>OFHU01002083.1:0-391801 GCA_900245905.1 Lacerta viridis
CTTTTAGCAAACCAAGAACTCTCTTTCGCTGATTTTCGTGGGTTAAGCTTTACACATAAGTTGGCACCAGTCGTTTAAATTCTTCCTCTAGGATGCTGTGAGACACTAGAGATGACTGAATATGTCGATTTCAGTTTCTCTCTGTTGCCCAGCTCCAAAGTCTTCAGTTTTTCACATCCCACATCTGCTTGCGGTTTATTTTTTAAAGCCCCTTGAAAATTTGTCAGCGTTTTGGTACACGTTTCTCCTAACATGCACATTTGTGTGTGTAGTTTTCCCCTAACATACATGTTTTTGCAAAACAAAGCTCCCTGGGATCTTTTCTTCACCAATCTACGCATAGATATGCACACTTTATCCTAGTATATGCCTTGTTGTACACATTACTTTGTTAAAAAACTGCACTGCAGAATTTGCAGAATTGTGGCTTTTCAAGGCTGGCTGCGTTTCAGTGTCTATATTGTTTCAAAGCATGCAAAAGTAAGGTTGCCTTTGAATGTAAACTGCATTGAATTTCCCCCTATCTAGCAGTACTTTTGGGGGGGGTACCTTGCCCAGGGCCCCCTCATAGCTGTAATCAGACCTGAGTGCATCAGATTTGATAGTTATGCTAATTGCAAGCCCCCCCAATTACTTTGCTATTGTTACAAAACGATGAAATTATAAGTTGCCTTGGAAATATAAGTGCTTGTCAGAGAGTTCAAGAGACTTGAGAGCTTGTGAGTTGGAGTTAGATATCCCGCTTTATCACTACCCGAAGGAGTCTCAAAGTGGCTAACATTCTCCTTTCCCTTCCTCCCCCACAACAAACACTCTGTGAGGTGAGTGGGGCTGAGAGACTTCAGAGAAGTGTGACTAGCCCAAGGTCACCCAGCAGCTGCATGTGGAGGAGAGGGACGCGAACCCGGTTCCCCAGATTACGAGTCTACCGCTCTTAACCACAACACCACACTGAACAAAAGAGTACTAGAAGAGCCTGCTGGAACAGACCAATGGCCCATCTCATCCAACATCCTGTTCTCACAGTGGCCAACCCAATGCCTGGGGCTGCATTCTCCCCTCCTGTGGTGTCATGAATGATCCAGCCCCCAGGGAAGGTTTGAAGCCAGCCAAAAGGAACCAGCCAGGAACAGAGAGAGTTAACTCCCAGGCAGGATGAACAAAGCCTAGTGCCAACTTCCCCGCCTCTAGGAATGTTCCTCATAAGGCCTAGTTTCCAGTCCCTTGATCATCTTAGTTGCCCTGCTCTGCCCATGTTCCAGCTTGTCAGCATCCATCCTAAATTGTGGTGCCCAGAACTGGACACAGTATTCCAGGTGTGGTCTGACCAAGGCAGAATAGAGTGGTACTATTACTTCCCTTGATCTGGACACTAGACTTCTGTTGATGCAGCTTAGAATAGCATTAGTCTTTTTTTGCTGCTGCTGCATTTCAACAGCACGTCAAAATGCAAGTAGATAAATAGGTACCGCTCCGACGGGAAGGTAAGCGGAGGCTTGACAGCCATCTGTCAGGAATGCTTTGATGGTGTTTCCTGCTTGGCAGGGGGTTGGACTGGATGGCCCTTGTGGTCTCTTCCAACTCTATAATTCTATGATTCTATGATTTCCGTGCGCTGCTCTGGTTCGCCAGAAGCGGCTTAGTCATGCTGGCCACATGACCCGGAAGCTGTATGCCAGCTCCCTCACCATTAATTATTATTATTATTATTATATTATTATTTAATAATATTAATTTTTATTTGTATACCGCCTTTCTATCTTACGATACTCAAGGCGGTTTACAAGCAGAAGAAACAAAAAATGTACATCTTATAACAATCTAATGCAATACAAAAATAATAATAATAAAAAAATCCTTCCAGTAGCACCTTAGAGACCAACTAAGTTTGTTCTTGGTATGAGCTTTCGTGTGCATGCACACTTCTTCAGATAATGCAATACAAAAATGTGACAACAAAACAAAACTTTAAAATAAGCAACCTATATCAAAATGTAACAATAAAGCGAGATAAGCGCCGCAAACCCAGAGTTGTCCGCGACTGGACCTAATGGTCAGGGGTCCCTTTACCTTTAAGACCCCTAGATTCTTTTCACATGTTCTAATTGCAAGCCAGGTGTTCCCATTTTCCTACATCTGGTTCTTCCTGCCTATGTGCAGAACCTTACATTTGTCCCTATTGAAATTCGTGTTGTCAGTTTGGGCCCAGTTCTCCCAATGTGTTAAGGTCATATTTCGTCAGACCATTAGTCCATCCAGCTCAGTACTATCTGTGGTAACTGGCAGTGGCTGTCCAAGGTTTCAAGCAGGAGTTTTTCCTAGCCTGGAGATGCTGGGGGATTGAACTCAGGTTCTTCTGCATGCAAAGCAGACACTCTTATCACCAAGTTTGTGGGGTATCTAAAAGAAGGCAGCCAAAACCAACGACTTCTGAACGCTAGAAAGGTACACACAGAGGAAGCCGGATCTCACAGGGTCTATAAGACATCCTCCCTGTCAGAGTCACTCCTACTGTGTCCAGCCAGGTAGGAGGCGCAAACTATATAAACTGGTCACATCCCCAGCATGATCTCTCTCTCTCTCTCTCTCTCTCTCTCATCCCTGCTATCTGATCTCTTCTCTTTGATGCTCCATCAATGACTGGGGATGTAGGACATGTGTTGAGCCTGTGTCACAGCTCAAACCCTAATCCTAATCTAAACTATAATATATTTCTGTAACTACAGTTGAAGCCTGCCTCAAGACTGCTGTTGTGAAACTGAGTGAGTGAATCTACCTTTACTTATAAGAAACTCGTTTCGCGTTTTTATTGTTTTAAGGGAGAGAAATACCAGGAAATCCAGTCTGCAGCAAAGCATTCTGCATTACTTAAATTCAAAGGCTAAAGCCAGCATATCAACAGCTTCCTTATTTTTGCCGACAAAGTGATGTACTCTGCTGAACTCGCAAATGTGAGTAGGGAGGGATAACATCTAAGAAATATATCCTATCCTAGTTTCTATGCACATCCCCACAGTGTTACGGCTGACCCCATCCACTGGGCTGACACGAAGCAACTGCAGAGAGCTTGCTGTACCCATCCCTTACCAGAACTTTGTAACAAAGAACTAGTGCCCAAGTTTGCTTTTTTTCCTTCTCCCTCCCAACCCCTTTTCCTTTCTTGTCATGTCTTTTGGAATGCAAATCCCACACCAGGGACTGTCTCATTATTGGTTATTGTGAGCTGCCTTTGGGGACAGCAGCTAAAACAGCAGGGGGAAGAAAACTGCAAGTAAATAAATCATTTGCCAGTTAAGCCCTTCAAGCCTGCAGCTGTAAATGCTGCGGCTCGTAGATGCAACTCACTTTGTTGCTCTTACAAAGGATCTCTTTTATTGGCAGCGCTGTGCCCCTGGGCGGCCCTATGTAAATAATTAACAATCACGATCATGATGCTTCTTTTTTTATTTAGTAGCTAACGAAGACCCACACATGCTTTGTAAAGGTTAATTACCAGGAGCAAACTGGATGGCAGGGAAGGGACTTGGCAATAACTGAGACTCAAATAAAGACACCCCCCCCCCAAGCATTGTGTGCTGAAAACAATGACATTTTAGAACATTAAAAAAAAAAATCCTTCAAGGGCTGCTGAGAGGTGAGCAAAAATGAAACAACATTGATTCTTGTCAAATATAGCTTCTCCATAATCAAGCCGAACTGCGACTGCAGTAGCTCAGCTGCCTGCAAAATACATTCTTTGGAACATGGGCAGTCAAGATGCTCCCCTCCAGGAATGGCCGAACTGCATCACTCAGGGGCCCTGGCCATTGTCCATGGTAGCTGAGGTTGATGGGAATTGCAGTACAACAGGGATGTCCAAACGGTCAACCGCGATCGACAGGTCTATCCCCGGACAATCGGTGTCGATCGTGGTCGATCATGGGACCCCTCTGTATTGGCGGAAGTGAAAAGCTATGCAAGGAAATCCCCCCCCCCACCGCTGTGTTAGTCTGTTGCGTCAAATGGGTTAGAAAACGAAAGCAGTCGTCAGCGCGGCATCGTTGTTTTTGGAGAGCGATTTCTCTCTCCTAAAAAAAGTCAACAACTTAGCAAAAAAATGATCAACTTTTCCCCCCCCCCCAAAAAAAGGCAACAACTCCCCCCAAAAAAGTTCGAAAACTTTGGTTCCCCCCTGAAAAAGGCCAACAACTTAGCCCCCCCCAAAATATCAACAACTTTGGCTTCAGCCCCCTAAAAAATGTCCGTAACTTTCGCTCCCCCCCTTTCATGGGTAGATCACTTCCAGATTTTTTTTTATACTGGGAGTAGATCGCAGTCTCTTGTGAGTTGGACCTGCCTGTAGTACAACATCTGGAAGGCACCATGTTGGCTGCTGTTGCTCTATATTGGAGGGGGTGGTGATTGTTGGGAACAAAAGGTGGAGGTGGAGTAGGAGATTATTTTTGCCACGACCCACTGGCCTGGTTTGGATGCCGCTTCCTCATCCTGAAGGAACCTGCCTCTTGCCTTCTCATAGCACCAAACCTGATTAGCTTCAGTTCCAGCTCCCCATTTCAGACTTATGCTTGGCTTTAAGGTCCTGTAAAAGGACATTAAACCACATTGAGAGTAGAACAGCATCTTTGCATATGTGGTGCATCCTCAGAGAAGGCTAGTGTCACTATACAACAAGTGCCCTTCACGGGAACTTTCAGGAAACAATTGAATACGTATTTGGACTGATAGGCTTTCCCAGCTGATCTTTAACCAGTATCACCACTTGTTGTGTCGTTTCTTGACATGTTCTTTGTCCTCAATTCCCCCTTGCACTTAGAAGAAGACTTGGAGGCAGAGGTGGCACCATTCAGGGAGCCAGTGTTCCTCACTCCAGGACCTTCCAGGCCAGAAGGCGTGGTCTTGGATCAGACACTGTCTGTGTAGTCCTCACTGTTGTTGTTGTTGTTTAGTCGTTTAGTCATGTCCGGCTCTTCGTGACCCCATGGACCAGAGCACGCCAGGCACTCCTGTCTTCCACTGCCTCCTGCAGTTTGGTCAGACTCATGTTGGTAGCTTCGAGAACACTGTCCAACCATCTCGTCCTCTGTCATCCCCTTCTCCTTGTGCCCTCCATCTTTCCCAACATCAGGGTCTTTTCCAGGGAGTCTTCTCTTCTCATGAGGTGGCCAAAGTATTGGAGCCTCAGCTTCAGGATCTGTCCTTCCAGTGAGCACTCAGGGCTGATTTCCTTCAGAATGGATAGGTTTGATCTTCTTGCAGTCCATGGGACTCTCAAGAGTCTCCTCCAGCACCATAATTCAAAAGCATCAATTCTTTGGTCGTCCTCACTATCACACCATAAATACCTACAGCTTCAGAATCAGGCAACAGCCCTTTTAAGAATACAGGACACTTCTCGGGGGACAGAGCCAACAGAAGGACTAGACCAACCAGCTTTAACAAGGCCTCATTGCTCTGCTGAAGCAGTATTTTCCCTTATAGAGGGCACCTTTCACAGGGTGCTGTCCAGGGTCCTAATCAACTCTTCCCTGTCAGTGTCAAGTGTTCCTGAGCCTCAAACCATGTTGGGACAGAACATGTCCCACCTAAGCAGCGTTGGCCCAGTATACTGGAATGAGCATCTCCACCCCCATCGTTCATCCTGGACACTGAGATCCAGCTCCCAGGACCTTCTGTGGGTTCCCTCACTGCGAGAAGTGAAGTTACAGGGAACCAGGCAGAGGGCCTTTTTGGTAGAGGTGCCCACCCTGTGAAACACCCTCCCTTCAGATGTCAAGGAAATAAACAACTATCTGACTTTTAGAAGACATCTGAAGGCAGCCTGTATAGGGAAGTTTTTATTTATTATTATTATTATATTATTATTATTATTATTATTATTATTTTTGCAAGTAAAATACTCTTGAGAGTCCCATGGACTGCAAAAAGATCAAACCTATCAGCCCTGAGTGCTCACTGGAAGGACAGATCCTGAAGTTGAGGCTCCAGTACTTTGGCCACCTCATGAGAAGAGAAGACTCCCTGGAAAAGACCCTGATGTTGGGAAAGATGGAGGGCACAAGGAGAAGGGGACGACAGAGGATGAGATGGTTGGACAGTGTTCTCGAAGTGACTGGCATGAGTTTGGCCAAACTGCGGGAGGCAGTGGAGGATAGGGGTGCCTGGCGTGCTCTGGTCCATGGGGTCACGAAGAGTCGGACACGACTGAACGACTGAACAACAACAATAATCATAAATATATAAGAATAAAAATGTGCACCTCACCACCAAGACCATTCCATTGTAACTATCCAACCTCCCAAATTTCAACACCTCTTGCGATGGTTTGACCCCTTTCCATTTTAACAGTACAAATTCTACAAACACCCTCCATATCTCCTCAAAATCATTTCTCCTGCATATTCCCCATCTTACCTTAATGGCACATGTTAATTTATCATTAATAGCTATATCCCACACCTCTTTATACCATTTTATATTCTGCTTGCCCCTTCCACTTCCTAGCTATAATAACTTGTGCAGCTGTCAATAAATTTGTGAGCAAGTCCTTCATAGCCTGTGAACCTTCCAGCCCATCGTAAATTGATAATAATGCTACCTCTGATAGGTAAGTTTTTAATGGTTGATGTTTTATTGTGTTTTTAATATTCTGTTGAGAGACGCCGAGAGTGGCTGGGGCAACCTAGTCAGACAGGTGGCATATAATAATAATAATAAATATAATAATAATAATAATAATAATAATATTATTTATTTATACCCTGCCCATCTGGCTGGGTTTCCCCAGCCACTCTGGGCGGCTCCCAACAGAATTAAAAGCACAATAAACATCAAACATTAAAAACTATATAATAATAATAATAATAATAATAATAATAATAATAATAGCACTGCACATGTTTCCAGTCCTTTTATCTAACAGCTGCAAGAGCAAATAACTGTTTGAGAACAAAAAGTCCTGAGAGTAGCAAATTGGGTCCCTGGATAGGCCTCAGAGTCAGGCAGGTCTAGAACATGTCACTGAATCTTTCCCCTTAAGATGGGCACAGTTCAAACCAGAGCTGAGAAACCAGTCAACGCACCAGCTAACGTTTCATAGAATCACAGAGTTGGAAGGGACCACGAGGGTCATCAAGTCCAACCCCCTGCAATGCAGGAATCTTCTGCCCAACGTGAAGCTCGAACCCATGGCCCTGAGATTGAGAGTCTCATGCAATTGAGATTGAGAGTCTCATGAGAGTCTCTTGATGGTGTTTCCTGCTTGGCAGGGGGTTGGACTGGATGGCCCTTGTGGTCTCTTCCAACTCTATGATTCTATGCTCTGGCAACTGAGCTCTCCCATTCATTGAAAGGAGACAAGGATCACCTGCTTTGGGCTGCAGCGACTGCTAGAGAGGGGCAGAGGGGGATGTGGTAGGTGAGGAATGAACTTCTTCTCACACTTCCGGTGGTGACGCCATTGCGGGTGGTCGTGGGCTGCTTCGGCTGCGAAGCGCCCAGTCCATCCCGGGGGTTGGAGCCCCGCTACCGCAAAGCGGGGCTCCGGTGGGGTGCGGGAAGAGCGTCCCGCACCCTGGGCTCCCCGGCTGTGCCCGCTGTGGCTCCGAACCCTTCCCTCGCTCCCCCTGTAAAGGGGGAGTGGGGGTGAAGGGACAACGGAGCCGGGCTATAGGGGACATGCCCCAACCGGGATGTAAATGCGGCGACAAATCCCGTGACGAGCGTCTAAGTTCTACCTGTCTTTAACGATTTAAAAGAACCCGGTGGTTGTGAGTATTTGATTGACTTTTATATTTTTGCAACGATCCGGGGAAAGAGGAAAGGGAGCCTGCCTCTTTCCCTTCGGGAGAAAGAAAGAAAATAACCAGTTTAAGTGACTGCTGCTACAATAATGGATACAAAGTGTTTGAAATTTGAAGACTGAGACTGCTGAGATTTCCCTTTGGGGATTAAGTGGGTAGAAAATATCTCCGTTTAAAAGTTTTGGTCTTTACGCTCTGGCTTCAGAAAAATTGGCTGACGTGGGAAACAATTGAAACAAAGGAAGGAAGAGACAGGAACTGAAATTTGACACTCACCCCTTCCCCCAACATGCTGCACTTTGTGTTTGAACTTGTTTTGAACTCTGGACTAACGGATAAAGAAATGCTTACTGTCTTGAAACTGGAACTGCTTAATCGGAAATTGAAAGTCTTGAGTGGGATAATAAATAAAAAAAATCTACTTTCCACAGAGGAGGCTTTTCAAAAGTTTTACACAATGGAAAAACCTTGGCAAAGAGTTAGAAGGGATGCTTGAAGGATGGTCTGAAATGGCTGGGCGACTCCGGGAAAAAGACCCGTTCTTTGGGGGTGGCAGCCCCGGAATGGTAAAATTTGCAATATCCAGTCCCCGAGGTGGGAGCTCGGGGGCAAGGGACATGGAATTAAGATATCTACAAGAAGAAGAAGTATGGTACAAAGAAGCGGAGGAGCCCAGAAAAGAGGTGATGTGTATCCTGATGCTCGATGCAAGGTTTGTGGTTAATGTTGTCTGGATCTGTGGACAATTGGGAAAAGAAGATAAATGGAAGATTGGCTCCGGCGAAAGACAGAGAAAGACAATGGACAGAGGGGGTGTGGGGTGAAGCATTAAATGTAAAATCTAAATGGTCTGTTATGGTATCTGAAATCGGAGGGTGAAGGTTGTTAATTATAAGTTTATTTGAATAAGTAAGGAGATATTGAGATTTTATGTTAATAGCAGCATGATAAAGGACAGAAGAAATAAGTTTAGATTTTCGAGAATATTTTGTTAAGATTTATGATAAAGTAAGATGATTAAGATGATTGTTTTATTTTTAACTAAAGTTAATTTTTAGAGAAAAGTTGTTATAAAAAAAAGAAGATTATGGATTTAAAACCGAAGGTGAATAGGCAGGGGAAGTCATGTGTCAAGATTCGAAACAAGAAATTTTTTTTTATGGATATAAGTAAGAAGAAAAATCCTGGCTATGTTTGTATTTGTGTTATATATGTTGGTGTGGGTGGGGTTTATGTTGTGTTATGAAAAATGCCAATAAATTCTTATAAAAAAAAGAAGAACTTCTTCTCACCACCCCTCCCCTCCCAATAGCACCCTCTCCCCAATTTTCAGCTGCTTTGGCTGCAAAAATTGAGATTGTGTCCTACAAAGACTTTTATATGCCTGTTGTCTTTGTCCATGGAGTTTTCTTGGCAGGGATACTGGAGTGGCTTGCCAGTTCCTTCTCCAGGTGGATCACATTTAGTCTAAACTCTCCGCTATGACCTATCCATCTTGGGTGGCCCTGCATGGCATAGCTCATAGAGAGTTTCTTTCACTTTCTGTTTTCAATTGTTGCTGTTCGGCAGAGTCTCTTTGCCATCATTTGAACTAAACATAAAAATAAAAAATGCAGTGTGTAATTTATTTTGTCATTACGTGCTCTTGTCTTGTGAAGCAAGCTGCAGAAGAATCACAAGAGAAATCATACTGGAGCTAATTTGAAGTTGCAGAGACATGACTACTAGAATGCAGGTGGTGAGGTGTGCTAGTTCCAAAAACAAGCTAATGGTGCTGCACAGCGACGTACGCAGCCCAAACGAGCTTGTGGAAAAATGGAGGAACGTTAGCCATGGGGGGGGGGGAGAAATGTAACAGCCATATGCTGTCTTTCGCCTCCCCTGACTTTCCATCTCTCTAAGGGCCCAGGTCTAAGCTCAGGAAGCAGATGGTTATATGAAGGCAGATCATAGGTATACACCAATCTCCATATTGTCTGAGCAGGTCCCATGCTAGGGATCGTTAGGAAAGGGATCATTTAGGGATGGAACTGAAAACCATAGAATCTTAGAGTTGGGAGGGACCCAAGGGTCATCTAGTCCAACCCCCTGCAATCGAGGAATAAAAAATAAAACTGCTGATATCCTAATGCTGTTATGCAAATCTAGGGTGCAACCACATTTAGAATACTCTGTGCGGTTCTGGCTGCCTCACCTCAGAAAGGATACTGCAGAGTTGGGAAAGGGCAAGCAAAGCGACCAAGAGACTGCCCTGTGAAGAAAGGTTGCAGCATTTGGGACTTTTTAGCTAAAAGGTAAGAGGAGGCATGATTGAGGTCCATTGACTTATGCATGGCATTGAGAGAGTGGATAGAGAAAAGTCTCTCTCTCTCTCTCTCTCTCTCTCTCTCTCTCTCTCTCTCTCTCATAACATTGGAACTCATGGCAATCCAACGAAGCTGATTGCGAAGCTATTAGTGGTTGCTCGTTGGCCTAGCTGAGGCCTTTGGTTCTTTCAGAGCCCTGCTTGTAAACTTATTGGTTTGTTGGCTTCCAGTCTGACAACTACAGTACATTGAAGATCAAAATATTGGAATTAAATGTGGCACACGCGTTCATGCAAAAATGCAACCTTTTGTTTGAGACATTAGAATGAAGGCGGCCTATTCAACTTCCATCACTCCTCGCCATTGGCCGTGGCGGTTGGGATTGATGGGAGCTGTAATCCAATGACATCTGGAGCAGTAGTTGCCTACCTTTTTCTGACCCAGGACCGACTCTTCTGACCCAAGCATGCATTTGGGGACCCCTCGTAATCTGGGGAACTGGGTTTGTGTCTCCACTCCTCCATATGCAACTGCTGGGTGACCTTGGGCTAGTCGCACTTCTCTGAAGTCTCTCAGCCCCACTCACCTCACAGAGTGTTTGTTGTGGGGGAGGAAGGGAAAGGAGAATGTTAGCCGCTTTGAGACTCCTTCGGGTAGTGATAAAGCGGGATATCAAATCCAAACTCTTCTTCTTCTTCTTCTTCTTCTTCTTCTTCTTCTTCTTCTTCTTCTTCTTTTCCTCCCAAGAGCTCATGATTCTCCATGCCCCCATTTCAGCCCCACAACAACCCTGTGAGGTAGGGTTGGCTGAGTAGGGATTCGAACCCTGGTCTCCCTGTTAGTATTTCACCCCCTCCCTTTGTGAGAATCGTATGACTTGTAGTCTGAGAGAAGGGGGAGAGAACATAGTCTTTGATCTCCTATTTAGCTTCTCTGAGGGAAGGCAGACAGGGTTTGTTCTGTTTCAGTTCAGTTCTAGTTATGAGTTAGTTCTATCTCTGCTGTAGATAAGATGTGTGGAAGAAACTTAGCCACACAGGCTGTATAATTTATGTATATAATGTAGCTTGTAGAAATAAAGAAGAACTGTTTCAAGTTAACATAGCCAGCGCTTTATTCGACCTCTGAAGTAGTGCAGGTGCTCATGGCACACAGTCCTGAGTCCAGTTATCCTGATTAAGCTGAAGGTGTTCCAGTCTTCTCGCCTGGCCCAGTCGGGGCACAAAGAGGGGCACAAGACGTGGATAGATCCTGGCTTAAATCAACACTCCCAAGTCACAGTCCAACACTCTAACCATTACAACACTACTGGTGGTATAGTCCCAACCCACCAGCTGAAGTCCAGTGATCTAGAGGAAGTGACCCTATACCTAATGGATGGAATGGTTCTTCCACCTTTTGAAGATTACACCTGGTGCTCTGCAGACGTTAATTCCCAGGTACCACCGATGCCATCTGTGTACTAATATGGGGATTGCCTTACAGCGTACTATAATATTTGGAGGGTATTTTTTGTTTGCTTTTTGTTTTGCCTGCTACAAACTTCTTTATCTCACGATAAAAAAGTAGAGCTACAGAGAAAAGAAAAAATTAATTCCAGCCATAAGAGCGCCAGAGTTAATGCCCCATAAATCTATTCATCACAATTATGAGATTTCTTCATGCAGATAACATTTATATGACCTTCATTAATATGATTTTAGGAACACCCACATAAAAAAGAACATTCCCCCCCTCCAGCTGCATAAAAATGAAGGCATCTCCGAACCCAGTCCCAAAGGCATATTGTTAATAGCTAATTCTTGTGTAGATATTGTATTATTTCCATGGAGGCTAATTGACAGGGAGATCTGCAGCTTGACTACAAAATAAACAGGAAGGAACTCTTTTTTGACACACTGTCTGTTCTTTAGGCAGCTCTACCTATTCACGGGTATAAAGGTACACATTTGCTTATATAAAGATTTGGGTTGGGTGATCCCTAGATAAGCTAGAGGCACACAGCCAAAAAACGGATGGGCTGTTTCAAACTCATTTGTGACCTTTGATCTTCTTCCCCCCATTTGCATCCAGCCATGTGCATCTTTCCTATAGGAAAGATGTGTCCAGTTCTGGGCACCACAGTTCAAGAAGGATACTGACAAGCTGGAACGTGTCCAGAAGAGGGCAACCAAAATGGTCCAAGGCCTGGAAACGATGCCTTATGAGGAACGGCTTAGGGAGCTGGGTATGTTTAGCCTGGAGAAGAGAAGGTTAAGGGGTGATATGATAGCCATGTTCAAATATATCAAAGGATGTCATATAGAGGAGGGAGAAAGGTTGTTTTCTGCTGCTCCAGAGAAGCGGACACGGGGCAATGGATTCAAACTACAAGAAAGAAGATTCCACCTAAACATTAGGAAGAACTTCCTGACAGTGAGAGCTGTTCGGCAGTGGAATTTGCTACCAAGGAGTGTGGTGGAGTCTCCTTCTTTGGAGGTCTTTAAGCGGAGGCTTGACAGCCATCTGTCAGGAATGCTTTGATGGTGTTTCCTGCTTGGCAGGGGGTTGGACTGGATGGCCCTTGTGGTCTCTTCCAACTCTATGAGTCTATGATTCTATGATTCTAAGCCATCAGTTCTCTGCAGAGCTACCACCATGCAATGCGCTACAAGGACTGTGGTTCAGATCACATACCTGGGCAGTAATGTGTTCTCAGGTTCTGGACTGGTCCCAACCACTCATATCATTCTCAGGATCTCCCTGGGAAAGAAGCCCCTATGCAGGGGCGTAGCAAGGGGGATGTGGTGGGGGCAGGCCGCCCCGGGTTCCATAATGGAGGGGGTGACAAATTATCAAGGAACAATTTTTTTGGAAAAAAAATTGAATTTTTTAAAATTTTTTTTGAAAATGCCTGCTCCGAAGGTCTTATCTTACTATACTAGGGATTATATAGCTATATATGAAATTTCATGCATATCGGTTAATATCTTGACCCTCCTCCACCAAAATAGCTGTTCACTTGGCTGTTTTCCTATGTCGTGAAGGCTGAAATTTCAGTTCAGAGAACACTTACTGTTCCCAACCCTAACCCTGTGGAAAGCCATCTAATTAGACTTTAATTTGATTTTGAGATGTTTTTAGGAGGTAATTTAATTATTGTTTGATTTTATACCAATGTTATGTATCTGATGTTAGCCACCCTGAGCCCGACTTCGGCCGGGGAGGGCGGGATATAAATAAAAGTTTTATTATTATTACTTGTTATTATTCCTTTGTAAGAAAATATGAAATAACGTAAAACCATTTTTGCGGGGGGGGGGAATCAATGGGGGGGTTGACAAGAAATTTTCCGCACCGGGTACCACCTGACCTTCCCATGCCTGGGGGGGTGACAATTTTTTTTTGCCCCCGGGTACCAATTTACCTTGCTACGCCCCTGCAAGGCTTACTGGTTGTGTTGGGACTCTGCCTGGAATCTTAACTGTCTCTAAGTTCCCCCCACCTCCTTATTACCTTGTACTTGACTGTAACACAGTATGCATTGATGACATGATTAAATAAAAAAGCAAATAAAATCTTCCAAAAATCGAACAAGCCAAAAAACAAAACAAAAACAAAGCAAAACAAAAACCCAACTGTCTTCCATGTTGGTCCACATTTGCTCCTTGGCAGCTGCTTATTTATTTTGGGTAACCCATTCTGCAGTTGTTAATCATCATGAACTCTAAAAAGAATAGAAACTACTAAAGATCTACTAAAGATCTGGGCAGGGTAGCTTCTGGGGTGTTATAGACATTGCCACACACTTGCAGCTCTATCTTTGCCGTCCTAAAGACTAGAAACTTGCTTTAAAAGTATTAGTAGTAGTACTAGAAACCAGTGCTTTTTTCCCCTGGGGGGACGCAGGAGTACTCATACCCCTAAACATTTTGTGAATCTTTGTACTTTTGTCCATTTGCTGTATTTATTTTTCCCGATTTGAACTATAAAATGGCGGTTTTCTTGAGTCAAAATGAGAGTACCCCTAAACTTTTTTTTTAAGGGGAAAAAAGCACTGGTAGAAACTATGATTCTTAGGGTGTTGTGTCAAATACAAAATCATCCTCTGTGACATGATTAATCAGAGGACCATTCTGCATCATGCTCTCAGTACGCATTTTATTAAAAAACTCTTGAAATATCAGAAACCTGCTCCAGAGTAACCCAGAGAAAGGCATTCAGTAGGGCTGCCTCTGTTTTATGGAATAGCATCTCCGTTGACATAGGAGACACACCCACGATTTGTGCTTTCCAGAAACAATTGAAGACATTCCTCCCCCCCCCAACATATTTTCTTCTGCTAGGTGGAAATATAAGTGCCTTCGGTGTTCATTTTGCATTGCTGTTAAACCTATCTTTACTGTGTGTTGCATTTGTGTTTTCAGTAGAATTCTTAGCTGTCTTACCATAGGTTTGCAAATTTCCTTGAAACACACGTGATCCGTAAATGGAATGCCTAACCGTCAAAAACAAAACGACGATATCTTACCCGTTTCCTCAGATTGCAGGTGAGCGTGAGATTCCTGGAGAAGGAGTTTGCAAAAGCTGTATAAAAGTCCAGGACTTTCAGCAAGGCCTCCCGCTTGATAATGTGCAAATCGCAGTAGGTCAGGGCCCGCACATTGGCACATGCGTGGGCCAGAGTGGTCTCCTTCCAGAAGATGTCGCCAAACACATCACCTTTACCTGGGAAAGCAGCAGAAAAAGTTCAGTTAAAACATGCCTGGAGTCATGAGCCCCGCAGAGCTGTTGGACTCGGGTTCGGACTGGCAGGATCAGTCAGAAGAAGAGGAAGAAATAAAGGGTTGAAGGTGAGAACCTGGGTTGGAGGAGGGGCACCCTGATTTTAGACATTTTGGAAGGGGGAACAGAAGCACTTTTACAACACACCTGCAGAGCGGAGCAGGACAGTTTTGACCTCAACAGAATAATAATAATAATAATAATAATAATAATAATAATAATAATAATAATAATTTATACCCTGCCCATCTGGCTGGGTTTCCCCAGCCACTCTGGGCAGCTTCCAACAAAAGATTAAAAATACATTAAAACATCAGTCATTAAAAACTTCCCTAAACAGGGCTGCCTTCAGATGTCTTCTAAACGTCAGATAGTTGTTTATTTCTTTGACATCTGATGGGAGGGCGTTCCACAGGGTGGGCGCCACCACCGAGAAGGCCCTCTGCCTGGTTCCCTGTAACTTCGCTTCTTGCAGTGAGGGAACCGTCAGAAGGCCCTCGGAGCTGGACCTCAGTGTCCAGGTTGAATGATGGGGGGTGGAGACGCTCTTTCGGGTATACTGGACCAAGGCCCAGGGTTAAGAAAACATTTTCATGAATCCAGAGATCATGGAAAATATTGGATCTCACACATCCACAGCTATTCTAAAGATGCATAGCATACACACAGCCCTAAAAATAAATATTTATGGGAGCTTCTTGCAGATACTGGAATAGGTTTCACCTCATTTAATTCACCAACTGCTACATTAAAAATAGCCACTGTTCCAAAGTTGTGCAGAGTGGCAAACTGCAGAGAAGGCATCTGTTATATGCCCACCCTTTTTTCCCTTTAATTAGACGCCTGCCAAAAGGGAAATGATGGGTCCTCATTTGTACACAAGGGAAACAGAGGCAAGAAAAGCCACAGCTTTTGGTTTCGGTGTTAAAACCTACAACATCATGAAGAAAGAGACACTACAGGCAGGTAGCTGTGTTGGTCTGCCATAGTCAAAACAAAATAAAAAATAAATAAAAATTCCTTCCAGTAGCACCTTAGAGACCAACTAAGTTTGTTCTTGGTATGAGCTTTCGTGTGCATGCACACTTCTTCAGATACATGCACACGAAAGCTCATACCAAGAACAAACTTAGTTGGTCTCTAAGGTGCTACTGGAAGGAATATTTATATATTTTGAAAGGGACACTACGACAGGGTTCTCCTCCCCTGGGTCATGCAAGGGAAGAATCTGGATTCAAGGAACATTCTGTCTTGTAGGGTTTTTAGCGCTACGGGGAAACGTATTTGGAAGCCATGGGCAAAATCTAGGCTAGGCAATGACACTCCTCACTCAACTCCAAGCCACACCTATTCCCTGCTCCTTTTTCATTGCAGAAGGAAATAAGAACTTCAGAAGAGATGCTGGACCAGGTCAGTGGCCCAACTAGTGCACCATCCTGTTTTCACAGTGGTCAACTAGATGCCTGTGGAAAACCCTCCAGCAGGACCCGAGCACGAGAAACCTCTCCCCTCCTGTGGTTTCCAGCAAAAGAATTACTGCCTCCTGACCATGGAGGCAGAGCATAGTCATCATGGCTAGTAGCCACTAACACACGAATTTATCTAGTCGTCTTTTAAAGCCATCTAATTTGGTGGCCACCATTGCCTCCTGTGGCAGTGAGTTCCATAGTTTAACTATGCCCTGTCTTAAAAGTGAGAAACCACTTTTCTCTATCCACTTTCTCCATGCCATGCATTAAAAAAAACAACTTGTACCACATTGCACCTTAATTTCCTTTTCTCTGCAACCTTTCCTTGATAGGGGAGTCGCCCCACCCCTTTAGTACGTTTGTGCTTTTTCCAACTCTACCATATCCTTTTTGAGGATCCTGAGCAGCCATACTTCTCCCCTGAGGGCCACATTATGTTCTGGGCAAGTTTCTGAAGGCCACATGCCATCAGTGTGGGGGACCTATAATTTGCATTTCTTAGTGTGGAAAGTAGGGATGTGGGTGGCACTGTGGTCTAAACCACTGATCCTAGGGCTTGCTGATCAGAAGGTTGGCGGTTCGAATCCCTGCCACGGGGTGAGCTCCCGTTGTTCGGTCCCAGCTCCTGCCCACCTAGCAGTTCAAAAGCACGTCAAAGTACAAGTAGATAAATAGGTACCACTCCGGCGGGAAGGTAAATGGCGTTTCCGTGTGCTGCTCTGGTTCCCAGAAGCGGCTTAGTCATGCTGGCCACATGACCCGGAAGCTGTCTGCGGACAAACGCCAGCTCCCTCGGCCTATAGAGCGAGATGAGCACCGCAACCCTAGAGTCATCCGCCACTGGACCTAACGGTCAGGGGTACCTTTACCTTTACCTTTAGTGTGGAAAGTATTGATCTGATGTGTAGAGATCTTTCTTATTCTACTTAATTCAAGAGGGTTCTGGAAGCTTCTGGAAGCTTCTCTGTGTAAAAGAAGCAGGCAGAAGGTTCATGATGTTTGGGTTATTCCTTCCGAGAAGCTGAGTACAGCTGGCTTAAACTGGTTCTCTTATCTTTTTCTGACAAGGTCCTGCTGACTGTAAAAGTTGGGCCAGAAGGAGCCTGGTTTTCATTTTCTCTTTCTAGCTCTCTTTTCCTTCTGGTGTGGTGTTCTGTATATAGTGTTAAGGTTTAGACTTATTATAAGTTATTGTAAGTTTAAGTTAAGTCTGCTGCAACTGGATTTCTTATGGACAGTGCCAATCCTGAATGTATTGGATTTGTGACCATTATGCTCATTTGCCTTCAGTAGCAGTAAAGCTCTGCTGGATGAAATATAATTGCCTCTGGTCTATTTTGGGGGGGAATCCTGCAACGTGTTTAAGTTTTTACTCTGCTAACTATATGTCGGAGTTCTGCTCTGGGTCGATATTGAGTAGAATTCCATGACAGGGCCAAAGGCCAAAGTGAGGACGGCGCTGGGTGCAAATTTTACCTTCTGTGCAGTCAGTTAGTTTCCTTCGCAGTTGCACCCCACTCTCTGCCAGAAGCATTATCAGTGCCCAAGGACACTTTCCAGCCAGGCAAAAGCTCTTGAGGTAGGCTGCAGAGGGGTATGTGGCTTGGGGGGGGGGGAGCATGGCCATCGGGGAATCCCAAGGGCCATACAGAGAGCTATGGGGGGCACACTTGCCCCCCCCAAGGCCTGAGCATCTCCAATCTGTGGCTTTTCCAAGGAAGTGACCGTTGAGTAACTGATTGTCTCACAGCCTAGCGTACTCTGCAGGGTTGTTGTGATGATACAATGAAAATGTGGAGAGAAACATACCATTTTGTGCTCTTTGGAGAAAAAACAGGGTACCACTGCAGTAAATAAATAACCATTTCCCCTGCCTATGTTAACACAGTGTGTGTATTCACAGCTTGCTGCAGCTGTTTTTGCTGTTGATTATGTCAATTTGGCTGCTATTACAGGCCCATATTTTTTTTAAAAAAAAAAAAACAACAACAACGCTCAGACTTCAGTAGCTCGAGGTAAATCCCTTTTTCTTCTTATATAACTAGTATAAACCCTTTTAAACATACTGTGCAAGCAGAACATTTAATTCAATCTGGCATCAGAAGGTCTCCTGATAACCTCCAGGTGCTTGAATGTCGACCAATTAATGAATTAAATGAACTTAGAAACACCCGTACCCCATTCTTCAGCCAGAAAGGCTCCCAGAGTGGCTGGCCTACAATCAGTTAAAACAAGATCATCCCCTGCCCACGAACTTAAAACCAAAAAGACACATGCAAGGGGGGGGGTAGGAGGAAGGAGTGAAGGGGGGGGGAGAGAAGCAAAGCAGGCACAATTTTAAAGTGTCTTAATTCTTGGGAGAAAAGCAATGACAAACCTAGACAGCATCTTAAAAAGCAGAGACATCACCTTGCCGACAAAGGTCCATATAGTTAAAGCTATGGTTTTCCCAGTAGTGATGTATGGAAGTGAGAGCTGGACCATAAAGAAGGCTGATCGCCGAAGAATTGATGCTTTTGAATTATGGTGCTGGAGGAGACTCTTGAGAGTCCCATGGACTGCAAGAAGATCAAACCTATCCATTCTGAAGGAAATCAGCCCTGAGTGCTCACTGGAAGGACAGATCCTGAAGCTGAGGCTCCAATACTTTGGCCACCTCATGAGAAGAGAAGACTCCCTGGAAAAGACCCTGATGTTGGGAAAGATGGAGGGCACAAGGAGAAGGGGACGACAGAGGATGAGATGGTTGGACAGTGTTCTCGAAGCTACCGGCATGAGTCTGACCAAACTGCGGGAGGCAGTGGAAGACAGGAGTGCCCGGCGTTCTGGACCATGGGGTCAAGAAGCAGTGCAGGGTGCTTCCAAGCCTTGTTTGAAGATGCCCGAGATTATCCTTGGAGCATCCAGCCTTCAGCATTGAGCTAGCTAACATGATACGGGTGGTAGAATACTTTGCTGTTCATTCCCAGCAACAGGATATTCATGAATCTAAATCAATCTGCATTCGTTTGGGTTCTTTAGATTTGTTTGTGGGCTTTGCAGCTACTGCTGATATAATACATTTTATAGGAACATTCTAGATGGATGTTTTTGAAAGGATTTAATAGCTTTTGGGGGGGGAGGGGAGGAACACAGGGAATTGGGAATAAAATAATCCCACTAATGATTTTTAGATAACAACATGGCAGAAAGTCAATGTCTGTCTTGCTGAGTTTGCTGCTAATGGATGGCTTACATGATGTACTTCTTTAACATTTATTTATTTATGATAGTTAAATTTATTCTCCCGTTGGTTAAGTGCTCTTCTTGCTCATAACCACAGCGTAACGAAACCTGCTAAAATGTCCTTCCTTGCACAGTGTGCTGTTTCAAGATGTAGCCTACTTGCTCCGTAGTTGAATGTTTTTCTTCAGAAATCCAGAATAACAAAGCTTACTAAAAGGGGAGGCCACTTATTCACAAGTAACTCCCATTTTCTATATCTGTCTAGAAACAGTGTGTGTGTGTGTGTGTGTGTGTGTGTGTGTGTGTGTGTAGTTAAATAACTAAACAAAATTGATTTTAAGAAACAAGCTTGTAAGCCTGGAGAAGAGAAGGTTAAGGGGTGATATGATAGCCATGTTCAAATATATAAAAGGATGTCATATAGAGGAGGGAGAAAGGTTGTTTTCTGCTGCTCCAGAGAAGCGGACACGGGCAATGGATTCAAACTACAAGAAAGAAGATTCCACCTAAACATTAGGAAGAACTTCCTGACAGTAAGAGCTGTTGGACAGTGGAATTTGCTGCCAAGGAGTGTGGTGGAGTCTCCTTCTTTGGAGGTCTTTAAGCGAGAGGCTTGACAGCCATCTGTCAGGAATGCTTTGATGGTGTTTCCTGCTTGGCAGGGGGTTGGACTGGATGGCCCTTGCGGTCTCTTCCAACTCTATGATTCTATGATTCTACTTGCCTGCTCACCCATGGTGGGGAAGAATTGGTTCCAGGTGATCAGACAGAGAAGTTTCTTTAACCCAGATAAGCATCTTCACCAATAACTTACACTGGTATGATTCTGCTAGCAACTTTTGTAAGCCTTTATTCATGTCCTGCATTCCTTCAATCGTTGTGCCTACAGCGCTCCGTATAAGGCAATTCCCAGACCCAAACTTACTTAGTTTAGGCAAGGTGCCTTCGAAACATACTTTTGGGACCACACCTGTTAGCCATCTAGCCCAGGTATGGAGAACCTGTAACCCTCCAGATGTTGATCTCACCATCCCTGACTGGTGACCATGCTGGTACAGAGTAATGGGAGTTGGGAAACCAAATGCACATGGAGGGCCTCCTCATTCCTAAAACAGGACTCCCTATATTTAAGGAAATAACATGATCCAAATTAAAAAGGGGACGTGACCAAAGGCCAAAGAAAGAGATGGGTCTGCATGAAAATACACTGTACATAGATCTCCTGCCACCCTTTCTTGCAAAAAATAAAAATAAAAATAAATGGGGTGGGGGTTGCTTCATGGTTAGCTTCGCCAGATATCATCCAAGTGTCTAGACAGGTTTATTTATGCAGAAGTCACAGAGCTATTTGATTTCAATAACGTTCTGGCGCCTTTTAAGCAAAGCAGGATCAAAACATCCAACTGACTGTTAGAACCTTGTACGTATGTCAGAAGAACATCCTTGCCAAAGCAGTAGGGTCCCGAGGGATGGGATGGAAGCATTGTATGATCTTGTGTTCAAGGAACATCTGAGTAAGCAGTTCAAAGCCCTCTTCTGAACTTGCCATCTTTCAACTACTTTTGGAGAAAGGTAGACTGGTTTGACTGCACTATCAAATTCTTGGCATACTGTGACCTAAAAAGCCTCCCCAAACCCTGAAAACACCACTTTGCACAAAGGTAACCCAGACCTGAATTCTGTAAGTTAACAATAAAAGAAATGTCTTATGCTCTGCCGGTATTGTCTGTTCTGGACGGTAGTGGCTCTCTAAGGTCCCAGAGGAGGCACTTTCTTCAGCTCTGCCATCTGAGGTTGTTTTGCATCAATGCACGAGGGATTGAATCTGGGATTTTCTGCCAACAAAGCATGTGCTATGGCCCCTCTCCAAGCCACATCAGTTCACTGAACTAGTTACAAAATTGCCAGACTACACCTGAAAGTAGTTCCCATAATTCCTGGGTGAACTAAAGGTGAATTAAGTTCATTTGGAGCAGAACTTTGAGTTATTTCTGTTATGAAAACTTCCCGCGGGGGCAGGCTGAGAGACTGACCCCAAAGGCGGAAGAAGCTTCCGTGCCCTCTGGCTTCTGGAGTCCAGGGGCACAATGTAATATGCGGTTGTTCCCAGCTTGAAAACAACACACACAAGCCTTTTGGCTAAGATCTACTTTATTGTAGATAAGTGCAGAATATTTATATCTGCGTAGCAGCTCATAATTCAGAGCTGTCTATTAAAGCGTCTGCTCCTCCTGATGCAGAACTGAAAGTAAAGTACATTTGTAAATTACAATGACATCACATGTGTGAGAAGATTAGTGGGACCGGTGGTTCTCCCACAGGGTGAAACATGACCCTTAAGTCTTGTGACCTTGCTGCTACAGCGTTCGCAGCTCGGCATGTTATAATATCACAACATCCTCCCCCGATATTAGACAATGAAAGAGCGGCGAAAAGTAAGGCATCATTAAGAGAAGTAAACAAACAGTTATCATATACACAGTATGAATCTGTTGTCTTTGTTCCATCCTTGGAACTCTCTGAGACTGGTTCTACCAGTTGGAGCCTTTGATAACCAACTCTCCAGGGGACCAGAGCACTTGCTCTGTGTGTGTTGGCAGGAACAGTGTTGAACTTTGCAACCTGTTGCTGTGGCTTTTTCACATCTGTGAAGTGAGCCTGAGTGTCTCTGTTTTGAGTGCAAACTACAGCTACATTTGCAACAGCTGAGATTGCAAACTCTTTGGAGTAGCGTTTGGGCGCCTGACCCTTTGTTACTCTCTCAGATCTACGCACAAGATGTAGATCTTCTTTGCTGAGTTTCTCCTGAACAGGACTTTTTGGAGAAACTTTACCAATTGTAAACAGTGGCTCTAAAGATCCTAGCACATCATCTTCTGTAGATGGCCTGGTACTATCATGAGCTCCTCTCTCAATGACAGTTTCACCTGTGTCGGAACTAGCCGTGGTTGAGCTTGCACTGCTACTGCTGGTGTCAGTATCCTCATATGTATTGACATCAATGGGAAAGCTTTGGAGAATCTGTGTCTCCGGCTTTACAGTAGGTTCTACCTCCTGAGTAAGAATTACTGTGTTTGAGGAAGGCAATAGAATTCTGTATTGACCTTTCTCATAGCCCATAAAGATGCCTTGGATGGTTGCACCTTCAAGTGATTCCACCCACATTTGAGAACCAAAAACCTTAAGATGCTTAACAGAAGGCTTTCTGTTAAACAGTATCTCATAAGGTGAGCATTCCATTCCTTTTGGAATACTCCTGACCCAAGCATATGTGAAGGCAGATAGGCTTTCAGCCCAATTCTGTTCAGACAGCTTTGCACTTAGCAATTGCGCCTGCATACCCTCACGTAGTATTGTGTTAATTTTAACACACAAATCTTTATCCCACGATGATTGGCTGACGGCAACTTTGTGCCGAATGCAATGTTGACTTAGGAACTCTTTGAACTCCTGTGAATCAAACACTGGTAATTGATTAGTATACAAACATTCAATTTTGCCATCATGCATGAAATCTATCTTAGCACAAAATTCAGTGAACTTGGCCAAGACTTGCTGCGGACTTTTCATAGTGTAAATCCAAGAGAATTTAGAGAAATGGTCAGACAGCAATAAATAACAGGTAGCTCCGCCTCTAGATTGTGGCAAAAGTCCTATTACATCAGCAGAAACCTGCTGGAAACATCTTGTGATCTTTTCTCTGCGTGGCTGTTTGGTAGTCTCCTTGGACTTAGCAGCACCTGCAAAAGAATAAGAATCAACAACATCAAAACAACAGTCAGTAGAATCAAAAGATAGTAAAAATAGTCCATCTTTGTTCTTCTGAGCTGTAAGGATCACCTGTCCATCCTTTAAAAATTGTGCAAAGTCCTTTGCGCAGCCTGAGCTCGCAGTCCTTCTCGGTAAGCTGCGGTACACTTAGCAGGTTGTAGGCAATTTCTGGAACATATAGGACGTTGCTAATAGATAGCTGGAGACTCTGAAGATAAACAGTTCCAACTCCAGTCGATTTCAGGTGTGTTCCACTCACCTGCGACACGGTGGAGTCCAGCTTCTTAAAAGTCTTAAATAAACGCTTGTTGGCGGTCATGTGGTGCGACGCTGCTGAGTCAATTACCCACGCTAGGCCAATGTCAATGTCATCCTGCTCCTGCACGCCTTGTGTAAGCAATGCAACTGTGCGCCCTTTGGAGCCTTTGGCTTGCGCCTTGCCTGTAGATCCAGCTGCGTTTTGGCTCTGGATAGATCCCTTCTTGGGTTTTCTGCAGGTCTGGAAACTGTGTCCTCTCATTCCACAGTTTGTGCAGCGTATGACTTTAAGAGCTTGCACATGCTCAGTTGGACCACTAGGTGGGGTAGAGGACGCTTCACTCCCCCTTCCATTAGCCTCATTTTGAGCAGCACAACGATCTTGCTCATTTAGCAAAGTTGAGAAGACTCTGGCAACGGTTAAGTTTTGAGCATCCAGGGCACCTAGCTGTGATGCAATAGCACTATAACCGGCATGGAGGCTATCCTTTGCCATAGTGGCGAAAAAGCAGGCTTTTTACTCTCTGACTTCAGAAAGCAATTTAAGCAAACAAACCTAGCCTTCTGAGGTTTATTGCGTCGTAAATCAGTCCGGTACTCACAGTCAATTAACGCGTCTTCTCACAGTGGGAAACGGCCGTCTTCAGCACGAAAACTCCCCCGGAATGAAGTACGCAGTTTAAAGCTGCTTTCTTTGCCGGCAGATAAACATCAGGCAGAAGTCATCAGAGGTCCGATGTCTTCGGAAACCAACCATCCTCTGCTACCAATGTTATGAAAACTTCCCGCGGGGGCAGGCTGAGAGACTGACCCCAAAGGCGGACGAAGCTTCCGTGCCCTCTGGCTTCTGGAGTCCAGGGGCACAATGTAATATGCGGTTGTTCCCAGCTTGAAAACAACACACACAAGCCTTTTGGCTAAGATCTACTTTATTGTAGATAAGTGCAGAATATTTATATCTGCGTAGCAGCTCATAATTCAGAGCTGTCTATTAAAGCGTCTGCTCCTCCTGATGCAGAACTGAAAGTAAAGTACATTTGTAAATTACAATGACATCACATGTGTGAGAAGATTAGTGGGACCGGTGGTTCTCCCACAGGGTGAAACATGACCCTTAAGTCTTGTGACCTTGCTGCTACAGCGTTCGCAGCTCGGCATGTTATAATATCACAACAATTTCTAGTTCAATCATTCCCTGTTCCCAAAGCAAGGAGACTGGATGCTTAGCTTTCATTTTCATTTTTTATTTGGAAAAAGTCAACGGCACATCTATAAAGAAAGTTAGGAAACAAAATGTGGAGACTCTATTCTATGGTTTATTAGGCAGATATGGAAGTGCTGCTGTTGCTAATGTTGCTTAGTAATTTAATCACTGTTGCTAGGCAATCAGAAAGAAGGAGTGTGAGTTATATCTTGTATTTTCCCTGGAAGAAATTCTCTTCCAACTGGAACAGCTTTTGAAGTATAAAAATAGGAAGAACGTGGTTCCCTGATTTACTTCTGGACCCTATCTTTTAGCAATAAGCTTGTAAAATTCCGAATGCTGGGTACAAGGGATGACGCATGACCTTTTTATGAACTAAAAAGTTCATCTAAATGAATTTTAACTGGTCTGGTTCATTTTAGAAAAGGACAAAGTGGAAGTGGAACTGGTTCTTTTTTGGACAGGATGAACAAGACTTAGAACACATTCCTTTTTCAGATGAACTTTCCAAAGTATTGGACCCTACTCATTTGGTGTCAGGCATGACTAACAATGCAAATAGCTGTGGGTAGAGGATAGGGATTGGTCTACTGTCTGCTGTTGTTGCAAGGTGGCAAACTCCAGACGGGTAGTCAGGTTTAGTCTGCTGTAGCAAATGCAAATGCAACAAGGGGGCTTTGTGGCACTTGTTATCTCCCATCCCTCAGCATTCAGAATTTTACAAGCTGCTTTGTTATAGGACAAGTTCCAAAAGTAAATCAGTAATTAATGGAGGAGACCCACAGAAACTATCTGTGCTGTGAAGTTTCTGTCCAGTTGCTGTTCCCTTTCCTTCTGAATGTCATTTGAGATTAAAATTGTATCCAGCTCCCATCAGCCCAGCCAGCCTGACCAATGGTTTTGGATCATGCAAGTTGTAGTCCAACAGCATCTGGAGGGCCACGGGTTCCTTACCCCTGATCCAAATATCTCTGAAGGACAGCAGTAGAGTACGTTTCTTCCAAGAAGCCAACCGTAACATTTTCCCCAAACCCTAGACCAGCAGTTCCCAACCTGCAGCTCTCCAGACATTTTGGACTACAACTCCCATCATCCCTGGCCATTGGCCATGCCAGCTGAAGCTGAAGGGAGTTGCAGTTGAAGACATCTGGAGGGGAACCCAGGTGAAAAGGGATGCCCTAAACGTGACCAAATCCATCACAAGCTAAACGGGGCCATGTTTTGCCACTTTATAAGAAAGAAAGATGGAACTAAGCTGTTTTGTGCAACAAAGTGAGTTCTAAACTCCCATAGCAGGAAAAGGAACACAGCAAGGACACCAGCATATATTACTTGGTGTTATTGCAGGCTGTCCCCCCAAAAATGCTTGCTGAGCTGGTGATTAACTGCTTTGTTGTTTATTACGAAGTTGGTCAGGTCCAGCAGATACAAGGTTGCATTTGGTCCTGCTTTCAAACACAGCAATATGTTTTCCTCATTCCAAGTTCTCCGGGGATTTTTGAGTTGTTTGTGTGTGTTTTTCATGCCGAAGATTAATGAAGGAAGAGGATGGAACAGATTTATGAATGAACGCACCTGAGATAGCCATGGGCTAGGAATAGGTTGATCTGTCCATACCTAGTTGCAGGTAGGGCTGTAAAAGGATCCTGTCTCAAAGTGTGAAGAGCTGCTTGGCATTATTGTAGATCAGCGGCATCCAAAATGGTGCCGTTCAGATGTTGATGAACTCTAGCTCCCATCATCCCTGATCTTTGGCCATGTTAGCATGGGCTGATAGGAGTTGGAGGGCACCATGTTGGCTACCTCAGCACAAGCAAGACTGCTAGGTGGACCAGTTGTTTGGCTTCCTATCATTTGCCACCCTCATCTGAACAATAGTTGTGATTCCTGCATTGCATGGGTTTAGACTAGTTGACCCTTCCAACTATACAGTTCTATGTTTTAATGTATTTTAATGTATTTTTAATCTTTTGTTGGAAGCCTCCCAGAGTGGCTGGGTATAAATTATTATTATTATTATTATTATTATTATTATTATTATTATTATTATTGATTTATGGCAACATACTCCCATTGAGTTCTCAGTTTTCATGACTTACGTAAACACCACAACCCAACCTGATGCCATCCAGATGTGGGATTCCTACTCCCATCATCTCTGACCACTGGCTGACTGAATTGTAGTTCTAAGCCAGGGGTCAGCAAACTTACCACGCCTCGGGCCAGTCTCTCCAGCATCGATCACACGGCGGGGGAGCACACGCCCATACACGTGCACACACACTATTTCCAGCGCACTTCCGGGTCGGAGGAGCATGGGAAATAGCTTCTGCGCATGTGCACGGGCCTCCTCCGACCCGGATGTGCACCAGAAATAATGCTTGTGCATGCGCACAAGCTATTTCCCATGCTCCTCTGACCTGGAAGTGGGCAGCTGCGCAGCGCAGCAGCGGTAACAGCGGGAGGCAGCAGCGGGCGGCGGGGGTCACCCCGGGCCGGATAAACAAGTCCCTTGGGCCTTATCCAGCCTGCGACCCTTAGTTTGGGGACCCCTGTTCTAAGCATCTGAAGGAACCCAGGTTGAGAAAGGCTAGTGTAGACAATATGAATTAGATCAGGGTGAAGATCTTGAGGAATCATAAAATCGTAGAGTTGGAAGGGTTCCCCAGGCGCATTTTGTCCAACCCCCCGACAATGCAGGAATCTCAGCTAAAGCATCCATGACAGATGGCCACCCAACCTCTGCTTAATAACCTCCAAGGAACCTCCCAAGGAACCTCCACAACCTCCCAAGAGAGATTGTCCCACTGTCAAACAGCTCTTACTGTCAGAAAGCTCTTCCAGATGTTTAGTCGGAATATCCTTTCTTGTAACTGGAAGCTATCGGTTTGGGTCCTACCCTCCATAGCAGGGAAAAACAAGCTTGCTGCAATTTCCATGTGACAACCCTTTAGACCAGGGGTCAGCAACCTTTTTCAGCCGTGGGCTGGTCCACCGTCCCTCAGACCATGTGGTGGGCTGGACTATATTTTTTTGGGGGGGGGGGAAATGAACAAATTCCTATGCCCCACAAATAACCCAGAGATGCATTTTAAATAAAAGCACACATTCTACTCATGTAAAAACACCAGGCAGGCCCCACAAATAACCCAGAGATGCATTTTAAATAAAAGACACATTCTACTCATGTAAAAACACGCTGATTCCCAGACCGTCTGTGGGCCGGATTGAGAAGGCGATTGGGCTGCATCTGGCCCATGGGCCCTAGGTTGCCTACCCCTGCTTTAAATAGCCACTTCAGCCCTTGACCCGATCACGCGTACAGGGGCTAAGAGCTCAGCCCCTGTGCGATTGGCGGGATTCCCTCGCTGTCTGACCAACCCGGTCGGCCTGCGGGGGCATGTCCTGCTCCCTTTAACCAGGAGACAGTTGGGAATTCGCCCTCTCTTCGCCCCGCTATCCTGTCTCCTCTCGGTTTCCTCTTTCCCAGGCTAAACATACCCAGCTCCTTCAACCATTCCTCATAAGGATCTCCAGACATTCATGGATGCCAACTCTCATCGGCCCTAGCTGCCATGGTCAATGGTCAGGGGTGATGGAAGTCGTGGTCCAACAACATCTGAGGTAGCAACAGGTTCCCTATCCCTGCTTTGCAGGAAAAGTCGCAGATTCTTTATTGGAAGACATAGGCTCCACTTAAACAGCATCACAGCTAAATCTGGTGCCATAGATATTAGACCAGCAGTCATTTAACGAGGAAGATATAGCATTCTTGGGGAAATAAAACGTTGACGAAGGAATCTTAATGGCACATCAGTTAGCTGTCATTAAAGAAGACTTAGCTCTGTGGGACTCATTGTGAATTATTTACTTCTTATGCTCATTTCTGCAGGGCTTGTTGCCAAAGCAGTTGCCACTTTAGGTACAGAAAACTCACTCAATGTTACCCCATAAAACAAATGAAACAAAAACATACTTAAGCCTTGCACTCAAATCAAGTTTTTGAAGAAGAGGGATGAGAGGACCAGCACATCTCCAAGTTGTTATCCCCATAGCCAGTTTGGCATCTGGGCCCCTCCCCCAGCTTCGCAATTAATGGCTCCAATTCACTCCCCCCCCACTCCATTGTCTTTGCAATAACAGCACCAGCCTTTCCCATTCCTTTGGTGAGGTTTATCCTCTTAGACTAGAAAGGACACGGGTAGCACTGTTGTCTGAACCACTGAGCCTAGGGCTTGTTGGCAGTTCAGAAAGTTGGCAGTTCAAATCCCAGTGATGGGGTGAGCTCCTGTTGCTCGGCCCCTGCTCCTGCCAACCTAGCGGTTCGAAAGCACCTCAAAGCGCAAGTAGATAAATAGGTACCGCTCCGGCAGGAAGGTAAACGGCATTTCCATGCACTGCTCTGGTTAACCAGAAGTGGCTTAGTCATGCTGGCCACATGACCCGGAAGCTGTACGCCGGCTCCCTCGGCCAATAAAGCGAGATGAGCACCGCAACCCCAGAGTCGTCTGCGACTGGACCTAATGGTCAGGGGTCCCTTTACCTTTACCTTTTTTAAAATCCTCTTGGACTAACCTTCCTCTCTCCTCACAGAAGCTGCAGTATTCACCAGCAGACTACAGCTGACCTTCCCTGATCATCAGTAAGAATGCCAGAAATCATTCTGTGATGACTTGGGCCCCCCCACTGTGGGTGTCCAACATCGGCAAGCACCATGCCACACTGTAATGACGTTGCAACAGGACATGATGAGGTCACATCACATCATGCCATCATGACGGAACAGCTCTGGCGCCGTGACAGTGACTGGACTGGGACTTCCACGTGCTGCTGTCAGGGACTGGGCAGAGGAGGAATGGTGGAGACTGCCTCCCCATCCTGACCCTTCCAGGGAGGAGGAAGAGGAAGGCAGTATAGATTTACAACAGTGGTTTGCAGGAGGTCACAGCTCAAAGGCAGATGAGGGGGAAAGTGGGTGAGGAGGAGGAGGAGGAGGAGGAGGAAGAAGGAGGAGGAGGAGGAGGAGGAGGAGGAGGAGGAGGCAGAAGCAGAGCAGCAGCTGGCTGACACGGTGTCATTAGAAAGCATCCCAGACCCTCCATCTCCCAGAACCTGGCGAGCCTTAAAAGTAGGAGAGCAAAGAGCTCAAAGACAGAGGGCACTTTTCAGCGTAGAGAGATGATGATAAATGAGGAAGTGGGAGAGATGGGGGATGGAGATTCACTCGGGACAATGCCATTATCCAAGAGGCTGGGTTCTATAGCCTCTCTCTGTAAAGATTGAAATAAAAAAGGACGGTAAGAAACTTTCCCTTGTCTTTATACTTTCCTGGGCAACCAGCCGGGAGCTGCTGACAGCATCCTGACAGCTGCTTGCCCCCTGCCCCAATCTACAGTTCTAGGATTCTAGGATTTGTTTGGGGGGGGGACACCATGGCTGCTTAAAGTGGTATAGGAGTGCTTTAAATGTCTGGTGCAGATGGGGCCTCAGTGTTATTGGGGCAACTCAGCATCCCTGCTTGCTTGGGATCATATTTTTTTAGGAAAGAAAATGAAGCCCTAAACCAGCAGGGACAAGAAGACGCAGTCAATAAGGGGTGTGTGTGTGTCACTGAATGAGACGGGGGGGAGGGGAGAAGGATCAACATTATTAAGGGCCTTTCCCAAGAAAAAAAACCATGCATATAATGTAGTGAGGGTAGAGAGTGACTTATTTCAGTGTTGGAAAGCCTCAAAAATCCACTTTCGAATTAATGCATGCTCTTCTCGCCTTCTGCTTGAACTGCTCAATGTGGGGCAGATTCATGGAAGGCGGAGAGAGAGATTTTCTCTGCCATCGCATGCATGGTAGCTATCAGGAGCGAAGGCTTTTGCATATTCATCTGGGATAGTTTCTCTTCCACACTTGCAAAAAAAGAAAAAGAAAAAAAAAGAAAAAAAATGCCACATTTTCTGTGTTGTTTGGAGGAAAACGGGCACGATTAATCACCGCTTGCTTCTGCTAAATGGTCTGCCAAAGTACATGAGGAAAAGGCCTTAGTCAGACTCTCCCCGTTCAATTCCCTCTGAGCGAGATTTATATCTCCTCTCGGCTTCTACGTTGCACCATAAACGTAACTAATGCCCAGAACGGCTTGCCCGTGACGACGGGGAAAAAGAATGAAAGGCACTTACAGTAATTAAAGCTGCGTGCCTTGAACTCGGGGCAGGCCCAAATCCTCCAAGTAACTCGAGGCATGGAACACATACTGAGTTTGCAGAATGTAAGAGAGCAGCAGCGAAAAGAGAGAGCTACTGCTATTCTAGGCTGCGTCAACAGAAGTATGGTATCCAGATCAAGGGAAGTAATAGCATCACTCTATTCTGCCTTGGTCAGACCACACCTGGGATACTATGTCCAGTTCTGGGTACCTACCCTGGATTCTCTCTCCCACCGCCACCCCACCCCCCATCAACTCACAGAGAAACTGGCAACAAAGGAACAGCATCTTGGCACAGCACAGGATCAAATCCTATAGCTTACCAGCTGGTAAGCAAAAAATTCAGTCATGTGTGGTGCTGTTTTGGGGGCAGGAAAAAGGAGAGGTTAGGTGGGTAAAGAATCAAGACCACCTTCTCCCACAAACATGTAGCTACCCAGTAGCTCCCTTCCTTTTTACAATTTCTCCTCCCCATCCATGCCTGCTTCTCATACCCGCCAACAGTTCTCCAATGAAAATAGGGACGCCCTACCTATTCCATCATCATCATCATCATCATCATCATCATCATCTTATTGTTCGTAAACCACCCATCTGATTGGGTTGCCCCAGCCACTCTGGGCAGTTTCTCACATATATAAAACACAGTAAAACATTAAACTTTTTTTTTTATAAACTTCCTTATCTTCAGATGTCTTCTAAAGGTTGTACAATGGTACCTTGGTTCTTGAGCTTAATCGGTTCCAGTAGTCCATTCGACTCCCAGAACCGTTCGAAAACCAAGGCGCAGCTTCCGATTCGCTGCAGGAGCTTCCTGCACTCAATTGGAAGCTGCAGAAGCCACATCGGGCGTTCGGCTTCCGAATAATGTTTGCAAACCGGGACACTCACTTCCAGGTTTGCGGCATTCGGGAGCTGATTTGTTCGACAACTAAGCCATTCGGGAACCAAGGTACCACTGTATAGTAATTTATCCCCTTAGCTTGGAAGTTGAATAACTCCATGCCCTCCAACATTTCTGCAATGAAAATTTGTTGTTGTTCAGTCGTTCAGTCGTGTCCGACTCTTCGTGACCCCATGGACCAGAGCACGCCAGGCACGCCTATCCTTCACTGCCTCCTGCAGTTTGGCCAAACTCATGCTAGTCGCTTTGAGAACACTGTCCAACCATCTCATCCTCTGTCGTCCCCTTCTCCTTGTGCCCTCCATCTTTCCCAACATCAGGGGTCTTTTCTAGGGAGTCTTCTCTTCTCATGAGGTGGCCAAAGCACTGGAGCCTCAACTTCAGCATCTGTCCTTCCAGTCCTTCCAGTGAGCACTCAGGGCTGATTTCTTTAAGGATGGATAAGTTTGATCTGAAAATAGGGATGTCCTAAGGAAAAATGAGACATTCCAGGATCAAATCGGAAACCAGGACGGCTTCTGTAAAACTGGGACTGTCCCTGGAAAATAGGGACACTTGGAGGGTCTAGCTTCTTCCTATGTCCTGCTCTCTAACAACCCCAGATCACTCTGGGCCACCCAACAAATGGCATTCCAGGACTATCTCAACCTGGCCCAGATTCCCCCAAATCAGCCCAGTTTGTTTGGGGCTTCAGGATTCAGCTGAATCTGGTGCACAGGTTTAGTTTCTAGTTAACTGAGTCAATTACATTTGGAGCGGGAAACCATTTCCCCCAAAGAGCACATTATTTTAATGAATGTGAGATTTTTATTCACAGTATTTCCCATATCTTATAATAACACCGTCACCAAAAGCAAATACGCATGCCTGTTTTGCAGCATCTTTCCTGCTAATACTTCATGAATTGCTTGTTAGTAAGTGACATTTTATGTGCCAGATATCACCTGGATGCCAATTTAAAAGCAAGCTCCCCGGTGCTGGATTGGAAAGGTTTAGAAGTTCGCATCGTGTTCTATGCTTCTTGTGCTACATCAATCTGCAGGGTCTCTGTTCTGTATTTTGACATAAAATGGATTATTCGCCCAACAGTTAAAAAAAACAAAAACAAAAAACACCAGTGTTGTATATAGCAGGGGAATAAACTGGCCAGGGAGCCCAGCTCCATTTTGCAAGCAGTGGATCAGAACTAGTTAATTGCCAAAACAAAAGAAAATACCTTTTCCTGATTCCAGATGAAAGGAACTGCAAACACTGTTATCAGGGCAAATGCAAATCTCCTTATGCTGTAATTCTTGTTTAGACATCATCCCAGTTTTGTTTACGACGTCACTGAACCTAGTGAGATGAGATTGTTTCCGTGCCTGAGATTTGCTCTGCAAAAGCAGATATTGCAAGAAAAAGCTAGCAGTAAAGTAATGGCCTTGACAACACAGGGGCATTCCCAGATCCAAGGTAAAAATTACCCCCATTTTTCAGGGAGAGTAAAGTGTAGGAATGGGGTGGGTCAGAATTAATGTACAGTGGGATCTTGGTTTACGAACTTAATCTGTTCCAGAAGTCTGTTCTTAAACCAAAACTGTTCTTAAACCCTAATGAGGCCTCCCGCCACCGGTGCCCTTCCACTGTCTTAGACCGAGGTAAAGTTCTCGAACCAAGCCACTATTTCCGGTTTTGTGGAGTTTGTAAACCAAATTGTTCTTAAACCGGACTGTTCTTAAACTGAGGTACCACGGCACTTCGATTTTTATACTAATGTACCTAATGCACACTTTCCAAACTAATATATGAAACGAAACACCCAGAAATTCACACTTCTCTGAATTTTGTGATGCAGTTGTCCAAAAAAATGCATACAAAAGTGTTCATACTGGGGGAAAGCATCCACAAAATGCTTATAGCAGTGAACACAAACACACAAGACAAATGCATTGCATATGGGGAAATTGCTGGCAAACGTGTATAGTGTGCAAAATTGTGTACTGATTGCATGCATTTGGAGGCATGCGAATGAAAACTCATTTTTTTGGTGCAGACTTACAGAAAAACAAAAGAAAATCAAACTGATGCTGAAATGGGAAGAAGTGAAATCATGATGGGGGGAAATCAAAAACTCCCAGAGCAACTTACAACATTTCCAAATATAAAACACTTCCATTCTTGTACGGGGCATTGCTCGGGAATTCTAAGCCCTCCACCCAAAAAGAACCAACACAGTTTTGGAATCAGTGGAGTTTTAAAGGGTTCAGTTCACCATCTTGATTCGACATGGCATCCAATTGCAGCCAAACGCTGACCAAAAATCTTCTCGTCTCAGGAGTCATGCAAATTTGGTTATGATAGTTTAAGAGTTGTCCAGACAAGCGACTTTCCAACACACACAAACACACACCTTTTAAAACTGTCCATATGTTAGATTAATGCAAACAATAAAACAGTATTATGGGAGGGAAGGAGAGAAAAACAGGAAGTGGTTTGTAACAGGGGTCCTAACAGATAAAGAATCTGGAAGAATATAAATATATATTTACAAGATGTTTATACCAAAGAATAGATAGTGTTTCACACATTCGTGTCTCTGGGTGCACAGATGTGTGTGTATATCTTAAAGCATACATCTCCAAACTAAGGCTCGCAGGCTGGATGTGGCCCACGTGAACCAATTGTGCGGCCCCCGCCGCCCGCTCTTACTGGTGTGGTTGCCCATCTCCAGGTCGGCGCGGTGACAGAAATAGCTTTTGCGCATGCATAAAACATCATTTTCGGCACACTTTCGGGTCTGCGGAGGCCCATGCACATGCGCACAAGCTATTTCCGGTGCCGTGCCGACCCGGAAGTGCACCGGAAAAAGCGAGTGCGCACACACCCCCGCCCTCCGGCCCACTGCGCGATCGGCGCCGGAGGAACCGGCCCGAGGCCGGGTAAGTTTGGGGACCCCTGTCTTAAAGGGTTTAACTCTGGTGGGCAGAGCTCCAGAACAATATTATCTGAGCCTGATGAGCTGAGGGATGCACTCTGTGAAAATGGTTCCCTAGGGAGGACAACACTTCATTACCACCACATTAGAGATCTGTTACGACAGCCATGTATGCTACATATTTAACTTTACTGCTAAATTAAAGCAAGAGGAGGGAAGAAACCAACACCTATTTTGTTGATTTTTCTTTGTTGATTCTAATATCGTTTTGCGGGTAGTAGTCACGCGGCTAGAAAATTATGTCAAATTACTAGAAATCAGCAACTAATTTCCAGACACCCTGCTGCCCCTGTCCCTGTTGTTTTTCCTTGCTCCGAACAGTCACACTGTTGTTTTAAATTTGCTTTCATAAGGGCACAAAGGAACTCGTTGCTTAGATATCTTTAGAAAGGGATTGGACAGACTTGGGGAGCAAAGGGATGATAAACAGTTCTTAGAAACGCTGGCTAAATGGAGCCTCCACATTCAAGCGCAGTATACCTCTGATAATTGGATGCCACAAAATACAAGACTATCAGAACAGCAGCTGGGACAGAGCAACGGGAGCTCACCCTGTTGTGGGGATTCACAGAAGGTGGCGCTGTGGTCTAAATCACCGAGCCTCTTGGGGTGGCCGATCAGAAGGTCGGCAGTTCGAATCCCCACGATGGAGTGAGCTCCCATTGCTCTGTCCCAGCTCCTGCTAACCTAGCAGTTTGAAAGCACGCCAGTGCAAGTAGATAAATAGGTACTGCTGCGGCGGGAAGATAAATGGCCTTTCCGCGCACTCTGGTTTCCGTCACGGTGTCCAGTTGCGCCAGAAGTGGTTTAGTCATGCTTCCCACATGACCTGGAAAACATGTCTGTGGACAAACGCCAGCTCCCTCACCATGAAGCGTAATGAGCGCCAGACCCCAGAGTTACCTTTGACTGCACTTAACCATCCAAGGGTCCTTTATCTTTTACCTTTAGCTGACAGTATGCAACTTCTAACCCCACTTCTTTTTGCTTAATAAAACTCTTCCTGTTTGCTTGATTGACTCCTGCTTGAAACGCTAATCTCTTAAATTTCCCCTCATACAAGTCCCCCACATGATAGCCCATGGTAAGTTGTAGAAATTTGCGTAATTAGCATACAGTGAGGTGTTTGAGCTATATGCAATTGGGGGCAGTTAGTGGGGTGAGTCCACCACACTATTAATTAGTGGTGAAAGGTGGATCCACTACACCTGCCAAGTGCCCTGGGGGGGGGGGAAACAGGACACCCCATTTTCTCACATGAGATTGTGGTGGCCATTTTGGGTGCCATGCTCTCATACCATGCTCTCACCCTGTGGGGGGAGGGGAGGCACAGGTCACGTGACCCACCCGGGAGCGCATCCTGGAAGATGCACATCTTGGTTTGAATCTCCAAAAGTTGGACGGTATGGCCAGGGTTTGATGAGGCCCTAAGCTATTGAAGGTAATGGGGCCCTTTATATGTTTCCAGCACACCACCATGTCTCTCAACAACAAATTCGTCCGACTGTTTTTTTGTGTTGAACAACAAATATATGCTATATGGTAATTTATGGACCTAATAGGTATCTAAAGCCATTTGCACATAACAAAATATGTATTTTATCAAAGTAATTGATATAGAAATGAGCAAACCAGTGATATTTTAGGGAGCAGGCTAGCAGGCGGGGCCCATTACTTACATCATAGGAGCCTACACAACACAAAACACTGTTGCTGTATGTAGGTTTTATTTTATTTGTTTTTATCTTATATTTTGGAAATGTACATCCAGGTTTTTTTCCTTTAATTTTTTTTGGGGGGGCCAAGAGAGTGGGGCCCTAAGCTATAGCTTGTTTAGCTTATATGTAAATCCAGCACTGGGTATGGCAGCCATCAATAGCATTACCCTTCAAGAATTTGTCCAATCCTCTTGAAGCCATCCAAGATGGCGGCTACCATTGGCTTCCGCTGAAGCGAGTTCCACCCTGTGGCGAAGCGCTTCCGCAGAATAGGGATGATGAAATAGAAACCGCCTTACCTAAAATTGCCACCACCTCATCGTCCTGTATGACTTCCAGGGATCCCGAGACGACGAAGCAGAGGGCGTCCACGCTTTCCCCCGCGTGGTAGATGAGGTCTCCGGGGGCACAGTGGATTGTCTGGAACTCCACCGCTAGGGCCCGCAAGCAGCCATCACTAGCTAGCCGAAAAGCCGGGTGCTCGTTGAAAACTTTCCGGTTGAGATGCACACAGATATCTGCTCTCATGTCCTTGGGACAAATTGAAAGGACCTGGAGAAAGAGTATAAACATGGCAGTGACAGGCGAAAGGAAAAGCCAATATTCTGTTCTTGGGGCAGAGATTGCCCATCTGTGATTAATAATAATAATAATAATAATAATAATAATAATAATAATAATAATTATTTATTTATACCCTGCCCATCTGGCTGGGTTTCCCCAGCCACTCTGGGTGGCTCCCAACAGAATTAAAAGCAACAAAGTCAAAATTAAAAAACTTCCCTAAAAAGGGCTGCCTTCAGATGTCTTCTAAATGTCAGGTAGTTGTTTATCTCTTTGACATCTGATGGGAGGGCATTCCACAGGGGCACCACTACCGAGAAGGCCCTCTGCCTGGTTCCCTGTAACCTCACTTCTCGCAGTGAGGGAACCGCCAGAAGGCCCTCAGAGCTGGACCTCAGTGTCTGGGCTGAACAATGGGAGTGGAGAAGCTCCTTCAGGTATATATAGTGCCTTACACCGTACAAAGAGTTTCGCCAACATTATCTTAGCAACATCACACCTGTACAATAGGCCCATATTATTGTACCCATATTGCATATATGGAGACTGAGGCTGGCAGAGGTAGATTGCCTCAGGCCAACTCATGAATAAAGATTATTATTTATAATGATTATTTTATTTATATTATTGTATTATTATGATACAATAAGATTACAATGCAATAATCGGTATTATATTTATATCATTATTTTATAATTAAATATACTATAATAATATTATATTATATTTATAACAATTACTGTTTATTACATTTATATCTTACCTTTCCTCCGAGGGACTCAATACTTCTTCCCCTCCCTGTTTTATCCTCAAAACAACCCTGCAAGCTAGGCTAGGCTGAGAGGTAGCGACTTGTCCAAGGGCACCCAAAGAATTTCATGGCTGAGTTGGGGTTCGAACCCTGGTCTCCAAGGTCATAGTCCAGCTCTCTAACCGCTACACCACCCTGCCTTTATGGCAATGAAATTCACGCCATGGAATTCATGGCAGAAGAAATACTTGAGCGCAAGACTTTGTTCCGGAGCCTGCTTACTTAGCTTCACATGTCTTCACACTGCGCCCTTATCACCAATCTCTTTCCCCACATGCAAGAGAATTCAGCTTCCTGAAGACAAAACCACAGGCTTGTTTATCTTTGATTTATCGCTTCACCCTAATGCCATTCGTACGGGGAGTCTATACACATGAAATCTAATCAAACAGAAACCTTTTAGCAAATCAAGAACTCTGTTTCGCTGTTCTCGGTGGGTTAAGCTCTGCACATGTTGATATTGGTTATTTAAATTTGTCATCTGGGATGGGGTGAGACACGGCTAGGGAGGGGTGAATATACCCTCTAAGGGTGCACAGATGCCTCTGCACCCCACGTTGGCGACCCCTGATTTAAAATCTCGTGCAGAATGCCCAAAGAGGGCATTAGCAGTTATTCAATCCAAACCTCACCTTCCAAACGTCATCTGTATTTCACAATTTAAACAATTTAAACGAATTATGTTTAGCCTGGAGAAGAGAAGGTTAAGGGGTGATATGATAGCCATGTTCAAATATATCAAAGGATGTCATATAGAGGAGGGTGAAAGGTTGTTTTCTGCTGCTCCAGAGAAGCGGACACGGAGCAATGGATTCAAACTACAAGAAAGAAGATTCCACCTAAACATTAGGAAGAACTTCCTGACAGTGAGAGCTGTTCGGCAGTGGAATTTGCTGCCAAGGAGTGTGGTGGAGTCTCCTTCTTTGGAGGTCTTTAAGCAGAGGCTTGACAGCCATCTGTCAGGAATGCTTTGATGGTGTTTCCTGCTTGGCAGGGGGTTGGACTGGATGGCCCTTGTGGTCTCTTCCAACTCCATGATTATATGATTCTATGACTCCCTTGGAGGGTCATGTTACTCTCCTTCACTGGAGGTTTTTCAGCAGAGGTTGGATGGTCAGGGATTCTTTAGTTTTGGTTCCTATTCTATGATTTTATGACCTTGCCTTTTACTAATTATTTAGCTTATTTCTGAAGAAGTATCTGAAGAAGTGTACGTACACACGAAAGCTCATACCAAGAACAAACTTAGTTGGTCTTTAAGGTGCTACTGGAAGGATTTGTTGTTGTTGTTGTTTAGCTTATTTCTGGGATTCTTTCGGCCCAGTATAAAGCAAGCCTTACCAAGTCCAGTGGGGCTTAGAGAACGATCCCAAACATGGTTCACTGAGGGTGAGAACCATGTCATCCTACCTTGGGGCTTTATTGAGCCACCATTTAAACTTCACCCCTTCCACACAAGGTGGAATCTCTGGCACAGAGATTGGGCCGAGAGCCACTATGTGACAGCACAGCCCCATGCCCTCCTCGCCCATGTTTTCTCCTGCTTTGGAGAGTTGGACTTGAACCAATGGCTTCAAGTTGTGTGTTGAGGTCCCCAGACCACCACTCAAATAGATCACACTTCAGACATGAATTTAAGTTTATGGTTTTTGGCATTAATTTGGCCACAACTTTATTCAAATACAAATTACGTGAGTGGTTGCTTAGGCATTGGTTCAGACTATCTGTCACTCTAGGGACAGAACTGACATTTGTCAGTAAGGGGAAAACCCTTTGGGGAGAGAATTGGAGCCGGGGGTCTGGCCCTCGCCTCTCCCCAAATGTTCCCAGGGGCTCTTGCGTGGCCCTGGCCCCCGACCGGGGGATACGGACAAAAGCATAGCGAGCCCCTGGATTCCTTTAACGGAATTCCCCGCGCAGCAGCAGCATTGGAGGGGCAGCCACCGTCAATTCTGACCCCTCCACCAACCAATAATAACCAATGCCTAACCGCCAACCTTACAAGTTGTGACTAATTGCTACGCAGTAGGCGAAAACCAGATGGCACCAGCCAATCAGCCAAATGGAAAAATTCCTACCAGGCCCCTGCCCCAAGAGCAGACGACCCCATGACAGGCATAGCAAGGTCATACGCAGAGGCCTAGTAAAAGGGAGGGAGGGCGGGAGATCCGATGCACGCAGCGAAGAGGGGGAATGAGCAGCGTGCTAGACAATATATAGTCCCTGGGCTGTCAATCAACAAATTGCAACATACAAATCTCCCCAGCTACACCCTGGACCCAATTACAAGAGACCATCTATCCTAACCCGCCCAGCAACAGAGGGGTGTCTTACTGGCCCCCACCGCAACACGTGCTCTCTAGGAAAGAGAACACGCTTTACAAGAAAGTAGATTCCGGCTAAACATGGGAAGAACTTTCTGACAGTAAGAGCTATTTGACAGTGGAACGGAAGAGTTGTGGACTCTCCTTCCTTGGAGGTTTTTAAGGAGAGGTTGGATGGCTATTTGCCATGGATGTTTTAGCTGAGATTTCTGCATTGCAGGGGGTTGGACTGGATGACCCTCGAGGTCCCTTCCAACTCTACGATTCTATGATTCTATTTCCACCTGCCCATTTGGCAGGAAGGAAGCGGGAGGTCAATGACGGTGGAATGAGACTGGCATCTCTCCACAGGCGGTGGTCAGTGGGATTGTCAACAGAGGCTGGCAAGGCTGGCAGAGAGACATCCCTACCCAGTCCAAACCCAGCCCAGCACAAAGGGCAATGCATTGCTCTGTTACTCCCTGAGAAGTGTATTTAGGACTATATTGTAAAATATCACTGAAGAAAGGCCTTTAACAGCTCTTGTTATCCTTTTCATGCTGCCATAAAGAGCTCTGGTGTGTTGAGAGAGAGAGAGAGCATGAATGTGCAGGGAAGAATCCTGATGTGCTCAGATATCTTAGTAGTGTTATCACTGCAAACGGCGCTCCTTTTTGTAGATACAATAGTGGCACTTTCATCATGTTCTCCAGCAGTTGGGAAGGCGAGACCTCCACTGCGCCGAAGAAAAAAGCCAGCTAAATCCATCAGGAAGCATCCAGTAATTAACCGAACTTACGAGCCAAAAAGGTTCTATTTTGCGCAGCCAGCCGTAAGCCATCTCCAACTGAAGACACAGAGAAAGAGAGGTGGCCCCTCTAAAGAACAAGGGAACAAAGGACTAGCCCCAGGGTATGTGCTTGATTTTTTTTTTTTAAAAAAATGCCGTTTTGGAAATAGATTTGGCTTTTCAAAAGGGAGCAGAAGAGATAAGTGGAAAACAGTGTATGCTTCAATTAAAAAGTCAAGGACTCTGAACCCAGGATCCTCCTCTCATGTAACCAGTGGCATGGAGTGGAGTAGAGTGAACATTACAGTTGGGCTGGAATGATCTGCGCTATTCAATATACTCATACTTTGAATTCTCTGCATAGGCTGGGATGCTAGCTTAGCCTTCTCACTGGTTTTCAGTCTGGGGGAAATCTGTCTCATTGGGGGAGCAGTTCAGAGCTATGTGCATTTCCCCCAGCAACCTAAGAGGGTGCAGCCCAAACGCAAGCTCAGAGACAACTTCAACAAGTTCTTCCCAGTGTCTAATCCGGGAAGAAGAAACTGTAACCTTCTGGGTATTGCTGGACTCCGGCTCCCATCAGCACCAGGAAATCATGGCCAGTAGTCATCCATGGTCTTGTAGTACAGTGGAAACTTGGTTCTTGTTACAGGTAGGTAGCTGTGTTGGTTTGCCATAGTCAAAACAAAATAAAAAATAAAAAAATCCTTCCAGTAGCACCTTAGAGACCAACTAAGTTTGTTCTTGGTATGAGCTTTCGTGTGCATGCACACTTCTTCAGATACATGCACAAGAAAGCTCATACCAAGAACAAACTTACTTGGTCTCTAAGGTGCTACTGGAAGGATGTTTTTATTTTTTATTTTGTTTTGACCTTGGTTCTTGAATGGCTTGGTTGACGAACAAATCAGAACCCGAACACCGCAAACCCAGAAGTAAATGCCTCGGTTTGCGAACTTTTTTTGGAAGCCGAATGTCCGACGTGGTTGTCGGCTATTGTTTCCGGGGCGCCTGCGCCAATCGGAAGCCATGCCTTGGTTTTTGAACGTTTTGGAAGTTGAATGGACTTCCAGAACGGATTGCATTCGGGAACCAAGGTACCACTGTATTTGAAGGACCACAAGTTCCCCATCTATGCTGTGAATGTTAGGTACACATAACAGTGCTCTGTCATCATTATACAATGATTCTTCTGTCAGCCCATGAAGGGGTGGTGGAGGAGGAGGGTGAAAGAAAGGCACAGTCGGATCGCCCTCCCATCAGAGGTCAAGGGAATAAACAACTACCTGACATTCAGAAAATACCTGAAGGCAGCCCTGTTTAGGGAAGTTTTTAAACTGTGATATTTTAAATGTATTTTAATATTTGATGGAAGCCGCCCAGAGTGGCTGGGAAGACCCAGCCAGATGGGTGGAGTACAAATAATAAATTATTATTATTATAATATCAAGTTTGCATATGTTAATTTATAAGTAAATGCAGATGTGCTGCAAATTGGATGTGCTGCACCATTGTCTTGCCTCGGTAATAAACTAGATGTCAATCCAGATAAGACTGAGGCACTCTTAGTGGGTGGTTCCCCAGACCGGAAGGATGGGAAGTTGCCTGCTCTTGATGGAGTTACACTCCCTCTGAAGGAGTGGGTATCCAGCTTCTGGGTCCATTGCTGTTGCTTGAGGCTCAGGTAGCCTCAGTGGCACGGAGGGCCTTCCATCAGCTTTGGCTGGTGGCCCAACTACGCCCCTATCTGGACAGGGATAGCCTAGCTTCTGTTGTCTTTGCTCTTGTAACCTCTGGTAACCTTAGACTACTGCCATGTGTTATATATGGGACTGCATCTGAAGACAGTTTAGAAACTCCAGCTTGTGCAGAATCCGATGGCCAGGTTGCTCACCGGGGTTAGATGGTTTGCGCATATGGCACCAATCCTGGCTGCTGATTAGTTTCTCGGGCCAACTCAAAGTGCTGGTTTTTGACCTATAAAGCCTTAAAGGGCTCAGGACCACAAGATCTCAAGCACCGCTTCTCCCCATATGAACCTACCTGGACCCTGCAAAAATCATCTGAGGACCTTCTTTGTGTGCCTCCTCCCTGAGAGATCTGGACATCACCTGGTGCCTTCATTGCATATGTCTTCTCTCAGGCCTTTGGCTAATTAAACAATCTATGTCCTTTTAAACCGGGGGTGGGGTATTGTTTTGGTTTGTTACTATGTTATATATCTTTTTGTTTCTATATTGTAACCCCCCCCCCTGTGATCTTAGGATAAAGGGCTGTATGGAAATTGTAGTAGCAGTAGTAGTAGTAGTAGTAATTGCATCACATCCTAGTGGGATAGGCTGTGACCAGGTGACCTGCTCAGTCTATGGTCCAGCTGTTCCTTGTGTAGATTCACAGCCTCAATCGCCACACACTAAATTCCTTATCTTTAAACTAGACATGGACTGGGTATGCCTTCAAATAGACAGCACTTTCAAACAGAGAGGTGTCCTTTTAAAAATAAGACACACAACCACTGTGCTCTTGCTTCAAAGAAATCCCACAAAATCCTAGTTACAGGTAGGTAACCGTGTTGGTCTGCCAACATAACATTTATTTGATTTGTATTTCATTTTTCGTTGAGTCCAGTTTTATAGGAACATCTAAACATGGGACTCTGTTTCATGGCAAGTCCAGCCTAAGGTCCATCGGCCTTGATATTGTCTGCTCTGACTGGCAGCAGCTCTTTGGGGCTGCAAGCAAGGGGATATTGCCAGTCTTACCTGGATAAACCTGAGATTGAACCTGGGACCTTCTGTATGGAGAGCAGATGCTCTGGCACTGAGCCACATCCCTTCCCCCATGTCCCCAAGTTCTTTTCACCCAAATTTATCAGCATCCACAGCTGTAGCAGCTGCAACAACACTGGGAAGGAGCCTCGGTGGAGCAGCACGAATCGCTATGGGCTCTTCTGATCCCTGAGGCCATTGTTGGCAGGTGCCTCAAGGAAGCCCATAAGCAGAACATGAAAACCAGGAGCCGTTCCCTTTGCCGTGTCTATGGAGTTTCAATTCAGATACAGTTACAGGTAGGTAGCCGTGTTGGTCTGCCATAGTCAAAACAAAATAAAAAAATAAAAAATTCCTTCCAGTAGCACCTTAGAGACCAACTAAGTTTGTTCTTGGTATGAGCTTTCGTGTGCATGCACACTTCTTCAGATACCTTCAGATACAGAAAATCCTGTTTCGATTCCTTTTTTAGCCTTTCTGTCCTATACATAATCAGCTAATAACTTGGATAATGTGAATTGTGAGTGATATTGTTTTTGGAAAGGACGCCTCTCGGCATCCCTGGGGTTGATCCAGTGAAAGATGCTATCTTTAACCACACTATTGCTCCCTGCAGTTGTTTCGCCACTGTATGAGTCTAGAAGAAGCACATAAATGTCTGGGTATTGGATAGATGCTCTCCCCAACCCTGGGTGTTATTAGCTTTCTACTAAATTACAGAATTAAGCATGCGGCATGACGACTCTTTTCACCCAGTGGAATCCTATTTCATTGCAGCAAGCAACAACGAGACGGCTACTGCCTTTGCTCCTTCCTCTGCTCGATTCCAGAAGACTAGGAGTGCATGGTTTTCAAAGACCAGTTATTGAGGCTATCAAAAAGGCTGTCATGTAACAAATCTGAAGCACAATGATCATAGCCAGTGACTGTACCTTGTTCATGCAGAAAATGTGCAAAATATAAGCCGCTCTGAAGGTGGTGGAAACCTCATCCCCAGAGTTATCACAAAAAAACCTAAGAGCCCTGGCAGATCAGACCAACAGCCTTTCTAGTTCAGAATCCCACCTACCCCCAGCAGATAATCAGGTGCTTAATGCGAAACCAGAAGCAGAGCAGAATCACAATAGCTTTTTTCCTGCTCGTGACTGCCAGGGATTGGTGCCTCTGAGCCAGCTAAGGACGATGGAGAAATCCGATTCAGTTTGTGTTTAAAGGCAAACCTACCTAAACCATACTTTGCAAAAGAAGACGAGAATTGAAACACAGCTGCGCTTTGAAATTCGCACTTCTTTGAATTTTGCAATGCAGTTGTCGGACACCCCCCCCCCCAAAAAAGTGTAGGTATGGGGAAAGGGTGAGGATATTGGTGGAAATAATATGCAACAATGGCTTATGCTAGGGGGAACTGATTGCAAAATTGTGTACATTAGTAAAAAAAAAAAGTGTTTATTAGGAGACATTTGCAATGAACTGCTGATGAATTTTCAATGGAGTTCTTGAAATAATAACAATAATACTCACAAATTACTGCAGAAAAATAGAGAAGTGAATTATAGATTGATAAAATGAGAAGGGGGGGAGGGGAGGGACTGAAAATGACAGATCCACCCACCCCTAGATCCTGGTGGAAGTACACAATCTTCATAACTAGTAGCAATTGATTGTTGTCAAAGGTCCGTATAGTTAAAGCAATGGTTTTCCCAGTAGTAATGTACGGAAGTGAGAGATGGACCATAAAGAAGGCTGATCGCCGAAGAATTGATGCTTTTGAATTATGGTGCTGGAGGAGACTCTTGAGAGTCCCATGGACTGCAAAAAGATCAAACTCTAAAGATCAAACCCCTGAGTCTCACTGGAAGAAATCAGAGTGCCTGAAATCAGTGAGTGCTCACTGGAAGGACAGATCCTGAAGTTGAGGCTCCAGTACTTTGGCCACCTCATGAGAAGAGAAGACTCCCTAGAAAAGACCCTGATGTTGGGAAAGATGGAGGGCACAAGGAGAAGGGGACGACAGAGGATGAGATGGTTGGACAGTGTTCTCGAAGCTACTAACATGAGTTTGGCCAAACTGCGGGAGGCAGTGGAGGATAGGGGTGCCTGGCGTGCTCTGGTCCATGGGGTCACGAAGAGTCGGACACGACTGAACGACTGAACAACAACAACAAATTCTCTTTGTCTACCTTGTCCCTCTTTTCCATCTCTCTCTCTCTCTCTCTCTCTCTCTCTCTCTCTCTCTCTCTCTCTCTCTCAGAGAGAGATCCATTTAACACAGAAGTCCCCTGCGCGTATGGCGGGGGGGGGGGAATGCTACCTTATCATGGAGTGGCCTCATTTTCCTTCTAAACAGACCGAGTTTGTTATTAGTGCATGTGACGATTTTAAGGCTTTGGTATATGCTCTTTGACTAAACGGATCGATACACGTGTTGTACATGGAGGAAAGTCTGGAAACAATCCATGGTGGGGTGGGGAATAGAGATACCATTTTGCCTCTATTTGAGAAAGCAAGCTTCAAATCCCCAAGGAGATGCATCTCATATTGTTTTCCTTTTCCTCTGGCATTTTCTTAACACAGGCAGTTTAAGATAAGCCTCCAGAGCTCAGCAGGGAACAGCGATGATAAAAAGAAAAAAGAAAAAGGCGTGGGACGGTTTGCTGAGAGGACCAGCACAAAGACATTTGTAGATTAGGGTTGTGTACTAGAGTGACAACTCCTCTGCTAAAAGGCTTTGCCCTGTCCCAGTTTCCTTTTGTCTTTGTGGCCTACCCTCTGGGTGGCTTGGCAAATGCCACGAAATCGGTTAAATGCAGTTAATGAGTGAGACACGGGGCAGCGTAATTAACACCAGGCAACTCCACTGAAAGTGTTTCCCCCGGGGATTCTGTCGAGCCCCGTGAAATCGGCCATGCTAAAAGCAGGGTTGCGAAACAGACACTCGCCTTGTGCCCTGTCCTGAGTCACCACAGGCGACCGGGCCAGGATCCGCTGGCTAAAATTGCACTGTCTCTTTTGAATAGGAATTAGTCCTTCCTAAGTTTGTAAGCCAGTTTTTTGGGTTTTTTTTGTTTTAAATGCAGGACAAGACGAGAGGAAACGTGCTGAAATTAGGCCCGTAACCTTCATGTGTTCTCCTTACACACATTTTCATAAGACTCAAGTAATAAGGACATAAGGTCCAGCGCCGAGGGCCTTTTGGCGGTTCCCTCACTGCGAGAAGCGAAGTTACAGGGAACCAGGCAGAGAGCCTTCTTAGTGGTGCCCACCCTGTGGAACGCCCTCCCATCAGATGTCAAAGAAATAAACTACTATCTCATGTTTAGAGGACATCTTAGGGAAATGTATTTTGTGGTTTTATATTGTGATTTTATATTGTGAACTGCCCTGAGATCTGCAGGTTATAGGGCGCCATGCAAATTCAAAATAAAATTGCTGATCAGAAGGTTGGCAGTTTGAATCCCCGCGACGGGGTGAGCTCCCGTTGCTCGGTCCCAGCTCCTGCCCACCTAGCAGTTCGAAAGCACGTCAAAGTGCAAGTAGATAAATAGGTACCGCTCCAGCAGGAAGGTAAACGCCGTTTCTGTGCACTGCTCTGGTTCACCAGAAGCGGCTTATTCATGCTGCCACATGACCTGAAAGCTGTACACCAGCTCCCTCAGCCAGTAACACAAGATGAGCGCCACAACCCTAGAGTCGGACACAACTGGACCTAATGGTCAGGGGTCCCTTTACCTTTATGAGGAACAGTTGAGGGAACTGGGTATGTTTAGAGAAGAGAAGACTGAAATGAGATATGATAGCCCTCTTCAAATATCTAAAGGGCTGTCACCTGGAAGATGGAGCAAGTTTGTTTTCTGCAGCTCCAAAAGCTAGGACCCAAACCAACGGATTCAAATTACGAGAGATTCCAACAAAAACACTAGGAATAATTTTCTGGTGGTGAGAGCTGTTTGACTATCTTGGAAGATGGTGGACTCGCCTTTTTTGGGTTGGATGCTGGGGATTTTGTTTGTGGAGTTTCCTGCGTTGCAGGGGGTTGGACTAGATGACCCCCAGGGTCCCTTCCAACTCCACAATTCTATGATTCTATTACCATTCCATCAACATCTGAAGGGTCACCAGTTCCCCTGTGCTGGTTTAGGCAATGCTGAGCTAGATGGACCAATGAAATGACTCTGTATCGGGTAACTTCCTATATGTTCTCATGTTCCATATCCGCTGCTAAGTGGGGATGCCAGTGGCTGAATCGGGGGGATTCTACGGGCCAATTATGCGCCCCAACTATGCGCTATGCCTCCTGTTAATCTTCTCCTAGTGGCGCTTGCTCCATCCCACTTAACCGCCAGTCCCAGCAGCTGACCTGCAAATTACAAAACACTTTGGTTTCTATTTTGCCAGCACTGACGAAGAGCAGCAGTAATGAATTAGCTCTCGGAGGGCAGTTTCCTTTTCTTTTAAAACATTTGACTGGGTAACAAGCCCAGCGAGGGAGGACGTGCCGTTGCGATCTCATTGTAAATGTCGTTTCAGTGGTTTGCAGAGCAAGCTGAGAGCCTCTGGCCAGCAAGTGGGGTCTAATTAGTCTTCTGCTAACAAAATGTGTGAAGCTTAACGCTGGTGCCCAGTGAAAGAAAAAAAGCACGTTTGCAGCAGCAGCAACCATGTTTATCATTTAATAAAGTTAGCCCTGTGCTATCATTGTACATACAGGAAAGGCTAGGGAACTGGACTTTGGATTATGGGAACCAGGCAGAGGGCCTTCTCGGTAGTGGCGCCCGACCTGCGGAACGCCCTCCCATCAGATGTCAAGGAAATAGAGCTGTGCCTCGGAAGTCAAACAGAATCCGCTCCAGAAGTCTGTCCTACTTACAAAATGTTCAGAAACCAAAGCACGGCTTCTGATTGGCTGCAGGAAGGTCCTGCAGCCAATCAGAAGCTGCGTAAACCCCGTCAGATATTCGGCTTCCAAAACAACGTTTGAAAATCAGAACAGTCACTTCTGGGTTTCGATCATTCGGGAGCCGGAACGTTCAATTCCCAAGGCGTTCGGGAGCCGAGGTACAACTGTAATCAACGATCTGACTTTTAGAAGACATCTGAAGGCAACCCTGTTTAGGGAAGTTTTTTTATGTTTGGTGTTTTATGGTGTTTTTAAGATTCTGTTTGGTGGGGCGTGGGTGGTGCTGTGGTCTAAATCACTGAGCCTAGTGCTTGCCGATTGGAAGGTTGGTGGTTTGAATCCCCGCGACGGGGTGAGCTCCCATTGCTCGGTCCCAGCTCCTGCCAACCTAGCAGTTTGAAAGCATGTCAAAGTGCAAGTAGATAAATAGGTACCGCTCTGGCGGGAAGGAAAACGGTGATTCCGTGCACTGCTCTGGTTCGCCAGAAGCAGCTTAGTCATGCTTGCCACATGACCTGGAAAAAACTTTCTGTGGACAACGCCGGCTCCCTCGGCCAGTAAATCAATATGAGTGCCACAACCCAGAGTTGTTCACGACTTGACTTAACTGTCAGGGGTCCTTTACCTTTTTTAAAATATTCTGTTGGGAGCCGCCCAGAGTAGCTGGGGCAACCCAGTCAGATGGGTGGGGTATAAACAATAAATAACTACTACTACTACTACTACTACTACTACTACTACTACTATTATTATTATTTCATATGAGCTCTAGGATTAGAAAGGAATAGCCAAAGTGCTCAAAAGCCATTGGAGAAAAGCCCATGCCCATGTGGCATGCCATATGCCCGGCGATGGGAAACCTTTGGCCCTCCAGATGTGGCAGAACTATGACATGCATCATCCCTGGCCATGGGGCCATGCTTGCTGGGTTGATGGGAATTGTAGTTCAGTCACATCTGGAGAGCCAAAGGTTCCCCACACCTGTGCGCAGTGAGTAAGCAGTGAGTAGTAAGGAATGAGACAGGCTTTTAGGTTATGCTATGCTTTTAATAGGTTATGTTATACTCTGGATTATGTTATGTTTTAATAGATTATGTTTTAATAAGGATGAGAGTGTTGGAGATATGTGCAAATGTGTATGGTAAATCCGGTCTTTGGGTGTTTGATTTTCGTTGTTGTGTATACTGTGTATATACGGACAATGACAATAAATAAATCTATCTATCTATCTATAGGATAAGGTCCCCATTTGCCCAGTTGTATGCGTACAGGGTGCCGCAAATCACGGACCTTTCAAAACTGGTCACCACCACTAGTGGCGGAGCTTCATGCTCTGGCACCAGGGGATGGAGAGCAGACGGGGCGGGGCTGGCACGCGTCCCGGGGGCATGGCACACTGCCCCGCAGGGGCATGGCGCATGTCCTGGGGGCATGGCACCCAGCACGGACGGTGGGCAACCGCAATGGCACTCCACCGGGATCGCGCTGCCGGGAGCAGTGTGCTCCCCCCCACTCCTCTTCCTCCACCATTGACCACCACCATTGTTTGGGACCAGCACCGGCTCGTCCTCCGCTGGCGACGGCACTGATGGGGGAAATAGGGACATTCCGGGATCAAATCAGAAGCCGAGATGCGCTTTCGCAATTCCGGGATTGTCCCTGGAAAATCGGGATGCTTAGAGGGTATGCAGTCCCCAAATTAGCATCTTCTCTGCTCTTTGTGGGAACACGGCCAGCATTTCTTGCTCCTCACCAAGTGCCAATGTGCTTTAAACAAACTGCAGGTGTTACATACCGGGTGCCCACCTCAAAGGCTCAGAACTTTTGGGTGTGAATATCATCAATATAATCATTCTGAGATTAAAGGAGCAGCCGCAAATGCTCTTAAAATACACCAGGGTGTTTGATGCCATTCAATCCTGAGTCGATCCAAGAGCACGCTGAAACCTCTTTGCTCCCATGCGAAACCTGAAATGGTTCCCCCACATACAAAGCCTGGTTTAATGAACCGCTTGACTGGATCTGATTGGAATAATCTCACGTAGAGCTTGTGAAGACTACTGCTGTATTTCTGGAGAGAGGTATTTTCGCCTTCTTTAATTGCGCAAATCAATGAAAACTTTTCTTGCGGGCAGGGGAGAAACTAATGGAAACCGCAATCCAAATTATATCTGTTTTTACATTTATAGCCCGCCTTTCCACCAGGGAGGACAAAGTGTCATACAAGTTTCTTCCCTCCCCCCCCCATTTCATCCGCACAACTATCTAGTGAGGTAGGCTAGACTGAGAACTAGTGACTGCCCAAGGGTGCCAACTTGAATAAAATATTGGGGGGGGGAGGTAAGCCCCACCCACGTATAAATGATCACGAGACGCAAAACAGGCCCACCATTTGAATGGCAATGCCCACCAACTTTAGGGAGAGGTCTCAAATATTTTATTATCATTTGTTAATTAAATTTATTAGTCACTTTTTTGCTGCAGGCAACTCAAAGCATCTTACCAACACTGCATATGCACATTTAATGTGCATATGCATTTAATGCTACATGGGGGAGGGGAATATGTGTAGCATGCAAGAATGGTTTGCATTTTTAGTGGAACCCAGGGATGTGGGTGGACTCGCTTCTCATATAAATTAAGGAGCAAGATGGGAATCGGGGGTGAAAGACCCTGGAGATACGCTTGACATCGAGCTTTTCAGAAAAGTCCATCCTTCATCTTTATGTACCTTAGCATCACCAAAGCCCTAGAGCAATCAAGAAGCCCAAAGCAGGGGGTTGGAGAATCTTCATCTGGACTTAACATTTTGTTGCTAGCAGTGAGCTCCCTTAATTGAAAGTGTTGGCTGAGCAACCACTGTTTGCAGTTCTCTGTGTAACGACCTATTTTCCCGTGTAACCCATTAATTTTTCAACTGCTGTCGAGTGTGTTTCAATTAGAAACCAAGGAGTTTAAATCCAAGATGAGTATCTCCCCCCCCCCCCCGTTCCCAAGAATTGCTGTAAATATTATTATGGCTGCTTAAGAGATCTTATCTGAAGAGTGCACACTTAAAGAAGAGAATGCAGCCAGCATCTGTATGCCATGTATGTTAGGGACGCGGGTGGTGCTGTGGGTTGAACCACAGAGCCTAAGGATTGCCGATCAGAAGGTCGGCGGTTCGAATCCCTGCGACGGCGTGAGCTCCTGTTGCTCGGTCCCAGCTTCTGCCCACCTAGCAGTTCAAAAGCACGTCAAGTGCAAGTAGATAAATAGGTACCGCTCCGGCGGGAAGGTAAACGGCGTTTCCGTGAGCTGCTCTGGTTCGCCAGAAGCGGCTTAGTCATGCTGGCCACATGACCCGGAAGCTGTACGCCGGCTCCCTCGGCCAGTAAAGCGAGATGAGCGCCGCAACCCCAGAGTCGGACACGACTGGACCTAATGGTCAGGGGTCCCTTTACCTTTACCTATGTATGTTTGTTGAGGAGCCTGAATAAGCTGCAGATCCCTGTTGAGAATGCACAGATATACGAGGGGCTGCTGCATGCCAGCCCCACCTACCCCCCTCTCCCTTGCCAGACCCCCAAACCCCCTTGCCAAATGCCTGCTCTTTGTATCTCACCCAGACCCCCCACAGACCCCTGCAATTTGCAGCCATGCAAAGAAAATCCAGGTATCCTGCTACGCAGAGAACCTGGCACCTGTGCGCTGCCTACACTGCTGTAGGCAGTTTACGTCTGAATACCAGTCTCTGGGAATCCGGACGCTACTGTATTATGATCAACGACTAAGAGCCAAGCCTATAACATTCAAGCAGGATGCTGCATAGACGCAGCGCACCTGGTATCCTCAACTGGTGTTACAGGGATTTTGCCCTGCTGTTTGCACAGGTTTAAGCAGATCAGAGCTCTCTCTGGGCATCTAAAAGGCTGCATCTCATTTGGCTCAGGTGGTGTGCCAAATGCAGGTCTACCTAGTTTAAACCAAAAGCTCACACGCCGACTCTCTTGCCTCTGGACATACGTACAGCCAGGTGCTATTTTAAGAAGACACACTTTCTCCGTGACGTATTGGCCAGCCGTTATTTTTAAACCCTCACGTTCCCATACCATTATCATTTTCTGTCGCCATAGGAACCTTGCTGCAAAGGTTTAAATATAGCATCTTCCCCCCCCCTTCCGCCCCTCCAGGGATATACAATTCTTCCCTACTCCTTTTCTTATTTGGTTTGTAAAGGAGGGAATTAAACTTCTCATAACGGAAGACATCACTGCCTGCGATGTACCAGGTGAGGCTGGGGTAAAGAATGCTCTATAATATAATAAATCCCACTGCACAGATCGAGATGAGTTTCTTGTTTGAGACATCCACTGAATGCAGATGCGGCGGAGCCTATGGCAGGGCTAACCAACACAATGTTCTTCGGATGCCGGGGACTACAACTCCCATGAGCCCCAGCCAGGAGGGCCAGTGGTCAGGAAGGGATGGGAGTTGTAGTCCATTTGGGGGGCATTTCATTGGCTACCAATGGCCCGTGGTCCCAAGACTTGCAGAAGAAAAAAAATCCTGCTACATATTGCACTGCAGTTATCGACCTTATCCAACGGTTGTGAAAAGATAAATACGCTGATATATTTGTTTAAGCATCATGGAGCCGGGAAGTAAAAAGGCGATAGTTAGAAAGGCCGCAGAGAATATATATGAAATGCAATATCTCAAAGAAGGAAGAAGCAACTAGAAGCCAGGGCTTAATATCCACCAGGAGCAAAGCAGTGGCACTAAAGGAAAAAATATGCAAAGTAATTTGATAAAGGGAAAAGGATTCAGGATATTAAAGAGAGATTGTTCTCTTAAAGGATCAGTATAGTGAATTCTGAACCAAACACCACCCAACTTCTGCTATGCAGTAACATTTTTTTGCAGAAGCAACAGTACTTGAGAAGTTCAACAAACTAGGGAATACGATATCTTTCTCTCTCTCTCTCTCTTGCTTTAGTGCTCCGTTTATTTTCATTAGATGAATTTTGTACCCGTTTGTAAATTTTTTTTAGAAAAATCAGTCTGACGTTTATTCATTAGCCCAATGGTGGCGGACCTCCGACCACTAGCGTAATTGAGCTAAGTGCAGTCCTAATAGGACCCAGGACACCAGTTTTCCCCAAACCACACCCTCAATACCCAATACTTGATCTTGTATGTGACACTTCCTGTATCGCATGGGAACTCACCAGTGCAGCCGATGGGCTTGCTCTCAGCACCGATCAGCAGGTGAACACTGAGGGAGAGTCCCTTTGAAGTGTGTTTGCTCTGCCCATCAGCTGATTGGTGCTGCAACCTGTACCAGTTAATTATGCACTTAAGCAGTTTGCATATCTTTGCTTATCTTCCATAATTCTGCTTTTGCCAGTCAACGAGGGAGTAGCGAAATAGGAAGCCCTTTTGCACAACCAGCTGCTGGAACTTTTTAGAGAAAATCCTTTTGCGATTTTACTAAACATTACCCATACACTTTGAAGCTTACCTTCACAGTCTTAAGGACTACATAGTTGTTGTTTATTTTAAAGGAAGGAAGGAAGGAAGGAAGGAAGGAAGGAAGGAAGGAAGGAAGGAACTCAGGCTGTTACAAACTGATTTTAATGCCAATTACTGCGATTGTGTCATGCCATCATGGATTGCGGGTGGCGCTGTGGGTTAAACCACAGAGCCTAGGGCTTGCTGATCAGAAAGGTCGGCAGTTCGAATCCCCGCGACGGGGTGAGCTCCCGTTGCTCGGTCCCAGCTCCTGCCCACCTAGCAGTTTGAAAGCATGTCAAAGTGCAAGTAGATAAATAGGTACCGCTTGCGGGAAGGTAAATGGCGTTTCTGTGCACTGCTCTGGTTCACCAGAAGCGGCTTAGTCATGCTGGCCACATGACCCAGAAGCTGTACGCCGGCTCCCTCAGCCAGTAAAACGAGATGAGCGCTGCAACCCCAGAGTCGTCCGCGACTGGACCTAATGGACCTTCACCTATCATGGATGTACAGAACACAGACCATTCTACCCTTTTTTTAAAAAAAAACACGTATGCATCATAGTAACATTATTTAATGAATAATAATGGGATTCTGAATTGTTACACCTCTCCTTCTGCTCTGAAAATGCATATTGGCTTAACTTGACCAGCCACTGGGATTTCACACTCACACTCACAAACACACACACATTGTACCTTCTCTGTGTCGATCCCTTTGGACATTGACCACGTGGAGACGATATAATCCATGACTCGTTCGCTAAGGCCTTTGGGGACTTGGTATAACTTTAAGAAATCTCTCACGTTGTTCAGCATCTCATGGTAGCGGTTGGTGTTGGCATACATCTGTTGGAAAATTGTGGTGACGTTTCCAAAAATAGTTGCATAAAGGAGAGCTGGAAAAGAGCAAGAAGCAGAATTAGAAACGCTAGACGGTTGGCGTTCCCATAGCATACCCAAGCCGTGCTCCTTGTTTCACTGGGTGCCCTGTGCAGCAAAGCTCCATCTATGCCAGTCACGCCCGCCATCTTGGCCTCCCAGAGAGCTGTGCCTCTGGAACTATGCGGGACTTTTGGAAACATGGTTGGCACGTATGACCTTGCGGGCCTTTGCTTTACAGTATGCCCCACACTGTCAACAAAAATTAAAAGGAGAAAACACTGTGATTATGATGGCTGTGATGGCCAACGTGACTATGCTCTGCCTCCATGGTCAGAGGCAAAGATGCTTCTGAATGCCAGTTATTGGAAGCCAAAGTGGGGTAGAGTGCTCTTGAACTCAAATCCTGCTTGAAGGTTTCCCACAGGTGTCCATCTGGCCACTGTGAGAACAGGAGGCTGGACCAGATGGGCCATTGGTCTGATCCAGCAGAGATCCTCTTATGTTCTTTTTTTATTATTATTAAGAAAATTATATATACACACAGGCACAAAACAGTTGTGCAGTCATACATTATCTCATAAATTGTACACAGATAATTCAAATATGACAACTCAAATACAAATATTCTCTTACCCCTCCACCCTCTTTCACTTTCACTCTCTTATGTTCTTATGACTGCCATCACCATGAAATCACCAGGCAAAGGGGAGGAGAGGGAAAGACTTTCAGGGAGGTGCATAGGCACCTAAATTCTATTTTATTTTATTTTAAAATAAATGGTCTGTTATGGTACCTGAAATCGGAGGGTAAAGGTTGTTAGTTGTAAGTTTATTATGAATAATTAAGGAGATATTGGAATTTATGTTAATAGCAGCATGATAAAAAATAGAAGAAATAAGTTTAGATTGTTTGAGAATATTTTGTTAAGATTTATGATAGAACAAGATGATTAAGACACTATTTTTAATTTTTAATGGAAGTTAACTTTTTAGAGAGAAGTTGTTAAAAAAGTAGATTATGGATTTAGAACAAGATGATTAAGATATTATTTTTAATTTTTAATTGAAGTTAAACTTTTTAGAGAGAAGTTGTTAAAAAAGTAGATTATGGATTTAAAACCGAAGGTGAAAAGGCAGGGGAAGTCAACTGTCAAGATTTGGAAATAGAAATTTTTCTGTATGTATACAAACAAGAAGAAGAATCCTGGCAATATATGTATTTGTTTTGTATTTGTAGGTGTGGGTTTGGGTTTGTGTTTTGTTATGAAAATGCTAATAAATTCTTCATAAAAAAAAAAATCTATTTTATTTTATTTTTTTACTGAGGTTGTTAAGCACGCTGGAGCTCAGTTGGGCTAACTTCACAGCAGCCTCCCCTTCCCAAATCACGCACGTAAACAAAGCACACTGCAACCAACCATGCCCGGGGCCCTCTGATCTGCCTGCTGGGAGCCTGAGGGGCCCTGCCCTGCCCAGGGGTGAATGAAGGCATTGTGACACCTGGGGCGGGGCATTGCTACATAGGACGCATGCACCATACATAGTGATGCCGTACATGTGCTGTACATAGCGGTTTGAGAGCCAGTGTGGTGTAGTGGTTAAGAGCGGTGGACTCGTAATCTGGTGAACCGGGTTCGCGTCTCCACTCCTCCACATGCAGCTGCTGGGTGACCTTGGGCTAGTCACACTTCTTTGAAGTCTCTCAGCCCCACTCACCTCACAGAGTGTTTGTTGTGGGGGAGGAAGGGAAAGGAGATGTTAGCCGCTTTGAGACTCCTTTGGGTAGTGATAAAGCGGGGTATCAAATCCAAACTTTTCTTCTTTTTCTCCTTTGCCACCATTGCTGCTCCAGCGCCGTGCGGACGGTGCCAGGATCGTCTGCTCACAGCTGCAGCCACAAACGGAGCATCCTCCGTTCACAGCTGTAGCGGTGACGGAGGGATCCCACCGCCATCCGTACGGCACTCGAGCGGCGCCGGCAGCAAACCGCTATGTGCAGTGCATGTGCGGCGGCATTATGTACAGCACATGAGTGTACATGCGCTGTACATAGCGGTTTGCTGCCGGTGCCGGGATCCTTTGCTCACAGCTGCAGCCACAAATGGAGGGTCCTCCACATGCGGCTGCAGCAGCACAATGGCGGCTCATATCGCCGCGAGCCCCTGCGGGGTGCCTTCTTGTAACCCCCCCCCCAGACATGACATCTGGGGCGTAGCACCCCCCCACTTGCCCTGCCTCTCTTCACCTGGCTTGGGATGAGGGCTGGTAGGCTCCATAAAAGACTGCTGCTGCTGCTGCTCAATTATTTTTTATTTTTTATCTATGTCATTTTAAATTGTAATTGATATTAATGTTGTATTTCTAGTTTTAGATTTTATGATTTATGTGGAAATTGTTTTCCTTTTGGTTGTGTACCTTTGGATGTGTTTCATTTATTGTTTATGACTTTTGTTATGTTGGTACTGTATATTCTGGCGTATAAGACTACTTCTCAATTCAGGAAAATCTTCTCAAAAGTCGGGGGTCGTCTTATATGCTGGGTGGAGAATCTGCAGTCGAGTATATCTCAAACTCTATATTTTAACTGGAAAAGTTTGGGGTCGTCTTATACGCCCAGTCGTCTTATACGCTGGAAAATACGGTAGTTATGTAAATCTTCTCATGTTGTAAACCGCCTTGAGCACATTTTTAACTAAGGAAAGGCGGCTTACAAATGAAATGGTGGTGATGACGATGATCTCTTGCCCTCCACCAGCAAAAATCAAGATACCAGCCCATGCCACACTAACACAAACGCTCCGCTCATATATTACAAAAAAAGAATGGAAGTTTATTGTCCTCCCCCATGCCTATTTCCCCCCCCCTTCTCTCCCCAATTATCTCCCCCCACCAATCCCATCCTACCCATCAATCAAAAATGTCTCAAACTGAATGTAATTGACCTGCATGAAGGACTCTATGATTTGAAAACAGAGACACCAAATGTACTTTTGTTACTCATGAAGACCATTTAATAAAAACATAAGAAAACAGCAACCAGGTGACCTATTCCCCATCAGAAGCGAAAGACAACATGTATCAACGTGTGGTGGAAAAACTGGTGCTCCTCAAAGCATTTGAAAGGTTGAATCCTCCGTGCCATTACAGATACACCTGGTTGCTGAGACGTGTTGGGAACCATCATGCAAAGACTTTCAGCCATTTCTAAAATCTGCAGATGTAATTCCACTGGAATTGTTGGAAGAGTCAAGCAAATGTCGCTGAAATTAATGGAAAATGTTTAGGGCTGAGCAACATGATGGTGGAACATTATTTTCTCTGAAAGGGTGTGGGGGGGTGGTTATGAGAGAGCACACATATATAAACTCTGTGCTATTTTTGAATTAGCTTTGCTCGAAAGTGGGCACTCTGGCTGGAACATAGCGACGTGTGTTAAACTCTGTTTATTTAACATGATGCCTGCCTGTTAAAAAAGCTGCCCTATTTTTCCATCTCCCGGCATTGATCAGATTTCTGCAGAGCTAAATGCGCTGTAATTTTCAATTCACAGCAGAAAACCCACCACAATCCTGGCCCTAAAACCTGCAGGCATCCCAATGAACTAATCAGGACTCGCTCCCAAGGTTGCAAAGGGCGAAGATGCAACACAACATTTATTTGATTTGTATTTCATTTTTCGTTGAGTCCAGTTTTATAGGAACATCTAAACATGGGACTCTGTTTTATGGCAAGTCCAACCTAATATTGATATTGTCTGCTCTGACTGGCAGCCTTGATATTGTCTGCTCTGACTGGCAGCAGCTCTTTGGGGCTGCAAGCAAGGGGATAATCCCAGTCTTACCTAGATAAACCTGGGATTGAACCTGGGACCTTCTGTATGCAAAGCAGATGCCCTGGCACTGAGCCACATCCCTTCCCCCATGTCCCCAAGTTCTTTTCACCCAAATTTATCAGCATCCACAGGTGTAGCAGCTGCAACAACACTGGGAAGGAGTCTCGGTGGAGCAGCACAAGTGGCTATGGGCTCTTCTGATCCCTGAGGCCATTGTTGGCAGGTGCCAGCCATGCTGATTCCTGATGCCAGCCCTTCCTCAAGGAAGCCCATAAGCTGAACATGAAAACCAGGAGCCCTTCCCTTTGCCGTGTCTATGGAGTTTCAATTCAGATACAGTTACAGGTAGGTAGCCGTGTTGGTCTGCCATAGTCAAAACAAAACAAATTAAAAAAATTCCTTCCAGTAGCACCTTAGAGACCAACTAAGTTTGTTCTTGGTATGAGCTTTCGTGTGCATATCTGAAGAAGTGTGCATGCACACGAAAGCTCATACCAAGAACAAACTTACCTGTAGTTGGTCTCTAAGGTGCTACTGGAAGGAATTTTTTATTTTATTTTGTTTCAATTCAGATACAGTCATACCTTGGATCCTGCATGCCTTGCAACTCAAAGGTTTTGGCTCCCGAAACCCAGAAGTGAGGGTTCCGGTTTGTGAACGTTTTTTGGAAGCTGAATGTCTTGGCGCGACTTCTGCAGCTTCCCGTTGAGCGGCGGAAGCTCCTGCAGCCAATCGGAAGCTGCGCCTTGGTTTTCGAACGTTTTCAGAAGTCGAACGGACTTCTGGAATGGATTCTGTTCAAGATGCAAGGTGCTAATAACCCTGGTCCCATAATGCAGGTGGCTATTCAGTCTCGCCGGTTGCGATGCTCGCTGAAGTTGTCACTTGGCCAGAGCTGATGTCCGGCAGCATGAATTGGGCTCCATTAGGGAGCGGCATGCCATGTCTGTGGGTTCTTTAAAATGCAGACAAACCAACAATCCATGTTTTGCTAGATAGGAACATGATTGGAGCTGAAGCTCGCAGAGTTTTCCTGTAAACTTGCTAGAGAGGACTCCGTGAGAGACATTCCCACTGTGCACTTCCTCTCTTCCTCTCTCTGCTCTGCCAGAAATGTGGCAACATCTGCTACATTTTTAGCTAGACTTAAGTACAGTGGTACCTCAGTTGACGAACTTAATCCGTTCTGGAAGTCCGTCCTTAAACCAAAACCGTTCTTAAACCAAGGGACGCTTTCCCTAATGAGGCCTCCCACCACCGGTGCCCGTCCACCATTCGGATTCCGTTCTTAGACCGAGGTAGAGTTCTCAAACCAAGACACTACCTTCGGTTTTGCAGAGTTTGCCTTAAAGCATCCTGGATTATGTAAAGGTTAAAACTAGCCTATCTAAGCTTCCCTTTAAACTGCAAAGGGACAGCACTCTGCTGAACTCATGAACGTGAGGAAGGATAATACCTAATAAATGTATCCTTTCCTAGCATCTATTCACATCCCAACAATATGAAGGAAAGGAAAATTCAACTCTTGATCTTGCTCTCGGAGCGGGACGGTCTGGAAGGATGCTTCCAGCGCCACAAAGCTGTGTTCGTGTGCGTCCCCCTGGCTACACATGCTGCTGTCAGCGCTTTTCCTCTGTTGGCCAGGGACCCGACAATAAAACCCTGTGGAGGCCGTTTTGTCCATTACCAAACAAAGCAGGCACAGCACCCCTGGCTATTTAAAAAGAAAAATAACTGATTCGTTGCAGTTTCAGCATTTCCTAGCGGTTCTAAATTGGCCTTTCAGGAAGGAAAAGGAAATCACCTCCTAGGTCCAATGTATAGTGAGCAATATAGTAAATAGTGCAAGATGCCTTGCACCTTCGTCTGCCCACATATACAGAGGCTGTATTCATATGGTACCCTGTTATATCACCCGTCTAGGAAGGTGGAGGGCATAGCTTGAAAACGCAGCTCATTAAAAGTGAATCTAAGTGAGGCTGGCTAGGGACGCGGGTGGCGCTGTGGTCTAAACCACTGAGCCTAGGGCTTGCCAATCAGAAGGTCAGTGGTTCGAATCCCCGCAACAAGGTGAGCTCCCATTGCTCGGTCCCAGCTCCTGCCAACCTAGCAGTTTGAAAGCACGTCAAAGTGCAAGTAGATAAATAGGTACCGCTCCGGCGGGAAGGTAAACGGTGTTTCCGTGCGCTGCTCTGGTTCGCCAGAAGCGGCTTAGTCATGCTGGCCACATGACCCAGAAGCTGTACGCCAGCTCCCTCGGCCAGTAAAGCGAGATGAGCGCCGCAACCCCAGAGTCATCTGCGACTGGACCTAACGGTCAGGGGTACCTTTACCTTTAAGCGAGGCTGGCTGGAGATTCAACAGGTAACTGGCTCTAAAATGGACCGTTTTTAGAAGGGGGAACCAAGGAACTGTCTGAGGCTAAATGGGAATGTGCCCCCCTTGCCCCCCAACCCACCCCTGCCGCCCGACTGCTGAAGAATCTTCCAGCAAGATCTCAAGGAACTCTTGCAAGATCTCACAAGATCTCACTGGCAGACGCTGCTTCTCCTCGCTTCTCTGGCAGTCCCGCCCCGTGGGATTTCACCGCCCGAGGCAGCTGCCTCATTCTGCCTCACAGGTGAGGCGGCCCTGCCATCTGTGCTTCGAAGGGTAGAGCAGCCTTCTGGAGAAGTTTTGGGGTGTCCCCAGGGGGCTGCATAGGGGGGAGAGGAAGGGGAGGTTCTGTAGCACAAGCAGACATCTGCTCTGCTGGGGGATGGGCACAACTGGATCTCACCCACAATGCAATTAGACTCATTAGGACCCGACACACACACACACACACACACACCCAGTTTGTGGAAGTTGTGAGAAATCACTTTGTTTTCTCCAACCTGCCTCCTTACCCCCAAATTAATCAGGAAATTTCCATTAGGTGGTTATTGTCGCTTTCTCCTAAGATACATGCTGCTGTATTGCATTAGCCAACTATTCTGAATAAAATAATGAGCTGAGTCTTTCTGAGGTTGAAAGTATGCATGGAATACTTAGCAGAGTTAAGCTAAATAGCCTCTGATAGCAAGCATATCATCATAACACTCCAAGAACTCCCCGACTTTACGCTCTGGAAAATCTACAATTTATGCTCCAAATTGCCTCTATTAAAAATAAGCAAAATAGCACCAGGTTAATAATATCCTCTAATGGGCAAAGTGTTTCGACAGAGGTGTTTTTTAATGGAGATTTATACATAAGAACTAAATGCTCCCAACGGTGCTTCCTATCAGCACTAAAAACTGGGATTGGCCCAAGACATACACACACCTAACCAAACAAAAAGGAGGAAAAGCAGAGAGCAAGCATGGACTTCCTATAGTTTTCCAAGCAGAATTGAATATCTTTCTTAATACTGGCATGTAGTGTCCTAAATGGGAAGCATATTGCAACATTTTCAATATGCTTTAACTCTGTGGGTTAAACCACAGAGCCTGGGGCTTGCCAATCGGAAGGTCGGCGGTTCAAATCCCTGTGACGAGGTGAGCTCCCGTTGCTCGGTCCCAGCTCCTGCCAACCTAGCAGTTCAAAGCACATCAAAGTGCAAGTAGATAAATAGGTACCACTCCAGCAGGAAGGTAAACGTCATTTCCGTGTGCTGTTCTGGTTCTACATTGAACATTCGCTATACAGTGGTACTTCGGGTTACAAACGCTTCAGGTTACAGACGCTTCAGGTTACATACTCCGCTAACCCAGAAATAACGCTTCAGGTTAAGAACTTTGCTTCAGGATAAGAACAGAAATCGTGCTCTGGCAGCGCAGCAGCAGCAGGAGGCCCCATTAGCCATAGCTGTCAAATTTTCCCTTTTCTTGCGAGGAATCCTATTCGGAAAAAGGGAATTTCCCTTTTAAAAAGGGAAAAGTTGATAGCTATGCCATTAGCTAAAGTGGTGCTTCAGGTTAAGAACAGTTTCAGGTTAAGAACAGACCTCCAGAACGAATTAAGTTCTTAACCTGAGGTACCACTGTATACTGCTAGATTTCCAGAAGTGTCTTATATGCCATGTGAAAGGTCAAAATTAATGTGGTATCTGAAGAAGTGTGCATGCACACGAAAGCTCATACCAGGAACAAACTTAGTTGGTCTCTAAGGTGCTACTGGAAAGAATTTTCGATTTTGTTTTGACTATGGCAGACCAACACGGCTACCCACCTGTAAGTGGAAATTAAAAGTTAGGGAAATGTCAGGGAAATGGAATAAACTGCCATGTGAATGCAGCCGGTGAATTCACTCAAACTCAGACCTGGCTGATGCAGAGCCCCACCCCCCACCCCCCCAAATAGGATTATTGAAATCATAATTAAAATAGTTACACGGCTGAAATCCTCATTGCTGTCCACAGACGCTGAGCCTGGAATTGGCAAAGCATTTAGATCTATTAGGTAATTACGAGTGTGTTTTCCAATGCTAATACCCAGCCAGCTGACACACACAAAAATTAAGCAGGTGATGGGAGAAGAGCCAAATGCTTAATTATTAGGGATGAGTACTGGATCTGGCCACATCCTGGATCCCACACACCAATTCGAATGAACCCGGAATTCAACTGCATCAGGTTGAAGCAGCCCTGAATCAACCCAGTTGGATCATGACCAGCCGGATTGATGCAGGCCAGTCAAAAGCAGGAAGCAATCTATCTATCACCTCCTGGCAAATGGAAGGGGAAGAAATGGAGGCAGTGAGAGATTTCACTTTCTTGGGTTCCATGATCACTGCAGATGGTGACAGCAGTCACGAAATTAGAAGACGCCTGCTTCTTGGGAGAAAAGCAATGACAAACCTAGACAGCATCTTAAAAAGCAAAGACATCACCTTGCCGACAAAGGTCCGTATAGTTAAAGCTATGGTTTTCCCAGTAGTAATGTACGGAAGTGAGAGCTGGACCATAAAGAAGGCTGATCGCCGAAGAATTGATGCTTTTGAATTATGGTGCTGGAGGAGACTCTTGAGAGTCCCATGGACTGCAAGAAGATCAAACTTATCCATCCTTAAAGAAATCAGCCCTGAGTGCTCACTGGAAGGACAGATCCTGAAGTTGAGGCTCCAGTACTTTGGCCACCTCATGAGAAGAGAAGACTCCCTGGAAAAGACCCTGATGTTGGGAAAGATGGAGGGCACAAGGAGAAGGGGACGACAGAGGATGAGATGGTTGGACAGTGTTCTCGAAGCTACTAACATGAGTTTGGCCAAACTGCGGGAGGCAGTGAAGGATAGGCGTGCCTGGCGTGCTCTGGTCCATGGGGTCACAAAGAGTCGGACACGACTGAACGACTGAACAACAACAACAATCTATCTGGTGGCAAGAAGAAGAGGCACAAGCTTGCACCCCCAACCACATGTTTTATCAGGGTTTTAACACTCCATTTAACAGCAAAGCCAGCAAGTGACTATAGGAGCAAATTGTGGGCAAACTGGTTTTCTGCTACAATTCTACGATTCCTGCTGACTCAGATTGGCTTTGATTTTTACAGGTTGCATTCTATGAATCTATTTTTATTTAATTGACTGCGATGTTAGAATGTGAGTGAAATAGTATTATCAGTGAATACAGTTTGTTCAATGTTTGCTCTTTTTATGGAGGTTACTTTGTGATGAACATTAACCGCTTTAAAACTGTGCTGTTTATTTTACTGTAAACTTTATTGTTATTAACTTGAACAGAAATTAATCACACACAACACACACACAAAGAAAAATACACACATTTAAAAACACCGGGGGGGGGGGGAGAGCAGACATGCCTCTCTCTCTTTCTTTCTTTCTTTCTCCCTCCCTCCTGATCATATATTTAAATGGGGTTTTAAACTCTTCTCCCTCCCCCTCTAACCACATTAATTTGCAAGGCCCCCCATTTTCGGGAGGGGGAAGAGCCAGGTCTGGGATCCCCCCAAAGATCCAGATTAGGGACAAAATCAGATTGGGTGTGTGTGCATTGTTTTCTAGAGCAGATGGTGTGGGCAGGCTTTCTGTGTGAGCAAGGTCAAAAACAAAGGATTGGGTTAGAGGGCTAATCCCAAATGGGGAGCTACCAGAAGGCAGACTGTGGTTTGGTTGGTGCAGGAGATGAAGTCCCACATGGTTTGCAGATCCTCTTATGAACCTTTCCCAGCTCCACAACATGCTTTCATAAGGTGTGGTCAGGCAAAACATTACACAGTGCCTCCATCAAGAGAGGTCCAGAGAATGGCAGCAGAGGGACAGGCCTTTTCTGCAGTGGCTCCCCGTTTGTGGAATGCTCTCTCCAAGAGGCTCGCCTGGCACTTTTATTACATATATTTAGGACCTTTATACGCAAGAGGATGGTCACCTGTAGGACACTCAACCCCCTAAAACTGCAACAGTGCACACATCAATGTACAGTGAAACTCGAAAAATTAGAATATCGTGGAAAAGTCCATTTATGTAAGCAATTGTTTTCATTAGCTACTGGAGTTTAATATATGAGATAGACTCATGACATGCAAAGCGAGATATGTCAAGCCTTTGTTTGTTATAATTGTGATGATTATGGCATACAGCTGATGAAAACCCCAAAGTTGAAATTGTTAATTTGGGGTTCTCATCAGCTGTACGCCATAATCATCACAATTATAACAAATAAAGGCTTGACATATCTCTCTTTGCATGTCATGAGTCTATCTCATATATTAGTTTCACCTTTTAAGTTGAAGTTACAGGTGGGTAGCCGTGTTGGTCTGCCATAGTCAAAACAAAATCGAAAATTCTTTCCAGTAGCACCTTAGAGACCAACTGAGTTTGTTCTTGGTATGAGCTTTCGTGTGCATGCACACGAAAGCTCATACCAAGAACAAACTCAGTTGGTCTCTAAGGTGCTACTGGAAAGAATTTTCGATTTTATTTTAAATTGAATTACTGAAAGAAACGAACCTTTCCACAATATTCTAATATTTCGAGTTTCACCTGTAAGCTACTCAGGTATCCCAGCACTGCTGCTGCTGCTGCTGCTGCTGCTTGTTTCTTAAATGTGCTTGCAACCAGAATAAAAAGAAAGAAAAGAATCTTAGAGTTGGAAGGGGCCCAAGGGTCATCTAGTCCAACCCTCTGCAATGCAGGAATCTCACTGGCGGAAGAACTCCCCGACAGTCAATTAAACGATGCGAAACCTCATGGAACATCTGCTTCCAGTGGAGAACCACATTTTGGTACTTGTGGATACCCCTAAGCTTTCTGGCGAGCAACTCACAGTAGAGCTGAGCAGACATCACTCGAACATTTCAGCTCTTGCCACATTCAGGCTCGTTTGCTGCAATTTCAGATCGGCCTGCTAGATTTTTCATACGGAACATGAAGAGTCTCTATTACACGCCTCCCCCTCCTTATCCAATTTGTATATAACATATGGCGCGATGCAGGCTGCATCACAATCATCGTAGCCATGACTCAAACAACCCTACGCTTCGTTGTCAGTCTTCTCCCCCAGATGCTGACCTCACTGCCATCATAGCTCCATAATTATTTCCTTCGCCCGAAGGCTTCCTCGATATTAGATTAGCCTTAAAAGGCTTGCGAAGGGTATAATGAACCTATCTGAAACACCTCGGCCTTGATTCCTCTCTCCCTGTTCAAAACAAGGAGGGGAGAAGCATGCAACCCAGTTTGAAATCTCACATATGCGGCCATAACCACACGGGGCTCCTGCACATGCACTCATGTGGTGGAGATATAGATGACGATGTTCTTTACATGCGTGCTGGCGAATGCTGTCTCGTTTCGCTTGAACAACAGGGACTAACCAAGTTGTGGGCCAAGACTGCCAGGACAAGTTCAAGGTGCTATTGTTAGTATATAAATGTCAGGGACCTTGCTGAGGAGGGCTGCACTGAGGAGGAACGGTGGGAGCCACCCCCTCCCCCTGCTCCTGACCAGGGTCCTGAATCTTCCCAGGAGCAGGAGGACAGTATAGATTTGGAACAGTGGTTTGCAGAGGGGCATAGTTCAGAAGGCAGAAGCTGGGAAATACTGGATGGGGAACAGCTAGGAGAAGAAACACTGGAAGAGAGAGGGTTAACAGATTCACAGTCTCTGGACAGCATTCACCCCTCTTCTCCAAAGTCACAAAGAGCTCAGAAAGTCTCAGAACACAAAGCGCAGAAGGTGCAAACTCAGATTACAAGATGTAGGAATGAGGTAAATTAACAAGGACAGAGTGGGGGTGGAAGTAACCTTTAATTGGAAACACCACCATGTGTTATTTGTTCTCTCACTGTGATTATTAAAGATTCTAACTGGTAAGACACTTCTTTCGTTTGATCTTCTGTTTACTGCCACAGGGGAGGAAGCCGATTCCCCGAAGCCTGACAGCAAAGCCCTTAACAGCTTGGGATCATTTACTCACGAGATGGCCTTACCCCAATATGCCCACTCGACCTCTTTGATCTGTTCCAAGTGCCACACAATACTTTCCCCACATTTGTAAGAAATCCATCTTTCACTGTGGATGGGCCTATACTTTGGCTATCAACATCAGGCAGGGGCCTTCGCTGTACTCTTTTCGGTGCCTGCTTAAATAAAAAAAAAAAAACACAAGCTTGCTTTCTCCTGCTTCAGAAGGTAGGACTTGAACCAAGTTCAAGTTACAAGGAAAGAGATTGCAACTCAACACCAGGAAGAATGTCGACCTGTGTTTTAATCTGGCTCATCATTACTTTTAATTCTTTTTTTTTTAAATGTTTTAAACACTTGTTTTTAAATCATTTCCCTTCCCCTGTCATTTCCACTCTTGTTTAAAGAGCACCCCAACCACTGTCTAATCGCCATTTACACACAAGCGCACAACCTTGCCAGTTAGGTTTGCTTCACTTTGTCTTGCAGCGCCAATCTAAATTGCATTTGCCAAGCGGTCGGTAGCATTAACGTCATGAGAAACCAGCAACTTGGTTTTCTGTCCAAAGCCTAGGAGAGGGGTGGGGGGTGGGAATATATATATACCAGCTTCTGCAGAATGTGCTTGTCTCTGGTATCGTTACTGAGCCGTGACTGACAACTGTGGATTAAAGCCATGTCATGTTTGTTCTGCCACCTTCCTTGCTGTGCCAGGGATGTCGCAGGTAATAAGCATGAGACGCAAAGGGGGACACGGTGTCACTCTTGTAGGGCAGCCCAAAAGCCAACGGGGTCAACATTAGCTGTTTCCATCAAAAAGTTCCATGAGTCATTCTGGCAGCTGTCATCGGTGCCACTCAGGAGAGCCCAGCAAGCTTAATTTTTTTTTTTTTTTTTTTTGCTGGGATGGTCTTCTTGTGCTGCTCTTTTAATTTATTCCCAGCAAATTTTCAGACTTGGACACACAGCCCTTGTCATATTTTGAGGGAAATTGGGTGACAAGGTAGTTGCCCCAGGCAGGCTCTCGAATCCACAACTCCCACGCTGGAAAACAAATCTGTCTGCCTATTAAAGCACAACTAGGGGATAAAGGAACATGCATTGATGCATTACTTCAGTTGTGTTCAGACTTTCTATCCATCCATCCATCTGCAGGAATGTGGACTACAAAAGCCATTTCCCAAGGGTTTCATAGTCGGTGGAAGTTGCAAAGAGGTTTCTGATGGGTTTCTAAAGATCTTGGGAGGAGAGGGGGGTGGGGAAGGCATGTTGGAACAGTTCAAAGTTTTGAATATTCTCTCTCCCTTCCGCCAGATTTGTCACATTAGTGATCCTAGTCCATCATGGCAAGGAGGATAATGGCACAGGTTTGGCTACATCATCATCATCATCATCATCATCATCACAACAACAAAATCATTCCAGTAGCACCTTGTTGTTGTTGTTCAGTCGTTCAGTCGTGTCCGACTCTTCGTGACCCCATGGACCAGAGCACGCCAGGCACGCCTATCCTTCACTGCCTCTCGCAGTTTGGCCAAACTCATGTTAGTAGCTTCGAGAACACTGTCCAACCATCTCATCCTCTGTCGTCCCCTTCTCCTTGTGCCCTCCATCTTTCCCAACATCAGGGTCTTTTCTAGGGAGTAGCACCTTAGAGACCAACTAAGATTGTTTGTAGTACAGTGGTACCCCGGGTTACGTACTTAATTTGTTCCGGCTTACAGTACGTAACCCGAAAAGGACGTAACCCAAACAATTCGTTCTGCGAATGCGCAGGCCGGAAAAAACTGGGGGGGAACAGAAAAAAACGTGAAAAACGCTCTGCGCATGTGCAAAATGTGCACACGTCGGGTTGTGCTTCCAGGTTACCGGAGTTCGTAACCTGAAAAGTACGCAACCCGAAGCATACATAACCTGAGGTACCACTGTAGAATAATAATACTGTGGTACCTCAGCTTAAGAACTTAATTCGTTCTGAAGGCGCATTCTTAACCTGAGGTACCACTTTAGCTAACGGCGCACGATTTCTGTTTTCCTCCTGGTGTAAAGTTCTTAACCCGAGGTACTATTTCTGGGTTAACGGCGCCTGTAACCTGAAGTGTCTGTAACCTGAAGCATCTGTAACCTGAGGTGATCCATGCCTGGCGTGCTCTGGTTCAAGGGGTCACGAAGAGTCAGACGCGACTAAACAACAACAAAATAATAATTTATTATTTGTACCCTGCCCATCTGGCTGGGTTTCCCCAGCCACTCTGGGCGGCTTCCAACAAAATATTAAAATACAATAGTCCTTCAGATATTAAAAGCTTCCCTAAACAGGGCTGCCTTCAGATGTCTTCTAAAAGTCTGGTAGTTGTGTTTTCCTTTGACATCTGGTGGGAGGGTGTTCCACAGGGCGGGCGCCACTAGCTGCCACATCTTGGCATCTCTGAGGGTAAATGAGATCAGTTGGGGAAGGTAATGCTTTTTGACAGTCACATAGGATGACATCCCAATCAGATCTGGCTAATGATGACATCAGCATAAACGGGCATTCATTTTTATTTTTATTTTTCAAAAATCATTAAAAAGGACAAACGTTTCTGTCAAAAACGTTTGCAAAAGAAAATCAGCCACCCTGTGATGTGTTTGGGCTCGGCCCTAATAGAAGTAAACAATTTGCACAGTTGATTCAAGATTTGGGTTTCTCAGGTGCAAATTTGCTCTTTCCCCTCTGTGTGTTTGTGTGTTTGCATTTTCTGTTCCAGCAATGAGTAATTTTGGTTTCTCTCAGTTTCTCATTTTTTTTTCTAATCATCAATTGAGTTCTCCACATTTCCACATCAATTTAAAAAAAAAACATTCCTGTCATAATAAACAGCATATTAGTGTATGTTTCTCCTGATAACAAATATTTTTGGTATGCAATCTTGCCCAATAAACACATTTTTGAAAAACAATTTCCCCAATATACATTTGTGTGTGTGTGTGTGATTTTTCACTATTATATGCATTTCTATGCACACTTTACCCTAGCATGTGCGTTTTTGCACACATTACCCAGCTAGAGAAATGCACCGCGTAATTCAGAGAAGTGCAAAATGTCAAAGGACGGCTGTGTTTTTGGTTCACGTATTATTTTGGAGAGTGTGATTCAGGTAGATTCACCTTGAAACGCAATTTCTCCCCCAGCCCTTACTCTGTTCCGACTCCCGCTAATGAGTCGTCTTCGTCAAACCAGAGGACAGATTGTTCTGTAGCAGCAAAACAATGACGACCATCAGATGTCAGTGCAGTTAATTAACGCTACGATGAGTTTTAGAGGGATGAAAAAGATGAGGGGGGGTGGGTGGTTAAAACTGATGGCAAAACTGTGCGATTACAAAACTGCGGACGTCTCTTTCGGCTTCTCGCCGTGTATTTCATATTTAATGTCTGCAACGACGACGCCGTAATTGGCTTTTCCTTTTGATTACCTAGCGGGGCAAACATATGGCAGCTGTTCCTCGTAAATACCCAGGTAACAATATGCTGATACTCGTGAAGCCGTTCCAGGGAGTACAGATTCACAAATAAGTGAGCAGATATTTATAGGCTCTCTTTCAAAGCACATTCCTTTCCATGTGAGGAGAGCTGGGGAGCGCAGGTAAAAAAAAAAGTCTCGGCAGGAATTATATAAACCCGGCTGCCCTCGGCTTGCGAGGCCACCAGGTAAAGCTAAGACAGCAGACAATTTGCGCTCGGCAAGCTCTTCCTTTGTCAGCATGGGGGGTCATGGGGAGAGGGCGGGGACTCCAAACCTTCACCTGCATCCATCAGGGGGTGGCAATGGAGGCAGCAGGTGCCCCAGGCATCAACATCACGCAGGTACAAGTTGCTAAACCAGAATGCAACTTTGGATTATATAGGCAAATCCACCCCAGGGCTTATGCTACATTGAAAAGTCAAGGGGGGTTTTGAAAGGAAAAAATAGGAGTCTTGTTTCTGGGTGTAAACTAGGAAGGAACCAACACGTGAAACTGAATGGGCAGGAATCACTTAACAAAGCCTGTCAATGGAAGCACTGGGTTTCTGTTTGCTCAATGGGGCTTCAATGGGAGCCAGTTTGGTGTAGTGGTTAAGAGTGGTAGACTTCTAATCTGGGGAACCGGGTTCGTTCTCCTCCTCCTCCACATGCAGCTGCTGGGTGACCTTGGGCTAGTCACACTTCTCTGAAGTCTCTCAGCCCCACTCACCTCACAGAGTGTTTGTTGTGGGGGAGGAAGGGAAAGGAGAATGTGAGCCGCTTTGAGACTCCTTCGGGTAGTGAAAAGCGGGATATCAAATCCAAACTCTTCTTCTTCTTCTTCTTCTTCTTCTTCTTCTTCTTTTTTCTTTCTTCTTCTTCCAACCCTCTCCTCCTCCCCAATGCAACTCCTGCACCTCCCCACACCAAATTGGGGTTGGAAGATGCCCAAGAACAGCAGGCGAGGGAAGGGAGGGTCATTTGCCTGGAGAGCTGATGTGTTTGCACAGGCAGAACGTTTGGAATGGCGTGGCCTTGAATTCATCGCAACATCTGTGAAGCTTCAGCTACTCCCAGATTCTTATTCCTATGAGTTCCAGGCCCTCTGAACACAACAGAGCAAGCTTAACGTCCCAGTGGGAGAGGCGCCTGGAGGTTGCAGGAGGAGAGGAACTCTTTTGAGCTTTGCTACCTTGATCAGAGTCCCAACGGGGGCAGAGGGAAAGAGAGGGGGAGGGAGGGTGGAAAGGGACCATAGGGGAGAAACAGAGAGTCACAATGTGTAATGAGCACCATGAAGGTTTGCAGGAGCCAGGTCCTGAGCATTGTGAGTGTTTGCAGGAACCAGGCCTTGGTCGTGCTTGCCTTAGGGCAGGCATCCCCAAACTTCGGCCCTCCAGATGTTTTGGACTACAGTTCCCATCATCCCTGACCACTGGTCCTGTTAGCTAGGGATCATGGGAGTTGTAGTCCCAAAACATCTGGAGGGCCGCAGTTTGGGGATGCCTGCCTTAGGGGAATCAAGTGAAGGCCGGCAGGCGCAGTCAGATGATGTGATGAGCCGCAGCTGGGGGCAAGCTCAGGAGGATTATATAAGGCATGCATTTCAGCCTTGGTCTTGGCCACAGCAATGTGGTCTCCTGCTCTCGCTCTCCAGTTATCCTGTGTCCTCCATTGGACTTGTTCCTGACTGTGGACCCACCAGTTAGACCACTTCTGCTACCAGTGCCAGTACCCTTATTCCAGGCCCGGCATTCCAGGCCCGGCATGCCAGCCCTGGACTTTTGCCTCCCATGCCCCACATTGTGACACAATGCAGAGGGCCACATGTCCCCCTATACCCAAGGTAGGGGGGCCATGTGTCCTACATTCAGGGCCAGCCCACCCTTTAGACAAAATGTGGCCATTTCCTCAATCAGTGCTGGGATCCCAGCCCAGCTACACTTGAGAAAGGTTGGATAAAATTTAGCAAACAAATGATTAGCACGCTTAGCTCAGTACTGCCGACACAGGCTGACGGTAGATCTCCAGGGTTCTCTCCCTGGGACCTTCTGCATGCAAAGCAGATGCTCTGTTGCTGAGCTGTGGTCCTCTCCCCCTTCCGAAGCTTTGGATTTCTGCCTCCAAATTTCCCACTTGGATGAGCTCTATACAGAGCGAGCACCAGCATTGGAATATACCTGTCTCTAAGTATTTAGGGTTCATGGAAGACTCACTGGTCATCAGGCAGGCAGCAAATTTTACCTCCTACAGGCATGTGCCTGGTTGACAATCAATTACGTGTGGGCATAAACAGCTAATTTCAACTTGTGCTCAGATTTTACATGCTACACCTCTGCGAGACAATACACCACCTTGCAGCTCATTTCCCCAACACAATAAGAGGAGGCAGGATCCATTTACCTGGGAGTAAGATCCAATGAATTCAATAGGGCTTACTTCTAAGAAGATGTGGTTCAGATTGCAGGCTTTTCCAAACTGTTCCTCTTTTCTGTGTTACCTGCTCTTCCTGCTGCTGCTACCACTAGCCAGCTCCTCCCTTCTTTTGCCCAAGCCTTCCTTCTTTCCCTAGCTAGTTGTTCCCTTCCTCCCTTTCCCCCAGGCAGATAGCAAACCCTGTAAAGAAGCCCATTTTGAAAGGGCTTGCTTCTGCATTGCTTCAGGCAGTGAAAAAAGGAAGAGCTTGGGTGCTGTTTGCCACCCTGCTAACCTGCTGCCCAGGGCACATGCCCCCGTCCCAATGTGGACCTGAATTTCTGTCTGGTTCCAGTTTAAAGGTAAAGAAGTGGGCTTTGAACTTGTCCATCAGCAGAGAGCAGGCACACAGTCACCTGGTCACAGACTCCTCCTCTATGGACTTCCATTTAATTCATCTGTCACGTCCACAGCCAACCTTTGAAGGACTCCTATACCACGTTAAGAGTCATGGCTTTCCCCAAAGAATGCTGGGCACTGTGGTTTGCTGATGTTATCTTTACAATGCTGCAAACCTGGAAGTAAGTGTTCTGGTTTGCAAACTTTTTTCAGAAGCTGAACATGCACTGTTTTGAGTGTTAAGCTTCCATTTTGAGTGTTACACCAGGCACCCCCAAACTTCGGCCCTCCAGATGTTTTGGACTACAATTCCCATCATTCCTGGACTTCCGGCGAGGACGCCATTGCAGACGGCCGAGGGTCATTTCGGCAGCGAGACGACCCTGGCCTTCCCGGGGGTAGGAGCTCTGCTACCGCACAGCGGTTGAGCGTCCCGCGGCACGGGCTCTCCAGCTGGCCCCATATTGCGCTGAACCCTTCTCCCGTGCCCCTTGTAAAAGGGGCGCGGGAGTGAAGGGACAACGGCGCGGGGCTGTGGAGGCTATGCCCCAGCCGGGTAGGCGAAGTGGCGGCTGCCGCCTGCAATGAGCGTGTCGTTCTTACCTAATTTGAAGAAAAAGAAGAAGAACCCCGTAAGCCGTAAGTACGGAGGTTAATTAGACTTAAAATTTCTTAATTGGCTCTCCGGGAGGAACGTCAAAAGGAAGCCCGTTCCTCTCCTTGCTGAATGGAAGAAAATAACAATGTTTCTAGCTGCTGCTGCACTAGCGGATACAATGTCTCTACGGAGCTTTTTGACAAGTACGATCGGCTGAAACCCCGTTAGGGGAACTAAGATGTTGGAAGTATTTCTTCTTTAAAGTTGTTGGATTATAATCTTTTCACCCTGATTTGGGGGGAAATGGCGGCTGAAACTTGTGGGTAAAGATGGAAAAGTACTGAAACTTGATATCCCCTGCCCACTTCTACCATGCTTAGTTTCGTTTTCAAACTGGCTCTAGATCCGGGTATGACCCATGGACAAAGGATAACTCTTTTGAAGTTAGAATTGTTAAACCAGAAATTAGAATTGTTGAAGCAGAATGCTGATGAAAAGTTTCTTGCAATGGGAAAGACTTTTGAGAACTTTGCTAAACTGGAAGAAAACCTTGCTAGGGAACTTGAGGAAATATTTGAGGAACAATATACAGTGACTATGCAACTCCAGGAAGAAGGAAAATCCTGTTGGTGTGAGAGACCCAGGGTTGGAAGACATATTATATCCGATTTCTGGGGTGAGAGCCCAGAAATGAAGGGAAAACAATTTTGGAAATTACAATTAGAAGATGACTGGAAGTTTGAAATGGAGATGCTGGAATGTGATGTTTTGTGTCCCCTGGAGTTCTCTGCAAGGATGTTTGTGGACTGTGTTCTGACTTTTGGTTATAAAGAAAAAGAGGACATTCTGGACAATGATGTTGGAAGGAGGTGGAGAGAAGTCTGGTGGGTGATCCCGAGATGGCGAAGGAAAATGGTTAGAAGAGGGATAGGGTGAATTTTTTTAAAATGTAATTAGGACGGCTCATCATGGTACCCTGAAGTCAGTGTGTTAAGAATTTCTGATTTGAAATAGTGAAGAGATACATGAATTGATTATCAGCAGTAGTTTAAGTAAAATAAGATGTTAAGATTAGATTCAAGAAGTAATATTCTGTATTATGAAGTTAAATAATGTATTATGTATTAAGAAGCTATATTGGGATATTTTGATGGTAATGGATTTGAATTCTAGAGATGAGAAGTTATTAGAGTAAATTAGAATTGGAAGCAAAGGAGAGAAAACGGGGGAAGTCCCCCAAGTAGATTTGAAACAAGATTTTTAATTAGTGAAAGGAATGTTGGTATTCCAGCGTAGGTTTGTATTTTGTTATTTCTGTTCTGTTTGTTGTATCTGTTGTTGTTGTATTTGTTTTATTGTATTGGTATTTGTTTTTGTGGAAAACCAATAAAATCTTTGTAAAAAAAGAAAACAATTCCCATCATCCCTGACCACTAGTCCTGTTAAGCTAGGGATCATGGGAGTTGTAGTGTGGAGGGCCGCAGTTTGGGGATCCCTGGTGTTACACTGACAATTTCAGTGCCACACTTCCATTTTGAGTGACACACTTCCGTTTTGAGTGTTACACTGAGGTCGGTCTGTTTTTGCTATTTGTGTTTTTGTTTTCGTGGCTTTATTGCTTGTTTTAGTGACTGTGTGGAACCCAGTTCAGCTACTGAATGATTGATTGATTGATTGATTGATTGATTGATGTGACTGCAGTACATTGTTTATTGCTTTCATTTTATGGATCAATGGTCTCGTTAGATAGTAAAATTCATGTTAAATTGCTGTTTTAGGGGTTGTTTTTAAAAGTCTGGAACGGATTAATCCATTTTGCATTACTTTCTATGGGAAAGCTCGCCATGGTTTTGGAACGCTTTGGTTTTGGAACGGACGTCCGGAACGGATTAAGTTTGAGAACCAAGGTACCACTATAGTCATTGTGTTCTATACATATAAGTTTGCAGATGATTTTATTTTTTCATGCAGATCTTGGGTCTTGTCATTTGGCGATACATGTCTACATTTGGGGTGGTGAAAAGCTGCTGCTGGCCTCATCCACTGGCTTCATTTTGCAGTGCAGAAGAGTGGGCTCATGGGATCTCATGTTCAGTGTGTGTGTGTGTGTGTGTGTGTGTGTACGCTAGAACAAAGTTATCACAAGATAAGGAATGACTCAGGTGAATGTGGGCCACCCCAGTTTCAAACAGAACTCTCGGGCCAGTTGTAGAGACTGTTTAAGAAAAGACAGGCTAAAATTGCTTAATTGGATAAAGAATGGCATGTATGCTCCAGCCAAAAGATAAGCACTTTTTTTAAAAGCCCCATCGACTTCGGTGGGAGAAATGAGCACCGTTTAAAATCTACCCCAATGAAAATCAATGGGACTTAACAATGTTCAACTTAGGCTGGATAGTGCATTGAATAGCTAAAGCAGAGGCCAGGAGTCATTACTCACCACATTCGCTAGGAAATTTATCATTGATTGCCATGAATTTGTAAGGCTTCCTTGACCCATTCATTATTTGTAACTAATATCTCAGGATGGATGACTTTTAGGCCACTTCTGCTTCCCTCCGAGGGGGAAGCCAGCGTCTCTTCAGAATAAACACTTTTGTTCACCAATTGATTTCAACTTATAAGCAGGGCCCAGATGCAGGAACCTAAGTTCATTACACACCATCTCAAAAACTGAGCATTTGGAGAATCCAGGGGTTCTACGATCTTACCCAGGGTTCAGTTTCCTTGGAATGAAGGTAATCAGGGACAGCCGTGTCTTTAGGACATATGGTTTAATTTACACATATATCTAACCTGAGCATAAAATGGAGGGGCTCACAGCATGAACACCTCAACAGATCTTGCTTCTCCATTCATCATGGCTTTGGATTCAGCACAAAGCTAGCATGTCTCTCTTTCTCCAGCTCCCAGCCTGTTTTCTAGCTCAGGTCTCTAACAGACATACACACACTCTGGATAATGTTCTCCTGTTGTTGTTTAGTCGTTTAGTCATGTCCGACTCTTTGTGACCCCATGGAACCAGAGCACGCCAGGCACTCCTGTCTTCCACTGCCTCCCGCAGTTTGGTCAGACTCATGTTGGTAGCTTCGAGAACACTGTCCAACCATCTCGTCCTCTGTTGTCCCCTTCTCCTTGTGCCCTCAATCTTTCCCAACATCAGGGTCTTTTCCAGGGAGTCTTCTCTTCTCATGAGGTGGCCAAAGTATTGGAGCCTCAGCTTCAGGATCTGTCCTTCCAGTGAGCACTCAGGGCTGATTTCCTTAAGAATGGATAGGTTTGATCTTCTTGCAGTCCATGGGACTCTCAAGAGTCTCCTCCAGCACCATAATTCAAAAGCATCAATTCTTCGGCGATCAGCCTTCTTTATGGTCCAGCTCTCACTTCCATACATTACTACTGGGAAAACCATAGCTTTAACTATACGGACCTTTGTCGGCAAGGTGATGTCTCTGCTTTTTAATGTTCTCCTACCCAGCAGCAAATCAGGATGAATGCTCAATAAATAGGTCAATAAAATGCCAAAGTGAGGCAGCCTGGTGCATCTTATTTGTCAACAAGCCTAGTGTCTAGAAGCAGATTCCAAGTCTGGCAATCTTTAAGACATACTTTGCCTCAGCAAAAGGAACAATAACACTTTTTTTTGCAAAGATAAATCCACCCCGTCTTCATGACGTTGTCGGCTTCCTCACTGTTTCCCTTAATTCCTCTGGTAAACAATGGATGTGAACTGCTGGTTCTCCATAGTTTCATTTCCAAATGGATAATCTTTGTTGGGGAGATTCCGTTTCATCAGTTTAATAGAATTTACTTTGTGTATCATAGCGAAGCATGCGTGACAGAACTGGGCAGATAAAGGATGCCTCATGGTGTTGTGGTCCCTGTATTCAGCAGCGATCTGGACACAGAATCATAGAACTGTAGTGTTGGAAGGGACCCAATAGCCCAACCCCACTGCAACACAGCAATTGCAGCTAAGTCTGAGGCTGTGGGGACGGCATATGGGGAGCTGGGTCTAGGTCAGGGCTCAGAGCTAACTGTGGAAGATTGAGAGAGCATCGCACCTAAGGCAGTTGGATAAGAACTCCCAGAGGAACCTCTCAGAGTACCAGGGCCTATACAGCCAGATCCTGGGCCCACACACACACCTCCCTCTGAGCCTGTGAAGTCAGATGGCTCCTACCGCACATCACCAGTCTGGCAGTACCAGGAGGGAAGCTATGGAACAAAGGAGGAGTGCTCATCTTCAGGCCAGGGAGTTGTCTCTTTAAGGCTCTGCAAGTCTCTAAAGGAGAGAGAGACCCCAGAGCCAGGGACATAGAAGGCCTAAGCCTTCATCAGAGCAAGTTGCTTCCTTGGAGCTGTCCATGGTCTCACAATCCTCAACCTTAACTGGTCTCCAGCCTCACTGCTTTCCCTCTTTGAGTTCTGGCATTGGACCAGAACATGAAACACAGCATGTTTTCTGTTTCCACTTGCACTGATTAAGATATATTTCCACAGCAGGGCTGATGCAGGAAACCTAACTGGTCCCCTTTCTCTATACCGTTTCCTGAAAGGCACGTCAAAGCAAGTTAAAGTAATGCTGGAATGCAAGCCGTCAGGGCCAATCTAATTACTCATTCACTCTTGCTCCCTTGGCCCTAAATGGCTGCAAATCTAAGGAGAGCAAATATTCACATAATGTACGAGTATTTAAAATTTCAACAGTCATTATAAATCCCCCCCTCCCTATACAAACCCCTCACACTGAACTTATTACACACACACACACACACACATACACACACACATATACGCACACACATACACACCCCACTCACACATGAAGGATAAAGACTATGGTTGATGCCCTCACTAAGCATCCTCAGGCAGCTATTGGGTCCCATCATCTGGACAGGGCCCACCTGTGCTGATGCTTGCCCTGTCCTCACTTCCGGGACCTAGGCAGCAAGCAGTTGTGAGCCGCCATGTTAAAAACTCCCATAATGCTCCAGATTAGCATTGCATCAGGCATTCCAAGGCATTATGGGGAATATAACATGGTGTCTAAGGACCGGAGTGCATGAACCTCATTCTCCTGCCTATTTTCCTGTCAGAACCGGCTTAGCTGTGACTTGGATGGATCAAGAATCCCCTGGTCAATTCAGAATTCTCATCCCAGAGCCTGAGGATTGTAAGTTTTGGTTCAGAATTAACAAACGGTGGGGAAGGTCGTTGTTTTGGTCACCTCACCTCAAAAAGGATATTGCGAGGCAGGAAAATGTTCAGGAAAGGGCAACCCAAATGGTCAAGCAGATGGAGCCACTGCCATATGAAGAAAGGTTGCAGCATTTGGGACTTTGTAGTTTAGAGAAAAGGTGAGTAAGAGCTGACATGGGCATGGACAGAGGTGGAGAAAGGTGGATGCGGCCCACCCCAGGTGCCATCCCTGAGGGGGGCTGACATTGCCACACTCGCGGTGGGCAGCTGTGCACCCCCTGGGATACTTGCAGCAGGCGGCCACACACCCCCTGGGATGCTTGCCCCACGCCCTGGGACGCTAGGCCCGCCCACGTGGGTGGCTAGCCCAACTCCCCGGGTGCACGCCGCTCCGGGTGCCGGAGCAGTTACCTCCGCCTGTGGGCATGGGGAATGTGAATAGATAATTTTTTTCTCCCTTTCTCATAATACCAGAACCTGCGGACATTCAACCAACTGAATGCTGGAAGATTCAAGACAGATAACAGAAAAAAACTTCCCCATGCAGCACATAGTTAAACTATGGAACTTCCTACTTGGATGAATTTAAAAGAGGATTTGGGACTCTTTTTTATGTTCTTACCTTACTGTCATTAACGAATGTGATTGCTGCCTCACCCTTCTTCGCAAAGGAACAGGGGGCAGCAACAAAACAACAACAACCAAACAGTAAAACAAACCCATTAAAAGCAAAAACAGATATTTAAAAACACTTAAAAAACCTCAAAACACTTTTTTAAAAGTCACATTTGCTGAATTTAGCCCACAGTGGGCAAGCTATCCATTATTGAATTATTGGGAAAGAAGGGGAAAGAGACCTTCAAGTGCAGGAAAGGGACCCCCGCTGTTTGAAACTGGGCTCCCTGCCAACATTTGACCTGCAACTACATCCCTTATTGAGCAAATACTGGGCAGGAGGAGGGAGAAGCAGGGGGCGAGATGACTATTGCTAAAAGCAATCAAGAAGTAATTGCTTGACGGTGTGTCCTGTGTGCCCTGGGATTCCAAAACCAAATATTGGTAACTTTATTAAAGCTGAACGGGACATTCCAATTTGCGTGTGCAACTCCTGCAGGACTCTAATGGATTTTATATATGTGTGTGTATATTTAAAAAATTGCTTCTTCCACTGCTGTGTGAAAGGCTGAACAGAGTCTCTCTGCCCTGCAGGAACAAGCTGGGTGGTTATTGCACAAAGAAGGGCAACCGCAGAAATTTAAGCTGGTCGCAGTCATCATCGATTTGCAATAAATTGTCACGATGAAATTTCCTGATTTTTTTTTCCTTGCACAGGACACATAGTTGGATGTCAAAGGAAGTGGCTGACTGACAGGACAGGAGATGACAGGAGCAAAAAGGGAAGCCTTTCATAAAGAAGAAAAGCAGCCTTTAAAAAAATAATAGATTGCAGAGTGGTTTTCTTCTTTTTTGCCAATTAATTTTATCGATTTTCCAAATTTCAACCCAATCTTTACAAATTAATACCAAAATATTACAATTTTGATTAAATGACTTCCCACTCGCCATTGCTGATGCGACCTTATCTTCTAATATTACTGCGTTAAGTATTTTACATTATCTCCAGTTACAATCCATTCTGGGCGCCTGCAGTACTAATACAGCTGTTGTTCAGTACAGAGCTGGTCTCTCAAGGTTAACTCTGCCCTTCCTCCTCCCCAGCTCAGCACTTCCATCCCATAATACAGTGGATGCTCGGGTTGTGAACGCGATCCGTGCGGGAGGCGCGTTCGCAACCCGCAGCGCCGTGTCTGCACACGCGCAGGTTGCGATTCGACGCTTCTGTGCATGTGCGCGTGCCGAAACCCAAAAGTAACCCATTCTGGTACTTCCAGGTTCGGCGCGGTGCGCAACCCGGAAAACACACAACCTGAAGCAGCTGTAACCCGAGGTATGACCGTACTCCAAGAAGTACATTGTTGCCCAAAAGTGACAGTCCTCGCTTTTGTTCTCAACAAGTTCCAAGATATCTCCATTTTCTTCTCCTTTAAATCTCATAACCAGTGATTAGATTTAAATCAGGGGTGCCCAAACTTCCTTCAAAGAGGGCCAGATTTGATGAAGTGAACATGCGTGAGGGCGGACCAAAGTTGTTGAGCTTTTTAAAGGATTTGACACCAATAAATAAACTGCCACAGGGGCAGGATAAAACTGGCTGGGGGGGGCAGGATAAAACTGGCCGGGGGGGCAGATTTGGCCCCCAAAATGGACTTTGGACGTGCCTGCTTTAAATCATCAGTGCTGGGGGAGAGAAAGTATTTCTCTCAGTACCATCCCACAGACAGTCTGGGACCACCTTCCCTTCCTAGATTGCAGAATGATTTTCGGGTAGGTGGGTCATGTGCATGTCTACTCAGAAGTAGAGCTGTGGTAGAATCTTTGTTTAGTTCGGATTTCGATGGGAAACCCTTTCATTCACACTTTCTGAAACAAAATGCAAACCGAAAAGTCACTATCCTTCCACGTTGTCACTTTCCCAGATTTTGTGACGGAGTTCTCCAACCCAATATTGTCTACACAATAATGTGTGTGTTAGGGGAGACGTGTGGACAGAAATGCATATACTAGTGAAAGTCCCAGAGGGGGAAAAATCACTAAATTGGGAGAAATTGCTTAAAAAAATGTGGATAGTAAAAAAAAATGCTTACAAAAATGCACTAAAATCATCATTCTAGGGGCAGGTCTAGGGTGGTGGTAGTCTTCCATATTGTTACTCCTTTTTTCTCTAGCTTCGTCACATCAAGAGTAGCATCTTCCTTGCCAGAAAGTCAGAAGTGTTTGAAAAGCAAACAATAAATCGGGCTGGGCGAGACAGCTTAAAAAAAACAAACATGACCCATAACTCATTTCTTCTTCTTCTTCTTCTTCTTCTTCTTCTTCTTCTTCTTCTTCTTCTTCTTCTTCTTCTTTTCATGAAAGAAAAAGCCCCTATTTCAATTATTCAGTGAACTCAAGAGAACACTGAATGCCTCACTTTAAAAAAAAAAAAACCCTTTAAAGCAATGCCTTTTCTCAACACGGCAAGAGCTTCAGTGAAAAATACAAGCAAGGAAGACTTTTAGGACTATCATTAACAACTGAAAATGCTTTCCTTGATTGTTTTGGCACCTGTGCATTATATAACCCCCTGCTTTGGATACATGTGCTTCTTTTACAACTGGGCATAGTGTGAGATTACACATGGTGCATGGATAAGTGAGAATTAATCCAATATCATTTGTGTGATCTTCTGTATCATGTCACGGCCTTAGACCAGATGTGAGGAACCTTTGGTCCTCCAGATGTTCCTGAGCTACAACTCCTATCAGGCCTGGTGAGCATGGTCAGTGGCTAGGGATGATTGGAGTTGTAGTTCAGCAATATCTGGAGAGCCAAAGGCTCCCCATACCCATAGCTATCAACCTTTCCCTTTTTCGTGGGAAATTCCCTTATTATAGCAGTGGGGAACAGCAGGGAGGGTTGACAGCTATGCCCATACCTTCCTTAGATCCTGAGTCCTCAGAGTCTCCAAGCTTGCTCAAAGGAAGAGATAGACCCCAGACCAAGCTCAGCAGACTCAGCCACACCAGAATCTGTACCATGGGCCCTGAACTCCAGGTTTCAACCCCTGCAAGGCCAATAATCAGAAGTGATGGAAGTTTTAGTTCAGTAACATCTGGAGATGTTAGACCCCTCCCCTGCCAATAAATCTCCAGCAGTTGTATCAACTTAGTGCTGAAAGAATTTGTTCTCCCTGCTCCCTGCTTAGTTGCAGAATTGCTGTCCATGGTCCTGAACCTATTGCTTCTGCAGGCCTACCAGTCCCCTTGTCCCTGTCCAGGGTCCTGATGTTGGCTTGCGCAGGTCTGGACTTGCCCCCCCATCATCTTCTGGTGATAGTGATTGCTTACAGACGAGGACATACATGTCATATTTTAATTGGACTTTTGCAGTAAAGCCTTCTGGGTAATTTAAATCTGTTTTAGTTTTTTAAGTTTTGTAGGTTTTAAATAAGTATGTATTTTTTATTTTTTAAAAAGGGAATTTGGTTAGTGGGCATTGGACAGAGGGCTCCTCCCACACTGAGCTGGTTCAGGCTGCCCATGAGAGCTTGGGGGCAGGGGTGTGTGTGTCACACACTAGAGGTAAAGGTAAAGGTAAAGGACACCTGGACAGTTAAGTCCAGTCAAAAGTGACTATGGAGTTGTGGCGCTCATCTCGCTTTCAGGCCGAAGGAGCCGGCGTTTGTCCACAGACAGCTTTCCAGGTCATGTGGCCAGCATGATTAAACCTCTTCTGACACAACAGGACACCGTGATGGAAACCAGAGTGCACAGAAACGCCGTTTACCTTCCCGCCACAGCGGGACCTATTTATCTACTTGCAATGGTGTGCTTTCAAACTGCTTAGTTGGCAGGAGCTGGGACAGAGCAATGGGAGCTCACTCCGTCCCAGGGATTCAAACTGCCAACCTTCCAATCGGCAAGCCCAAGAGGCTCAGTGGTTTAGACCACAGCACCAAACCACGTCCTCTAACACACACTAAAATACTCACCTGTGGTGAAACACCCTTAATTATTGATTTATTTTAAAAAGGCTAGGATGTCAGCAATCCCTTTTTCCTGCTATGCTGGTTTCCTATGTGCTTGCCATGTGTGTAGGGGGGCTGGGTAATAATAATAATAATAATAATAATAATAATAATAATAATAATAATAGCATCCTCTGAATTGTGCTGAACCATCACGAAGCCAGATTTTGCCCAACCACATCTCCACCTTGCCCTGCCCTGTCTTCATCCTGAAGGTTACGAAGAGGACACTACTGCCTCTGCTGCCACCCATGAGCCACTGCGGCCACCAGTATGAGCCAGCTTCATGGGGTTCAATGAATGTGCAGGCTGCTCTCTTAATACTAAACAATCTGGTCATCATTAAGAGAATGCAAGACAGATCCAAGCAAATAACATTCAATTCTTGCCCTAGCTTGCATCATGCCGATGAGAAATGTTGGCGGTGGCGGCAGGGAGCATCTTCAAAGTAGAAAACCAAACAAACCACTTTTGGCAAGAAAGAAAGAAAATATGCCTGCCTCATCAATTCCTGGTACTGTTGATCAATGATACAAGGAGTGCAACTTCCTGGATCTCATGGTGATTGGCAGCGAGTGGGCTGACTGGCCCCGGGCTTCTATGAAAATCTTTGGATAGTGCATATAAAACCACTCTCTGTGTTGCTATTGCAATTCTCTTATAACGGAGCATGAGGCAAAGATAAATAGCTCCTCGGTGATCCATTATCTCCCCCTGTCCAACAAGAAGAGTGACATTAATGCAGTACTGCAGAATTATAAAGAGGAGGATAGTACTTTTGTGTGTGTGTATCAATAAGCAGGTAACTTTTGCCAGCCATGGTAAATACATTTTTGGATGATATGCATTACTTGCTTTCCATTTCTGCTCTTGTCTACATGTGTTCAATAAACATTGCACTTCATATTGCGTGGTCAAGCGGAGTCCCCCAAACCCCAGGCAGCCCCTGAACAGAATAACTTAGAATGTATCTCTGCTACTCTGCCACAAGGTGTTTAACTTAGATCACATGGGGTATTCCATTGCAAATCTCCATGTTGAGTGTGTGAGTTAGTCTCTGCATGGACAGGCGGAGTCCCCCAACCCCCAGGCAGCCCCTGAGCGGAATAACAACACAAGACAACGTGCTATGGTATTAAAATTAGGCCACAACTTTGTTAAGATTCAGGTGTAGGGAGACCTTGGCTCAAGCATTGGGCGTTTATCCTTCCCAGCTCCCCAGCCAGGGACCTGGGTAACTTCAGGGTTATCCAGAATGTGTGGGGATTGGGCTGGCTCTGGAGAACATATGTTCAAGCAGAGAGCCGGCCCCCCTGTTCACCGCTGCTGGAGGGGGAGGGCTATGACAACCTCTTGGCATATGGCCAATGCCTCCCCCCAAGACCCCTTTAACAGGAACCTTGGAATCGATGCCGCAAATTCAACAACATTTCAAGTTTAACAATCAATCACTCCACCTGTGACTTCCCCTCGCTCCTTGCCTTTCCCTGTAAGACCCTGTAAAAATTGCAGTCGTTAACAGTCAACAGGTTTTCCACACCTATCAGCTGATCACCCATTCCCACCACCCTTCTGAGTAATACCCCTCCCCACTCCCTCACTATATTTAAGGGTCTGGTGACTTCCGTTTCAGTGTATCTGAAGAAGTGTGCATGCACACGAAAGCTCATACCAAGAACAAACTTAGTTGGTCTCTAAGGTGCTACTGGAAGGAATTTTTTATTTTGTTTTGTTTTCCTCCCTCCCTGGTTCCCCATAATTTCAATTTATGCTGCATATTATAGTTTCTCTATACCTTCACATTATCACAAAAGAAAAGCAGAAAAATTCACCCCACTGCTGTTCCTACTCAAATCCTATTTGCACTGAGTTTTTAAGTATTCTGCAAGTAATTAATAATTTTAATAATTAGAATTGTATGCTTTTAGTGGTTCTTATTTTTTTAGCTGCATGCTTCCTTGAGTCCTATGAGGGAGGAAAGTGGGGAATAAGGGGGTGGGGAGATGTCTGGAAAAGGCCCCTGGCCCCTGTATTAGGAAATATGGCTTTTGATTCTGTCCCACTCTCTCTGCATGAGTCTCAGATATCCTCTTTGGAAAGTACCCATTTTTCTGCTGTAGTGCAAGCTTAACTTACGTGAACTATCAAGAGGATAACTGTCAGGCATTTAAATTTGGCTATTAATCATGGAATTGCTCCAACCATTGGGATTAGCCTTCCCAAACCGCTCCCCTCCAGCTGCTCTAGGTGGACTGCTGCTCCCATAAGCCCCACCCAGCATGACCTGTGGTCAGGGATGATGGGAGTTGTAGTCCAACAACATCTGGAGAGTTCCAGGTTGGGGAAGCCTGCACTAGCTCCTCATTTCTGCCGGTTTCCCCATCGCTGCCCTTCTCTCCCCCCCCCCCCACCTCCGGCCTCACCCTGCACTCTGGAAACATAAAACCTCAATCCCATTTCAAGCAGACAGTAAAAACAGACTGTGCTGGAGGGACAATTGGAACGTCACATATCCCCCATAAATTCTAATCCCTGTAAAATACTCTTTTAATGCATCGTGAACAACGAATGGCTGTCATGATCCCTGACATATAAAACACAGAGAGGGAGAGAGACACCCGAGCGAAGAAAATACTTTATTTTGTTTGGAAAGCCAGACTAATGCGTGCAGAGGGAAGGCAAAAATCCCCTCTAATTCTGCATTATGAAAATCCAGCCTAGCAGCGCTATAAACACACAAACTGTTCATCTTCCATGAGGGACAGCCAATTCCTCTCTGCCCACTGAGCTTTTGGAGGCGGGAAACTTTTGCCCTTAATTTGGGGGCCTGCAGGCGACTGGAGAGTTAAGAGGCACCAGCCGAGTAAGGCTGTGCGATGTCCTGCCGCAGACGCCACTGGGCATGCTCGGCGTTGCTTTTAATCATTATTGGCGTGTGACCCTGACTAGAACTGTACCATATGCACTAACCAGCTTCAGGGCTTAATCCACACACACACACACACACACAGAGAGAGAGAGAGAGAGAGAGAGAGAGAGAGAGAGAGACGGTTCAGCAGACGGCAGTTTGCGAAGGATGAAGAGCAAAAAATTAACACTGAACTGAACCATCGGGGGCCTACAAAATATTAGGCCTTCGCAATCAGCGAACACAACTGCAAATGATCTCAGAATTATCTGCCACCATGCAAAACTATAGTCTCTTCTGCATAACCCACATTTTGTACCTGTGAGGCTGACAGCATCAGGGGGTGAAACTGAGCCTGGACTGTACCACTTTCAGCTGCAGGTGGGGAATTGGATCTGTGGAAGCTTCCCTTTCTACCCCACCTCCCACCCCACCCAAAAAACAACCCCCCCCCCCACAAACGAAAGGCCAGAGCTGTCTCCAACTAAATTCTATCCTGACGAATGGACAAGTCAGTCATGCCCATTGATCTCAATGAGACCACTATGAGTAGGGAATAGTTAGAGACAACTCATAGCTCAGACTTCCCTCTGTCAGGCTGTTTTTCTGTGCGTAAGGAGTTTTCAGTGCTAGGGCATCCAAGCAAGCAATCCTCCCACCAGCAATCTGAAATGATACTGCCCAACAAAAGGGTTAGCATATGATCTATGGCTTCTGTAAGCAAGACCCAACATCCACATAACAGTTGCTAGGGGAATGCTGCTGCATATTATCTATCCATGGCAAACCATCTGCATTCCAGGCCTAGGGAACACAGGAAGCTGCCTCACGTTGAGTCAGATTCATTAGTCCATCTAGCTCAAGTGTTTCCCAAACTTGTGTCTCCAGCTGTTTTCGGACTACAACACCCATCATCCTTGACAACTGGTCTTGCCAGCTGGGGATGATGGGAGTTGTAGTCCAAAACCAGCTGGAGACCCAAGTTCGGGAAACACTATTCTAGCTCAATATTGTACAGTAGCACCTTAGAGACCAACGAAGTTTGTTCTGGGTATAAGCTTTCGTGTGCATGCACACTTCTTCAGATACCATGCACACGAAAGCTTATACCCAGAACAAACTTCGTTGGTCTCTAAGGTGCTACTGGACAATTTTTTAATTAATTTATTTATTTTGACTGCGTCAGACCAACAAGGCTACCTACCTGAATCTAGCTCAATATTGTCTACCCTGACTAGCAGAAGCTCACCTGGGCTTCAGGTGGCGTTCTCTCCCATGAACCCTACCCTATTGATGCCAGGGATTGAACCTGGAACCGTCTGTATAAATTGCTCTTCTTGATTTGTTTCAAGAAGTCCCCTGCAGCCAACAGGCAAGTGGGAATGGAAGTGCCAAAAATCCTAACAAAAACCCTATCAAATGCCCACATCTATGTGGTGAGCACCTGCAGGAGTTGAAGCTGGAATGAGGTTACTGTAGCAGAGGGACATCATTTTTACTGGCATACCTGCGGTTACAGCACAATCTGTTCTTGTCCTCTTATTGAAATCAAGAAATTCAATTTTTGTTGCTGCTGTTTTATGGGGTTTCTTTGATAGCTCACTGTGTGGCTTTTATTGGAGCCCATTGTTCTTTTTCTTACCTGATTTTATGTCATGCTTCATACTTCTAAAATGTTGAGAGTTGCTTGGAGATGCCTTATGAGAGAAGCAACCAATAAGATTGAAAATGATCGTCATCATCTGTTTCTTAACTTTCTATCCCGTCCTTAATTCCAATCTAAAAACAATCGATGAGAAGTGACGTGGCCTGAGTAGGCTCCCTGGGCCCAGATGAAGAGGCCTGTAGGCCCTTATGCTTGAGGTAGTGAGTGTGGGATATTTGTTGTTCAGTCATTCAGTCATGTCCGACTCTTCGTGACCCCATGGACCAGAGCACGCCAGGCACGCCTATCCTTCACTGCCTCTCGCAGTTTGGCCAAACTCATGTTAGTAGCTTCGAGAACACTGTCCAACCATCTCATCCTCTGTCGTCCCCTTCTCCTTGTGCCCTCCATCTTTCCCAACATCAGGGTCTTTTCTAGGGAGTCTTCTCTTCTCATGAGGTGGCCAAAGTACTGGAGCCTCAACTTCAGGATCTGTCCTTCTAGTGAGCACTCAGGGCTGATTTCTTTAAGAATGGATAGGTTTGATCTTCTTGCAGTCCATGACCAACAATTCATGTTTTGCCAGATAGGCACATGAACAGGCTGAGGCTCACAGAGCTTTTCTGTAAGCTTGCTAGAGGGAACTTGGTGAGATCACTTCCCTATGGTGCCCTGACAGGAAGAGGGCATAGCTATATATATGTTCCTCCCTGCCTGGACGCAGTCTCTCTTTTTTACCATGCCTGCAATGTGAAAACATCTGTAGCTCAAAGCTCAAGCTCAGACTCCATTTTTAAGCTAAACCTTAGTATGCCTTAGTAACTCAATTAGCATTTTAAGCCTGGCTGCACCAAGCTGCTTTATCTGTTATTCTCCGAAATGGAGTGAGCAGATATTATTTTTACCTTTTACAAGACTTGGTGCGATTGTTATTTTAAGGAGGAGAAAATCCAGTCTGCCTTAAAGCATCCTGGATTTCTAACACTAACAGACTAAAACTAGCCTATCTAAGCTTCCCCTTTAAGCTGCAAAGGGATGTGACTCTGTTGAGCTCACAACCATGAGGAAGGATAATATCTGATAAATGTATCCTCTCCTGGCATCTAATCAAAACCCAACAGCAAAGAGGCCCTTCATTCTGTTTCTGCAGCAGAAGATAGGAACATCAGAAGCTGCTTTGAACCAAGTCAGATCACTGGTCCCTCTAGCTCAATACTTTCCACTCTGACTGGCAGCAACTCTCCATGATTTCAGGCATGTTGTTGTTGTTCAGTCATTCAGTCGTGTCCGACTCTTCATGACCCCATGCACGCCAGGCACCCCTATCCTCCACTGCCTCCCGCAGTTTGGCCAAACTCATGCTAGTCATAGGATTTCAGGCATAGGATGTTCCAATTCCTACCTGGAGATGTCAAGGACTGAAACCTAGGCCCTTCTGCACTCAAAGCAGATGCTCTACCACTAAGCTATGACCCTTCCCCGTGGAAAAGGAGGTTGGGTGGAGGGGCAAGTATCTTGGCTTGTTTTTTAGAGCACAGATAGCCCCCTCTTGCTGCTCATGCACAGTGTGTGAATTACGATAGTTCCTCCCCAGAGTTTTCAATCTGCAACATGCTGTCCCGGTCCTATTCTGGTCATTTCTTACGAATCTGTCACTGCTTTGCTATTTAAAGAATAAAGCCCACAAGTGTGATCAGGGACAGTTTGCACACAAACTGCTGCGCCCCAAGCACTCTTGCCGGCTTCTTCTTTTTTTGTTACGGTGAAAACACGAACGAGATCAAGTTGGACTGACAGCAAAGCCGCATGCAGAAGGTGCGAGGAAAACCATAGAGCATTTGTTTAAAAGTAAATACGGTTATGCGTTTCGTGATGTTGCATGGACATCAGTTTGGATGGTTTACAAGAGGATTGAACAAGTTCATGGGGGGAGGGGGAGGGATATCAATGGCTATCAGCCACGATGGCTGTGCTCTGCCTCCACAGTTAGAGTGTGCAATGCTTCTCAATACCCGTTGCTGGAAACCACAGGAGGGGAGAGGGCTCTTGCCGGTCTCCCACAGCCATGTGGTCAGCCACTGTGCGAACAGGATGCTGGACTAGATGGGCTATTGGCCTGATCCAGCAGACTCTTCTCATGTTCTTATGATTTAGCAGTGACTGCTGCCTAATAAACCAAGAGTAATTAGCTAGGAGCGGGACACGGGTGGCGCTGTGGTCTAAACCACTGAGCCTCTTGGGCTTGCTGATCAGAAGGTCGGCGGTTCGAATCCCCGCAACGGGTGAGCTCCCGTTGCTCTGTCCCAGCTCCTGCCAACCTAGCAGTTTGAAAGCACACCAGTGCAAGTAGATAAATAGGTACCGCTCCGGTGGGAAGGTAAACGGCGTTTCCGTGCGCTGCTCTGGTTTCAGTGTTCCATTGCGCCAGAGCGGCTTAGTCATGCATTTGGTGTTTTTTATTTTATTTTGTATGTTTATGTTGCAAAGTGCCCTGTGACCTTTGGATGGAGGTATGTAAATGTAAAACAACAGCAACAGAAATAATAAGGCATTTTGCATGAGGAAAAACTGCTGCCCAGAGATTAGGTATCCAGCTATTCAATTCCCAGCAATGTGCAGTCCTTGAATACAAAAGCTGCAAAAGGCGTTTGTGCCAGTCTGACCGAAGAGCCCAGCCACTGGCTCGCTCCCCGCAAAACAATTAATTGCCCATTTGAATTAGCAAAATGCTAGGATTGCAAATTAAGCATCTGTAGCAATTTAGCCTAATATCTCTGCTGCTCCTTCCACCCTCCCTCCCTCCGTTGGATTTGTTTATCCCCCTAATCTAACACATAGGGAGCTCCGTAGTCTAGCTGGATTAATTAACAGAAAGCCTGGCTTACGACAAGATAATGAGACAGGTATAATAGGAATTACCAGATACTATAAGTTTCAGGTGCTTATCTTCATAAAATGCAGATCGGCAGCAACTTCACCTCAAGGTCTCCCTCACCTGTATCCTCCCAATGATTTAAAAACCTCAGTTTGTACAACCCAGGGTTCTTTTCTGTATTCTGGTACAGTCACAGCTAAATAGGGTTCCCATTCCCTCTTTGTTTCTCCCCTCTCCTCCTCCTCCTCCTCTGTCTCATCTCTGCACAAATCCACTTCATTACAGGAACCTCACAAGACCGAAAAAAATGAAGCTTGTGCAAAGGCAGTTCTACACGTGAAGATGCCAGAAACATTTTAATAACGGAAAGCGTGCCCCCGAGACAATTGCAGATACAAATCAAGGGCAGCCACACTAGATAATGATGCGCTAGATAAGGATGGTGAGGTCACATCATTTCCAAAGCTGCCCCTAAAACAAGGCCCAGCCTGCGTATTAATTTTATTGTGCGAGGACTGCTTGTACCAGCTACCAAATGGAAACATAATCCCTGCCACGTATTATGATAGGCAAATAATCTGGGGGAAACAGATGAATTTGTTAGGTGCCAGCAAGTGGTAAAATAAAGTTACAGCATGGTCAATTCCAGAATAGTGCATATGCACTTAGACGCTATTTTCAGGGAGGGGCTATAGATCAGTGGTAACACCGATGATTTGCATGCAAAAGGCCCCAGGTCCAGTCTTCAGCATCTCCTTGTCTAAAACTGAAGGCGGAGGTTGATTAGGGTTGCCATATTTTAAAGAGCAAAAAAGAAGACACATTTGCCAACTTCTATTTTCAACCATGAGGGACGCGGGTGGCGCTGTGGTCTAAACCACAGAGCCTAGGGCTTGCTGATCAGAAGGTCGGCGGTTCGAATCCCCACAACGGGGTGAGCTCCCGTTGCTCGGTCCCTGCTCCTGCCAACCTAGCAGTTCGAAAGCACGTCAAAGTGCAAGTAGATAAATAGGTACCGCTCTGGCGGGAAGGTAAACGGCGTTTCCGTGTGCTGCTCTGGTTTCGCCAGAAGCGGCTTAGTCATGCTGGCCACATGACCCGGAAGCTGTCTGCGGACAAACACTGGCTCCCTCGGCCTATAGAGCGAGATGAGTGCCGCAACCCCAGAGTCGTCTGCGACTGGACCTAACGGTCAGGGGTACCTTTACCTTTACTTTTAACTTTGGATCGCTATGGCGAGACTCATTTTACATACCCATGAAAAAGAGGGTGTGTCCTGGAAAAAGAGGGTGTATGGCAACCCATATGGCAACAATACCATACCTTCCAACATTTCTCCAATTAAAATAATAGGGATGTCCTATTCAATCATCATCGTCCTAATTTTATTATTTATTGTCCCAGCCACTATGGACGGATTCCAACATGTATGAAAACATAATAAAACAATAAACATTAAAAAAAAAACTTCCCTATACAGGGTTGCCTGCAGATATCTTCTAAAGGTCGTATAGTTACTTATCTTCTTGGCTGGGTTTGTTTGTTTTTGCAAAACTCCATCCCTTCCAGCATTTCTCTGATGAAAATAGGAGTGTCCTAAGAAAAAGTGGGACATCCTGGGATCAAATCAGAAACCAGAGTGGCTTGTGTGAATCTGGGACTGACCCTGGAAAATAGGGACCCTTGGAGGGTCTACAATACTAAGCTCTAGCAACCATTACTACTATTCATATCTACAGTGAGGGAACACTTCCAAAAAGAAATTTTAATGCACATGTGAGCATTAGTAAAGCAAGAGACAAATGATCAGAAATGCAATGACACTAATTTTGCTTATTTATGCTGTCACACCAGGATTGCTTTTTTTTTTTTGCATGTTTTAGCATGCACATCAGTAATTTAGTGGAAGGAGAGACACGAAGGAACTGAAAGTTTATGACAAAACTGCCCCATACAACATTCGGAAAGGCAAAGTGGAATAATGGGGCGTTCGTAGTGCATCTCACGGTTCCACTGCAAAGTTAATTCCAGAAATTAACTCCAGATAATTCAGAACTCCAAGATCTGGGGAGAAACATGGAAAGGAAGGATTTTGGAAGCTTCCCCGCAACCAATTCTTGCAAATTCCTCATGCCCAGCTTCCTGGCTTTTGTCAGGCTTTGCAAGGGCAGGAGGATTATTCAGCCATACACGTTTCTGTGTCAATGTTGTACTTACTTAAGGGAGAGATGCGATAGCCTAACTCAGAGCCTGGCACAATACAAGACACGACTTATCTGTCACAGTACAGGCTTCCTCCTGACATTGCATTTCAACCATGGCTTGGAAATCTACTCCTGTTCCAGTCCCGGGCCTCCCCTGGACAGGTGCCAGTCCTGGGGGCTTGTGCCAATTTGCAGAGTGGTTTCAGGTTCTCTGAAGTAGTCAAATGCCTGCAAAGGCAGTGAAGTGTCCGACTCCTGCCTACGTGGGAAGGGGATGGAGAGAAAGTGCTGTGTAACATCTTCTGGTTTCAGGTCAAGAATGGTACCTTGCTATAGGATTAGGGAGATGGGGCAAACATCCACTGCACTCTCACTTGAGAGACCAGAAGAGCTTTGTGCTCAATCTGCTTCCACAGGGGGCTTTAATCCACACTGGTTCTGTTCCTGTCCACAGGGCTTAATAGGGATGATGGGGGAAGCGGATAGAGAGAATTGGGGAGTCGGAGGGGGCCATGGAGGTCATTGATTCCAACAATGCTAGCAACCGAGAACTAGAGTATCCTCAACGGCTTCTGCTTACAGACTTCCAGTGAGAGAGAGCCCCTTTCCATTAGGACCTAAGAGCAGATCACACCCAAGTCCCATCTAGGCCATCAGATAAGCATCCTTGTGGAACCAATCCCATATTTGGGATTGGACCACACCTTGATCCCATGCACTGACCACAATGCAATGTCCCTATTACAGAACCTGCTGTTCTAAAATAGCTTGGCCTTCCCCTTTGATGTTTCCCCTTACTTTCTCTTGTTAGTAGCATACTAACTTAATCAGCTAACTGTTTCTCCATCCAGACCTCTTTCCTACTGATATCCTCAGTTTTTACTATTACAGTGGACACTCGGGTTGCGAACGTGATCCGTGCGGGAGGCACATTCGCAACCCGCAGTGCTGCATCTGTGCATGCGGGGGTCGCGATTCGGCGCTTCTGCACATGTGCAAAGCGCAACTTAGCGCTTCTGCGCATGCGCGAGTGCCGAAACCCAGAAGTAACCCGTTCCAGTACTTCCGGGTTCGGTGCGGTGCGCAACCCAAAAACACACAACCTGAATAATAATAATAATAATAATAATAATAATAATAATAGTAATTATTATTATTAAACTTATACACCGCCCTATACCCAGAGATTTCAGGGCAGTTCACAACAAGACCACAACATAGAAAATCAAACCAAAAGCAGTAACCCAATATCCCCCCCCCAAGCAGGCTACATTTTAAAAGGATGTTGGATGTCATTAAGATCAACCAAAGGCCTGGTTAAAAATGAACATTTTTGCTTGGCGCCTAAAGGTGTATAATGAAGACCTTCCCGGGGGGGGGGAGCATTCCATAGACGGGGAGCCACTGCAGAGAACTTTTGACTTCTATTGATAATGTCGGTGTGTATTTTACATTTTGTATAAACTGATTTGTGATTTCTAATAATTTTTTTAAAAGATAAATTGAAGAGTAGGTGGGTTCCCATGAGGCAAGACACAGTGATAACAGCAAGAACCTTTACTGAACTAACAGAACAGGACAACAGGGGCAAAGCAGCTGCTTATATACATTTCTGAAGGCCTGGGCCACTCCCACTCTCAACGTGATTGGCTGTCTAAACTTCCAAGCTACGAATCATGACTTTAAGGGTCAATGGCAGAGGCCCAAATCCTGAAATGTTCTGTGGTTGTATCGAATCAGAACACAGGGGCTCAGACTCCTTAGTCCAGACTCAAGCTCAGGCAAACACAGACCACTGAATACAGACCATAAATAAAGAGCAAGGAGGGGGAATCCCAGTCCCAGACGCTGAACAAGGCCCCCTGGGACCCTCTCTCTGGCCCTCAGGGCTCTCCTGAGGCCACGCCCCCTCCACAGGCCACACCCTTCTCTGAAGAATGTGTCCTTTGGACTCTGATACCTGGCCTTCTTGAGAGATGTGTGTCCTGTTCATGTAGTGGTTTTGAAAATGTTCTGCGAGGGTAGGGGAAGACAAAAAATGTGGGGTAATGACAGTTCCCCACATCAAATGGGGGGGCGCCTTTTGCATGGGCTCCTGGAGGTTCGGGCTGGCTTCATCCTCCCCAGGCTGGATACCTAGAGGCCTCCACCTGCCTCAGCCTTGTTAAGTTTCTATGTACGAATATTTGGTGAGTAATTTTTAGACATTAATAGGTTTATTGATTTCAAAAAATGCAAATGCTCACTGTGTACACTGCAATTATTATTATTATTATTATTTAAGAAGAAGTCCGTCCCTTGAAGAAATGATAACAGCGAAACAGGGATAATGCAAGCTAGCCGCCTGTCGGAAAACAGACGTGGATGCCTAAGAGACTGGAGCACCTTATCGCATTGAACTTTTTGCACATTGAACATTGCACTTTTGGAATCTTAATTGCCTCTTTTGAGACATTTGTATGTGTTATGGATTATATCCCCTCCGGTTGTATATATATATCTATATATATATGAGTGAATACTCTCACGGTTTGTGTTAATCGCCCAATCCCGCCTGGGGAGGCGTTGCCAGGGGATTGGCCAGGTAAGGGGAGGGACCACCCTGCCCACACAACAGAAGGTGTAGCTTACCTGTGAAGCGGCAGTCGGCTCCAGAGCTTCTCCCACCCTCCACTCCCTCAATTAAGCTTATTTTGCAGGTTAACCTCTTCTCCACAGGTACGCAGGCGCTGCTATGTCAAGGCCGCTGTTGAAGGGCCGGAAAGGAATTTTCCTGCATTGGCAGGTTTCCCTTTCCCATAGCAATTCGTCACAACTTTGGCGGTTTCAGGCCTTGGGCGGAATCCTTTAGTCTATCTTCCTAAATGGGGGGGGGGCGTGAAGCGGTGACCCACGCCCCCCTTGTGGCGGTGATACCAGGGTTCCCCGTTAAAGGGGTCTTGGGGGGAGGCATTGGCCATATGCCGAGAGGTTGTCATTGCTCTCCCCCTCCAGCGGCGGCGAACGGGGGGGCCGGCTCTCTGCTTGAACATATGTTCTCCAGAGCCAGCCCACACATTCTGGATAACCCTGAAGTCTCCCAGATCCCCGGCTGGGGACTGGGAAGGATAAACGCCCAATGCCTGAGCCAAGGTCTCCCTACATCTGAAACTTAATAAAGTTGTGGCCAATTTTAATCCCATAGCAAGTTGTCTTGAGTCATTATTTCGCTCGGGGGGTCACCTGGGGTTGGGGGGACTCTGCCTGTCCACGCAATGGAGGGTCAGTTGAGGAACGTCCCATTTTCAACAGAGGAATGTGGGGTGGGTGGGTGCTATGATGGCCTTCATACTGGAACAAGTACCCTTCATCTGTTTTAGGGCCTAACCAGCAGAGTCGGAGCCCATCTTAGAAACACTCACTTTCCACCTATCTTTCTGCCCGGGATCTGTGTTGCTGTAACCTGTTTGCATTTTGTATCCTTGAGCTCAGTAATCTGGTTGGAGGCGGGGGGGAGAGATGGAAAGGGTGGGGGCAACTGGCAGAAAATAAATTTCACTTTTAATAGAATAGTTGAAGAATCATTGGAGTTTCCAGAAAGTCCCCCCTCCCCCGACCAAATCCTAAGTGGATAATGGATGCTTGTGTGTGTGTGTGTGTGTGTGTGTGTGTGTTACTTTATCTGGAAAGTGAGAAGCCCTATGAAAAGAAGACGGAACTTCAAGGCACTTCTAAAGCTCTCACAAATGAAGCTGGGTGGGAGGTGGGGAGAGGAATAAACCCTTCTGGGGTTTATATATTCAGAGTCGGAGAGGGCCTGATTAAAAATGCAATGCTTATAGCCCGAGGTGTCCTCAATAACACAGAAATGTTTTCCTCGCATTTATTTAGGGATTGCCGCAGTGCTGCAAACACCCTGGTGCCTGTGAAAATATGAGAATCCTCGTGGCAGGGACTTTGAAGAAGCCTTCAAAAATGCAAGGTGTGAATCATCCTCGGGCAGCTGGATTTGGGGAGTGTGTGGGAGACACACAATACGGCTGCCAACTTTTTTTTTCCTGGCCAGTGCCTTCTCCAACGATACCTTTAAAGCACCTCAGTCTGCCGGCAGTAGTCCCAGGGACCATGTTTATTTCCATGTGATGAAAAAGCTTCACAGATTTATTTTCTGCAGACGGGACCCAGGAGCAAACCTGGCGTATTTCCCTTGGAACAGTTGGCAGAGATTTAGTGCCAGGCCCAAAGCCTGGCTGTTTGTAGGGTTAAACAAAAAAAAAATGTTCCCAAGTGTGTCTGTTTTCCAGGGACAGTACCAGATTTACAGAAGCTTTCATAGTTTCTGATTTGATCCCAGAATGTCCTACTTTTCCAAAGGACAGCCCTATTTTCATGGGAGAAATGTTGGAGGGTGCGACCCCCGAGCCAAGGAGATAAGTAACCATACAACCTTTGGAAGACATCTGAAGGCAGCTCTGTATAGGGAAGTGTTTTTTTTTAAAATGTTTAATGTTTTCTTCTGATTTTATATATGCTGTAAACTGCCCAGTGTGGCTGAGGCAACCCAGTCAGATGGGTGGGGTATGATTATTAATTAATTAACTATACCCCGCCCATCTGGCTGGGTTTCCCCAGCCACTCTGGGCGGCTTCCAACAGAACATTAAAATGCAATAATCTATTAAACATTAAAAGCCTCCCTAAACAGGGCTGCCTTCAGATGTCTTCTAAAAGTCTGGTAGTTGTTTTTCTCTTTGACATCTGGTGGGAGGGCGTTCCACAGGGCGGGTGCCACTACCGAGAAGGCCCTCTGCCTGGTTCCCTGTAACTTGGCTTCTCGCAGTGAGGGAACCGCCAGAAGGCCCTCGGCACTGGACCTCAGTGTCCGGGCAGAATGATGGGGGTGGAGACGCTCCTTCAGGTATACTGGACCGAGGCCGTTTAGGGCTTTAAAGGTCAGCACCAACACTTTGAATTGTGCTCGGAAACGTACTGCGGGATTAGGGTCAATGGCCCATCTAGTCCAGCATCACAGTAGCCAACCTCTGGGAAACCTGAAAGCAGGACTGTCATTGATGCTTTAGCTGAGATTCCTGCTTTGCAAAGGGTTGGACCAGTTGACCCTTGGGATCCTTTCCAACTCTATAATTCTATGATTCTAGGACCTGGGTGCTACAGTGATCTCCTCAGTTGTGATTCCTAGCAGTTGGTATTCAGGGGTTTGAAGACAGCCTCCACATCAGCTCATCTCCTGCAAGAGTGGCTTTTGTTTTTCCTACCAGGGAGGAAACCATTGGCCAGATGTTTTTTCCCCTTGCTCTATTTTTTTGGGGGGGGGGCTGATTTCCATTTCCCTTCCTCCTTCCAACTGCTGTAGATGCAACTGGAAGGTGCAGGAGTGGCAGCAGAGAGAGGAAGAAAGAACCACCTCGTCCCACTTTACAAATGGTCCCTTTTGCCGTAATTGTTTTGGGACATCAGGTTCTCCTTTGTGCAGAATCATCTGCACGCCGCGTGCCCGTTTGGCATCGCTTATCCTATTACAACAGATGCGTCTAGCCGGGCCTATTCATCACCGTGTTGCAAATGGAGGTTCAAGCACAACAAGGATTTTAATCCCCCGCACAATTAACATCTCCAGAGAGGAAAGCAAAAGACATGTTCGCTTCGCAAGCAGAACAATCAACGCTACTCTCAGAGCAGCAGCAAAGCCAATAGCCAAAGACGGGGAAAGAGGATGCTGCCTTCTTCCTGCTGAGTCAGTATCCAGATCAGTTTTGCTCTACAGCATTGTTTCCCAAACTTGAGCTGTTTTGGGACTACAATTCCCATCATCCCTAACCACTGGTCCTGTTAGCTATGGATGATGGGAGTTGTAGTCCAAAAACAGCTGGAGACCCAAGTTTAGGAAACACTGGTCTACACTGACTGGCAGTGGCTTTCCAGGATTTCAGAAAGGATCCTCTCCCAGCGTTACCTGGAGATGTTGTGATTACACCTGGGACCTTCTGCATGCCAAGCAGATGTGCTTCCGCTGAGCGACGGTCATTTGCAGCGCTGAATTCCAAAATAAGTAGCAAAAGTTGGAGAGCTGGACCCTCTTACTGTAGAGGCAGAGCATAGCCATCCGAACATTTCTGAGGTCAGCTGAAAAAGGTTTTGCCCAAACTAGCACAATATCCCCAGGCTGCTCTCATACACCTCTTGGTTCTTCTTCTTCCTTTCTTTTTAATTTTATTTAACTTGTTATTTTTGCAGTCAGCTATTTTGAAACAATGGGCTCAAAGTATCCACTGGGTGTTTTTTTTAAAAAAAAGAAAAGAAAAAGACAATGCAGCAAGTTCCAATTTGCAAAAGGGTGAAGTGGTTAAGCAGGCCAGTGTAGCTTGTAACCCATTCGAGTGAATGCAGCTCTGCAGCCAAGTATTGACAGACCTTCATGGGGTGGGGGTTTTGCCCAGTTTTACTTAGATGATATGTAAAGTTGTTATGTACTGAGCTGAGTCGAGTATATTTCAAAAGTCCTGCTTGACCACAGACCAAAGAGCCCTCTACTTCAGCTTCCCCCCAGTTGGCCAGCCACATGCCAGATGGGAAGCCCAGAAGCAGATCCTTCAGCAATTGGTGTTCTTCAGCAATGAGTGTTCAACTGGCATGCTACCCCTGATTCTGGAGCTAGACCACAACCATCATGACTAGGCAACCACTGAGATCCTCCTCGAACTCGGCTATTCCCCATTAGAGATCCCCCCTTAGAGAACTGGAGATGGTGGGGAGTAAACATGGAACCTCCTGTATCCAAGCTACATGCTCTATAGCAGACAGACCTGACTTATACCAAGTCACACCATCAGTCCAACCAGCCCTATATTGTCCACTCAGGCTGACAGCAGCTCTCCAGGGTCTCGCGCAGTTTCCCCAGCTCAAACACCCAAGATGCTTTCATTAACAACCACAACCTTTTTGTGGGGTGGAGGGTGGAGAAGTCATATTGATATGCGCTCCCCATGCACACACAGGGTCAAATAGTACAAGGGGGACGACACGGAGCATTCCACATTGCTTATGGACTGATTTGGGCTTGGTGTGTCACAAGACGTTCTGCCTGGATGCAAAGCAGGAGAACAACAAAGCAGGTGGCTGATTGGCTGGTGCCACTTGGGTTTCGCCTGCCGCATAGCAAATCGTCACAACTTGCAAGTTGCAGATAGGCTCTGGTTTAGGTGATAGGCGTGGCACGTGATGTGGCCATGCCTATGCAAATACAGGATATTCCGGTAAAGGAATCCAGGGACTCATTGGTTTAGCATTCCCCGAATGGGGTCCTGCTCACGCCCAAGTCCAGGGGACATCAGGGCGGCTGATTGGTACGCCTCCCAGCAGCTATCCCTGGTGTTCATGCTTGGCTGTCCTACGAACATGGCTCTGGGACAGGTCTGCCTGCAATGGTGCAGGGAGCTAGTGGAACCAGAACCTATGCAACCACTCACTTGATTGTAATCAATAAAGTTGTGGCCTAAATTCTGCCAAAAACCAAACCAAATATTTGTCTCCCGTCTGAATTTATTTGGGGAGGGTAAAAGGTCTAAACACGCAAAAGCCTGCTGGATCAAGCCAGGGACCCATCTGATTAACCATCCCTTCGTCTGTCCTGAATCATCTAACATTCACCTTCATTGGATGTCCCTGAGTTGAGAGAGGGGGAGAAAATAAACGTCTCTCAACACCATGCATAATTCCAGACCCCTCTTTCACCTCCACGCTTGCTCGCCTTCCCCCCCAAACTATGCAAGGCATGGCGACACATCAAGCAGTTAAAATTGTGATCAGCTCCTTCCTGAATCCTATCAGCATGTCTTACATCCATCCACACAACCTTGCGGCAGCATTTCCCAGCCACTCAAAACTATACTATGGTTTGAAGAGTCTCATCCAGCGGAATCACTGCTGCTTTGAGAGCACACAGAATAAGAAATTAGTCTCCTTTGTCCTGTCAGCTTTAAGGATGCTCTAAGAGGAGCTGCAGATCTGCAGGAAAAAAAATGAAAGCAGGGAGGGGAGGAACCCCTACAATCTATTGTGTCTAGAAACCATCTCACTTGCCTCCAGCTCCCACGGTGACAACATGGGATTCCATTCTTAGCTGGTAAAAATAGATGTCGCCGTCGCAAACCCAGCCCAAGCAGCAAAGCCTTTGCCCATTTTTCGAGAACTCCCTGGAACGCTTCCGACACCAACATCATTTCCAAGCCATCAAAATAATTTCAGCTGGACCTTCGATGAGCCAGGGCATGGTGAGCCATTTCAAACCAGTAAAGACATTTCAAGAGCAGATGAAATAAAATAACTGGCTAGATCAATAGTTCCCAAAGTAGGTGGTAGCGACCCCAGTGCGTGGGATTTCCTAGTGGGGCACTAAGAGGCAAGGGGACAGAGAGGGAATGGGTGCTAGAGGGGTAAATCAGTACCAGACTTTTAAAACCTGTTATCACTGGATCCAGCTCAAGAGCTTTGTTGAATTAATTATGCTAAACAGTCTTAATTGGGTTTTGAATAAATGTGCAATTAATCATTACTGTTCTGAATTCCATTGTGTTATTATCCTTTTTAGTGGGTCATGGAAACCACTATTCTGAATAATGCTTTTCAAAGAGTAGCAGGCACTGGGGATGTGTTTATGGGGCCAAGGGGAAAGTGGCTCTAAAAGGTTTGGGAGCCACAGGGCTAGAGAGATGCACTGATGCTGCAACATGGCTGCGGTTGTATAAACAGGATGGAAGGTGCTATCCAACTAACCAGTTGCCCTCGGGAGAGGACTTTGAGCTATTCTCCTGTTCGCTTCTCTCCACAAGACCACAACCCTCAGAGCATTCTTAGCCTCCTGTCACACCAGAGGAGAAGGCCTAACACCGCTCTTGGTCCCTCTTCTTGGATCTAAGACCTCCAGCTCATCCTAGGACTGAGGACAACCTCTCCCTTAGGAATCTGCCTTATACAAAGTTGGTGTCTTTGTATTGTCTACATTGACTTGCAGCAGCTCAGGCAGGGGGTATTCCCAGTGCTGCCCACAGACCGGGGCGGATCTGCTATGAAACTAATTAAGCTACAGGGCACCTAATCCTGGAGGGGCCCCAGAAGCAACTTCATCCCACATTGCTTAAAAATATAGACCCAATTTGAGTGGCACAACTTAAATTGATCCATTTTTTTTTTGTTGCATGTATTTCAAGAGTCCCAAAGTTTGAGAGTCAGTAGTGGTGTGTCACAGTACAGCAAGGTTAAGCAAAAGCTGAGATTTAGTAGTTAGTTTTTTTAACTGGTGTTCTACCATTGAAGAAGATAACAGTGGTTACCCAGACCTCATTGCTGGTTGTGAAGAGGGCCCCATAACAATTCAAGCTTCAGAGCCCCCAAAATGTAGGTCTTCCGCTGCGCATAAGCCCACATTTGGCCTCTGAGCCTGATATTCGCTCCACCCCTGCAGTGAGCGACAGATTAGACCTCCAAGACAGCTTCCCTACCCCAAAAACTGAGTCAAACATCTACAGACCAAACTCCCGACCACTTGGTGCTAACGCAAGGAGCCCAGCTTTTGTGATTCAGTTGTGACGATGCACAAAGACTCGCAGTCCCATGCAAAAAGAGAACCCGTAAGGAAAACCAATTATGAGAAATGCAAAGAGGAGAAAAGTGACCATCCTACTTACAGCCCACCATCATCATGGCCACTGAAAAGATCTTCTCTCCATCGGTGGTTGGAGCTATGTTCCCGAATCCTATTGTGGTAAGGCTTGTCATGGTAAAGTAGAGGGAAGTGATATAAAGTGAGTCTTTACTGGGTCCTCCTTCCCACTGCCCCGATCCCGTAGAGTTGTACCGATATGGCGTTCCAATGCTCTCCGCCAATTGGCAGAGCCAGCTGTCCTTCTTGAGGGTATTGGTGATTTCATCGATGACCTCGTAGTCCCCGATGCTGTACCATATACAAGCGAGCCAGTGGGCTACTAGTCCAAAGACGCAGACTAGCAGCACCAAAACCGCAGCGCCATATTCCAGATAATGGTCCAACTTCCTGGCCACACGGCCCAGTCGCAGGAGACGCACCACTTTTAAGGAACTGAAGAGGCTGCTGATACCCTAGGAAGGAAGGAGGGAAATCTTTACTCACTTGCAAAATGAAAAACTGAGGCATCTGGGAGTAGGGATGGGGGAGAGATTCAATTCAGTTCACATTTACAGGCAAATCTATTATTATTATTATTATTATTATTATTATTATTATTAAAATATTTATTTTTAATCTTCAACAAACAGAAGCAGATCTTTTAAACCCACACTTTCTGAAACAGCTCAAGAACTGAAACTTATCCTTCTTCTGAAATTCACACATCATTGAATTTTGCAATGCAGTTCTCAAATCAAACAGTGTTTACAAAAATTACAGTGCCCTTCAGCTCTCTATATTGGACAAACAGGCCAAACCCTATGCCAAAGGATAAATGGACATAAATCTGATATCAGGAATCACAAGACAGAGAAACCAGTAGGAGAACACTTCAATCTCCCAGGACATTCTATAAAAGATCTCAAAGTAGCTGTCTTAATACAAAGGAATTTCAGAAATAGACTGGAAAGAGAAGTGGCTGAATTGCAACTAATCACCAAACTTAAAACCATGGAGAAACCTGGTCTGAACAAAGACATTGGATTCTTATCTCATTATACATGACAAAGCTATCTTTAGCCATCTCACCCCTTGCCTTTCCCTGCAAGACCAATTGCAGCCGTTAAGAGTCGTCAACAGGTTTTCCACACCTATCAGCTGATCACCCATTCCCACCACCCTTCTGAGTAATACCCCTCCCCACTCCCTCACTATATTTAAGGGTCTGGTGACTTCCGTTTCAGTGTATCTGAAGAAGTGTGCATGCACACGAAAGCTCATACCAAGAACAAACTTAGTTGGTCTCTAAGGTGCTACTGGAAAGAATTTTTTTTTTTAAATGAATGTGTTAGTGAAATCAACATACAATAATTTCTTATACAATTAGCTCCATATTATGAAATTATCCTTTCTTGGGAGTTTTAAAGCAGAGGTTGGATGGCCATCTGTCATGGATGCTTTAGTTGAGATTCCAGAATTGAAGGGTAAGGGTGTGTGTGTGTGTGTGTGTGTGTGGATTGGATGATACTTGGGGACACTTCCAACTTTACAATTCTATGATTCTATTATTCTCTTAACATTCTTAACATTCTTGTTTCATCCTTAGATACCAGGGTGGGCTACAACAATTAAAACACAACGTTAGACATTCATCACATTAGAGGAAATTGCTTGCAAAAAATGTGTGCTTTAGTCCAAAATTGCAGACAAAAATGTTTATGAGGAGATATTCACACTAAAATTCTAAATAAGTTTCATGTGAACTTTTTACTATGAAAAAATATGCATATTGCTGCAGAAATGTGAATTGGGAAACTGGGAAGCTGAGAGAACCAATATTGGCAAGTCTTCCCATCCTCAGTCTGCTCTGATAGGACCATGGACATTTCATTTTCGTTTTCACTGGAGATGCCAGGGATTGAACTTGGGACCTCCCACATACAAAATAGATGCTTTGCTGCTGAGCTATCTTGGAAGCAGATGATAGGGGAAGAGTAAGCAGAGCTTGTTAGAAAAGACTTTGCTTATACTGTTGGCCAGTTGGTTTGAGAAAGTTCTGAATCTGCACAGCTTTCTTCCTTTATTTGTCTTGGGAACATGTGAGCTTCCCAATTGTTCCCCAGGGAATTTAAAAAACAACCCCATTGTGGATTGTTTGCTTAGTTCTGTATGAATGCTAATTAATGCCCAGGACATTGACTAAAAAATGAACAGAAACACGAAACTATTCTGCTGCCAAGAACAAAGGCTGGATTTTGTGCTTTCTGCTAAAGAAGACCTGTAATATTCCTCTAATATTTATGTAGAATATTTTGAGCCACCAGGAATGCAAAACTTAGCCCAGGCATGCAAAAACTTAGCAACATAAAGATTTACTTGGGCTTCCACCCACTTGACATCCATGGAGCTTGAGTTAGTGGTGATTAAAAGTGACGAGTTGATTTCATTTGTTTCTATAAGACTGTGGTTCTGAAAGAGTTTGCCTCTTGAGCTCTGGTATACTTCTAAATAGCAGTTGCTGGAAATCACAGCGGGGAAGTGTGCTTTTGTGCCTGAGTCTGGTTTGCCGGTTTCCCACAGGCACCTGGTTGGCGACTGTGAGAACAGGAGGCTGGACTAGATGGGCCACTGGCCTGATCCAGCAGGGATCTTCCTATGTTCTTCTGAGATTCTGAATAACTGAAGATGGTCAAAACAAAATAAAAAAAAAAATTCCTTCCAGTAGCACCTTAGAGACCCACTAAGTTTGTTATTGGTGTGAGCTTTCATGTGAATGCACACATCTTCAGATGGTCAGATCACATAATCTTGCCTTCCTACATGGTTCTCATCTGAACATATGTCTAGCCACTGAAGACTAATTAGCTATCATGGCGATTGCCGAATGGCATCAACCACATGCAATTGCTTTGCAGAAGTGTTTTGTTTTCTACACACACACACCCTTCGATGCTGTTGTTCTTTCATCTTTAAGTGACCATATGCCTTATGTTGGAAGTTGTACGTGAAAGGAGAGGGAGCCATGGGCTCATAATTAATTACAGTCTAAATTATAAATAACTAGCTCTTGCATTCAGAATCATTACTGAGCGCTCCGGCAAAAGAATTGCACGGCCAAAAAAAATAAAAAGGGAGAGATTCAACAGCTGAAGATGTTTCATTTAGCAGGAAGCAACGAGGCAAGTGTTCCTTCTTCCCATGCCAAGTTTAAATTGCCCTTTTCTACACATCATTATCAAATCAGTCTAGTCAAAATCTTGGATAATTATATTACAAACCTGTAAAACACTGGAGTTTATTTCAGTACAGGAGTAAAACTGAAGCTCCTTTATTTGTCTGAAATGTTTCTTCTTCTTCTTTGAAAAACAGACAGTCCCACACATTTTGCTATTTTTCATCCCAGTACATTAAGCTAGAGATCAGCAGCTAAGAGGCCACCTGGGAAACTTGCCATGAGCAGCAGAAGATTCCGATGAGGACGACTTTCAGACTACTTCATTTGGAGCCATCCCAGCTGGAGTACACAGCCTTGCCACCACCCTCCAACTCAGAGGATGAGTCTCCTACAGAACCTCTGTCTCCCCCAAAGGCTACGAGGGACCTTTAACCAGCCAGCCAGATGCTCTAGACAGACAAAGCCTACCTCCACTTCAGGCCTGATTGGCCTACATAAGGCTTCATAAGAACCTAACGAGAGCTTGCTGAATCAGGCCACAGGCCCACCTCATCCAGCATCCTGTTCTCACAGTGGCCAACCAGGTGCCTGTGAAGGAAGCCCACAAGCAGGAGCCTAGCAGCATTCTTCCCACTTGCAACTCCCAGCACCTAGTAGTCAGAGGCATAATGAGACTGTGAGAGCAGAACAAAGCCACCATTCCTAGTAGCCATTGATAGCCTTATCCTCCATGAGTTTGCCTAATTCTCTTTGGATAACTCAGTTGGTTAGAGCATGTTGCTGATAACATCAAGGTTACAGGTTTGATCCCCATAAGGGACAGCTACATACAGTGGTACCTCTGGTTACGTACTTAATTAGTTCCGGAGGTCCGTTCTTAACCTGAAACTGTTCTTAACCTGAAGCACCACTTTAGCTAATGGGGCCTCCCGCTGCCGCTGCGCCGCCAGAGCACGATTTCTGTTCTTATCCTGAAGCAAAGTTCTTAACCTGAAGTGTTATTTCTGGGTTAGCAGAGTATGTAACCTGAAGCGTATGTAACCTGAAGTGTATGTAACCCGAGGTACCACTGTATTCCTGCATGGCAGAGAGTTGGAACTAGATGATTCTTGAGGTCCCTTCCAACTGTACAATTCTCCGATCCCCATGTAGATCTGTGATCTTTTAGTGCCAATGACTTCCAGGGTTCTGAGAGAGTGAACTCTATCATGTCTCCCCTCACTTGCATTTTCTTTAAACTAAAAAGCTCCAGATGTTGTTACCTTTCCCATTGATCATTTTGGTTGTCCTTTTCTGACCCTTTTCCAACTCTGCAATATCCCTTTTGAGGTGAGGCAACCAGAACTGTACAGAGTACACACGGTATTCCCAGTGCAGCCACACCATAGCTTTGTATAATGGCATTAATGATATTGACAATTTTATTTTCAGTTCCTCTCCTAATGACCCCTAGCATGGAATGTGCCCTTTTCACAGCTGCTGCACAGTGGGTCAACATCTTTGTTGAGCTGCCTATTATGACCCCCAAGGTTTCATTCCTGATCTGTCACTGCCAGTTGAGACCCTGTTGGCTCTGGCTCCCTGCAGGTACAACTTCTCTTAGCAGGGTCCCTTGGAGCTCTCCAAGGTCCTGAAAGTTCTCTGCTTAGTTTGGACTTGTGGCTGGACACTGCCTGTTTCCTGTGCAAACCCTCAAGTGCCCACAGATCTGGACACAAATAGGCAAGTCCAGCCCCAAGAGGAAAACCAGCTATTTACCTTACCTGCCAAATCAAAAGAAATAAATGTGTGTGAAAAGAGAAGTCGCTTTGGGACAGGTGGGCTTTGGAGCTTGAAGATTCCGTGGCCTACCTCTGTCCACAATAACCACTTAAAGTGGTTGCATGAGTACTGAGAGCCTTAAATCATAAGCGGGTGGGAATTCTGCAAGCAAATGAACCCGCAGAGAGAGACATTTCAAGTTGAGTGACTTATAAAGAGCTTAGCCCCTAAAGCCCCATGAGCTCTTTAATCCTTCTTTTCTGGTGTTAATGTTAGCAGCATACATATTCAAGGATCAACCCCTCTTCATTCAGAGAGATTTCATTTCAAGGTAAATAATTAACTGCACTTACGCTTATAAATGCACCGCTGCTACAAAGCTCTAGTGGCCTTCCGTTGGAAAGCCAAATTTGGGGCCAGCCTAAGGAATGAGCAATGTGATCTCAGAGCCAGAATTTACATATAGCTGGGAGACTTGAGCTCACTTTGGGTATTACTGCCGTGATGCAGCAATTTAAGTAGACTGAGCGCTGCACCACGAACACTGCTCTCCATTGCCGTGTGGTTCATTTGGGCTGATCTAGTGCTCAACTGGTACTTTAGTACCAGGGAATCTCCACTACATGCGGAGCCTCCGTGCATGCTCTCGAACCTCGGTCACAGCTCCAGGAGTACAGAAGCATCTGCTTAGCATGGGAGCAGAAAAAAACTGAATGTCCACTTCCATGAATTCAGTGGGCAGTCAGGGGTCCCTTCTAGGAGAAGGAACGCTTTGCCGTTGCAATGCTCATATCCAGTCTACATTATTGTTTAATGCCATGCGGTTGGTTGAAAACATGGCAGCAAGCTTTTTCTCACTGCAACAAGCACATCACACCAGTGGCAGAAGTAGCAGTGCTGCACCAGAAAAAGTATCCAGCTTCTTTTCCCTTCAACCATTTCCCATCAATGACTAAGAAGACCAGGAGACTTTGACTATATGATTTTCAGCTCCCCTTTCTTCTTCTGAGTTTTCCTTTCCCTTGCAAACTCCTCCTTCCAGCCACCTTCCAGCCTTTGTTCCCAGGAGTTTTGACTTCTTTGCCCCTCTCCTTGCCTTTCCTTCCATTGACTTCACTCTCCCCCTTTTGCCCCTAGGCCTTTCTTCCTGCCCTGCTCTCTCTGAGGCCCTGAGCTGCTCAGCCAATGGCAACAAGAGGTCCTCTGCCCACTGTTCCCCAACTTCACAGCAGCACAGCCAGCAGCACAGAATCCCTTTGCGCGGTGCAATGTGGATTATTCCCTGTATCCCCCTCTTCTCCCCGCGCTGCATCTTGATTACCATTCTGGAGATGCTCCAAGCATTATGCCGTTTTCTTCCTCTACCAAATCCCTGCTGTGTACAGCAGCAAATGTTACAAATCAGCTTTGCTGCCGTCAGCTTTCTTCTAAGTCGGCGTCCAAAAGGATTACTTCATTTCCCTTGTTTCCTGAGCAAAACTGCCTTCTCTTTTCTGCCGCCGCACCATTCCTCATGGCCCAATACCAAGGGGAAACGAGGGATCAACAATGCTCCCCTGTAACATTTCAGAGGCCGCATAAGCCTTCAATTAAAGCTGTCTGTTGTTAGCATGTCTCTCTCACATAGGATTTGAAATTAAATATTGTGCAACCAACATCTGTTTCCCCATTAACATATACAGTGCATTTGAGGGAGGGAAGTGTCGGAGAAGGGTAATTCAAATTAAATATCCTATAGCTTAAATGCTCGGTTATAAATCTTACATAAACTGAGACACTCTGAACAAATGCTTCAGGCCCATTTCATCCCCAGGCTACCTCTGCAAACTTTTTGCGGTCTCTCTCTGGGGGATTGCCTGAGAGCAACATGTACAAACTAAATTTTCCTTTCCCTCCGGCTCTCCATAGAATATTCATCCCATCACATCTTTTTAAGTATTCTCCACCCCACACCAGCTGAGCACTGGCAGATCGTAGACTTCTGAACACCCAACGGCATTAAGTGTTGCATGAAATCAGAAGACACACATCACTGAGACCTGTGCCACTTTCACTAGATCACTTTATTTTAGGAATTAAGGAAGCCACAGATTCAATCTCAGAATGAGAGGGCTCCTGTGTCATAGTGATGAAGACGAGGGGGTGTTGGTCCCACTTACAGGAAAAGTTGCATCTGCTGAAATTCGAGGAAGGGATGTGGCTCAGTGGTAGAACATCCCTTCCTTCTGGTTCAATCCCTGGCATCTCCTAGTAAGACTGGGGGAACTGTCTGAAGACCTGGAAAGCTACTGCCTCTGTGTAGACAATATTTAGCTAGAAGGACCAATGGTCTACTGGGTCTGAGGCTGACTGGGTCTGAGGCTGCTTCCTACGATGTACCACAATAAAAGGAGCTTCTAGAGACATTGCTGGAGTCCAATTCCCATCAGCCAGCATGGTCTATGGTCAGGAAAGGTGGGAGCTGGAGTCCAGCAACACCTGGAGAACCACAGGTTCTCCATCCATGGCATATGTATTCATTCCACTCAGAATTCATTGCCCTCTTCTATAGCATACAGGAATCAATGCTCATAAACATTCCATTCAAGGGCTTAAGCAGAAGTAGCACTTTCTCAGGAAGCTATAGGAAATGGGAACACTTCAGAGCTAATTGTGTTGGTTTTCCATTTGTAAGGCTTGTTATGGTATTCGCAGGGAACATTAATACACTGAGGTCTTCTGAGCTGCTACTGAGGAAATGAAGCAAACTACATGCACATCCATCAAATCAGCAACAGAAGCCAGTTTCCCTGAGAACTGGTCTCCTGTATCCTAATCAGGCTTCATAAGTTGCTGTTCACCTGGAGGCGAGCAGAAACTTCCTTCAGACAACCAGCCAAGGAAGCCAGAGCTTGCCCAATACATTTTGCTGCCTGCAGCAAAGCAACAAATTCATACACACAGTCAAAGTACGTAATGTCCAAGGCCAATCAAGTTACCGGTATTTTGGCACATGAGGCAGATAATCCCACAAGTCACTCCACCATTCCTCGGCAGTAAAAATGCAGCGATGATACATTAAATACCTAGCCCTTTCACAAGACCCCAAATCGGGTGCCTCACTCGTATCTAATGATAGGGCCAGCTTCAGATTCATTTATTTAGATAATTTATATACCACCTTTTGCACAAGTGACAGGGTGGTTTGCAACAAAGGCAAATCAGATAAAAGGAATACATACAATCAAAGAATAGCACAAGCCTTAAAATAACATTTGCATAACAAATCTCCAAATAGCAATTACCAGTACCAGCAACCGAAACAAATCCATTTGTTTAATCAGATATTTCCTCCTACTAATGCCCAGCACAAAGGGTGAGCCTTAACCAGCTGCCTAATGGTATAAAGAGACAGGGCCAGACACGCCTCAGTAGGGAGGGAGTGCCACATGCGAGGGGCCACCACTGAAAAAGCCCTGCTCTGGACTTCCAAATCTTGTACCTGCTTAGACAACCAAGTAGATCTCATCTTCTGATCTTAATGCATGGGCAGATGCAGATAAGTATCTGTATTTTCAGATAGTTGGATGCTTTATAGAAAGATGTGATATTCAACCTCTTCCGGGGGGGGGGGGGTTTGCACTCCCCCTAAAGGATCAAGCATGCAGTCTGGGGTCCTTTTAACCCCCCCCCCTTGTCTATGGAGGTACACACTGCCTCTGTGACAGGGAGGACCTTTGACTACACTAGCTTTTCTTTTCTGATACATTTCAACATTCAACTTTCCAGCTGCCACCCTCATCCCGGTCAAGCATATGTGTAACAGCTAGTAACCATGAGCCATCAAGGCTCTTTAAAGAAATCTCTTCTAGTCACCAAAAGCTGCTGAGCAATTATTTTCAGCTTCTTCCAGAACTTTGTGGCCCAAGACGCTTTGCTACCTCAAGATCAGCTCCCGTTTCTCCCCCCTTATGTTTGAGGTGACACTTTTAACATTGCAGCAACGTTTAGGCATCAATTTCTTCCTTCTCCTAGCCCTCTGAATTCTGCCACCCGAAGCAGCCTGCTCCACTTCATTGCATGGTAGGGCTGTGCCCTGTTCCAGAAACATCATCTGTCCACTACTGCTCATTAGGAAGCAAGAGAAATGGTCCTCTCTGCATTTGGCACAACGCATCATTTCTGTGAAAATATTCATCCACGCAGTTCTGCTGTCTTCCTCAGAGTTCTTCTTTCTTACACCTAATCTCTCATTTACCATGTCAGTGTAGCTCTCCATCGCTAAATGGATTTGGTTTCTTCCTCCTCCTTGTACTGTTTGCAGTACTTTTAGGATCGTCCAAATTCCTGTAAGCTCTCTATTATCTTCTTGTCTCAGCATCTTCTGGCAGGTAAACCTACATCTCCTTGCTGGCATCAAAATCACTGCAGAACTTCCCTTCTGAATCTAAGTACTGTACTCAAATCCCATTTCCTCCATACGACGGAGCCACGATTCTCCATTTCTCTATAGCTAGATAACATTGTGCACCAGATAGTGTTGTTATTCAGTCGTTCAGTCGTGTCTGACTCTTCGTGATCCCATGGACCAGAGCACGCCAGGCACTCCTATCTTTCACTGCCTCCCGCAGTTTGGTCAGACTCATGTTGGTAGCTTCGAGAACACTGTCCAACCATCTCATCCTCTGTCGTCCCCTTCTCCTTGTGCCCTCCATCTTTCCCAACATCAGGGTCTTTTCCAGGGAGTCTTCTCTTCTCATGAGGTGGCCAAAGTATTGGAGCCTCAACTTCAGGATCTGCCCTTCCAGTGAGCACTCAGGGCTGATTTCTTTAAGGGTGGATAAGTTTGATCTTTTTGCAGTCCATGGGATAGTGAGGAGTCTTCAAAAGTGTGTTGACCTAAATTTCCTTCCAAAGATATGATAGCTTCATTTACCACTGCAGCACTTAGCCAAAGGGTTGCCACCCCCTAAAGGTAAAGGTAAAGGGACCCCTGACAGTGAAGTCCAGTCACGAATGACTCTGGGGTTGCGGCACTCATCTCGCTTTACAGGACCAAGGGAGCTGGCGTTTGTCCTCCAGACAGTTTTTCCAGGTCATGTGGCCAGCATGACTAAGCCGCTTCTGGCGCAACGGACACACCGCTTCTGGCAAACCAGACAGCCGCAGAGCGGCGCACGAAATGCCATTTACCTTTCCGCTGAGCAGGAGCGGTACCTATTTTATCTACTACTTGCACTGGCATGCTTTCGAACTGCTAGGTTGGCAGGAGCTGGGACAGAGCAAAAGAAGCTCACCCCGTCACGGGGATTCGAACCGCCGACCTTTTGATCGGCAAGCCCAATGCTCAGTGGTTTAGACCACAGCCATCCCTTACCGCACCCCAAATGCCATTCAGTGGTTTAGACCACAGCCATCCCTTACCGCACCCCAAATGCCATTCTCTGCTGGTGGTGCCACGATAGCAGGGTCTTAGAGGTGGCAGTTCCTCATCTGTGGAATACAGTTCCTGGTGAGTTTTGTCTCCCTCCCTCATTATTAGTATTTGGGTGGAATGGGGGAGGGGGAGTGAATCCTGTTCACTCATGGCTGAAAAATACTGCTCCTGGCAACATTGAAAATATTTCGCTATTATGGCCTTTGATCTTTCTATTTAGAAAAGGTATTAACTGCTTGGTCAAAAGGCCCTCCAAACTGTCTACAAATAAAATTATGACTAAGACATGGCTAAAATCCACAGATCAATGAAAAACAAATATGCATTCTTCTTCTTCGTAGAATCATAGAATTGTAGAGTTGGGCACCAAGCATCATCTAACCCCTGCAATGCAGGAATCGCAGCTAAAGAACCCCTGATGGAATCCAACCTTTCTTTAAAAACCTCCAAGGAAGGAGAGTCCACTGCCTTCCAAACTAGTCAGCTCCACTTGTTGTTGTCACCATTGCCATCACCAATGATCAGCATTAAGAACAAATATAAAATGGTTTGTGTGTTTGGTTGTGTTTTAGAAACCCTGCAAATTATATTGCTTTGTGGTTTAATTGTTTGCTGTACTAGGCTCCTCTGAGAGGAAGGGCAGGACAGAAACTTAACAGACAAATGTAAAAAAATAAAAATAAAACTGTTGTGTGTCCATTGTGGGGTTAATATAGGAGGCAAGAGAGCCCCTGCTTTTTAGCCGTGCTTCCTAATCACAAGACTACACCAGCTCAGCAGAAGGTTGTGCATTGGCTGAGTCACAGCCTGCCACTATTTTCTGGTGGGGTTCACACAAATTACCAGGAAATTCAGGTTGCACAATTACAGTTGGTTGCACAAAAACCCTCCCCTTAAATAATCAATTTTTTCTCTGATAAGGAAACTGATGAGGAAACACATGCGATAACCCATACTTTGATGCAACGTCATCTAACCTCCCCACAAATCAGAGTGAAGGTTTGTTAAATAGTCGACATTCTCTAATCTCCCTGCAAACCAATCAGGATGAAGTCTCAATAAACGAGTCGCCAGGAAGCACCTTTGATGATACAAGTCATATAAACCTCTGGAATTCTAGGATGCAAACTCTGAATTCACCTCCAGGGACTGTGTTTCCACACTGTGGATCCCCCCCCCCCCCGTTCCTCTTTTCTTTCTTTCTTTCTTTCTTTCTTTCTTTCTTCTCTTTCTTTCTTTTTTATTTTATTTGTAGCTGTGTGCGTATGTTTGCATGCCTTTTGTAGACTAGAGCAGAAGAGTTAGTTAAGCAATGCAGCCCTCGCAGTAACACAAAGGGAGCTGCCAATGGAAACATCACAGGCTGCCAAAAGATGAATATGTATTTAGAATTATCCCCACAACAACAGATTGTGCTGCTTTGTACAACACGGCTGCCGATTCTGGGCATTGTTGCAGTACAAATATTATGCAAGGTGTGGAGGAAGTGGATAGAGGGAAGTCTCTCTCCCCGTTTCTCATAATACTAAAACCTAACACCATCCAACGAAGCCGAACATTTGCCGATTCAGCACAGACACACAGCATATTAGTCAAACTGTGGGATTTGCCCCACAAAAGGCAGCAATGGCCACCAGCTTAGATGGCTTGAAAAGAGAACGAGACAAATTCATGGAGGAGGTTGGCTATCAATGGCTACTAGTCACAATGGAAGACTCTCCAAGTGTCCCTATTTTCCAGGGACAGTTAGGGGGTTTACAAAAGCCATCCTGGTTTCTGATACAATCCCAGAATGTCCCTCTTTTCCTTAGGACATCTCCTCAGAGAAATGTTGGAGGGCATGGAGTTATGTGACCCCTGAGCCAAGGAGACAAGTAACAATCAAACAATCAATCAATCTGCTTTATTGACTTAGACAAGCAACTATGCAACCTTTAGAAGACATCTGAAGGCAGCCCTGTACAGGGAAGTTTTTTTAATGTTTAATGTTTTATTATGTTTTCATATATGTTAGAAGCCACGGAGAATGGCTGGGGCAACCCAGTCAGATGGGTGGGGTATAAAAATTAAAATTAAAAATTGGAATAGGATGTCCCTATTTTCTTCGGAGGAATGTTGGAGGGTATAGCAATGGCTATGTTCAACTTCCACTGTCAGATGCAGCAGTAAGTGCCTTTGAATGCCAGTTTCTGGAAACTGCAGGAAGAGCATTGTGTTGAGCTGAGGTCCTGTTGTTGAGCTGAGGTCCTGCTTGTGAGCTTCCCGTGGGCACCTGGTTGGCCATTGTGAGAACAAGATAAGAACATAAGAAGAATCTGCTGGATCAGGCCAATGGACCACCTAGTCCAGCATCCTGTTCTCACAGTAGCCAACCCAATGCCACCGACCATCTATGCAAGGTGGACATAGATGGGAGAGATGGGCCATTGGCATAATCTTCTGGGGAGTAGGGTGATGAATTAAATGCTGAACTGTTCTGATAAACAGACACTTTATGTGCAATTGGGGGGGGAGGCGATATCCAACATTGTGTCAATGGGTGAAGAGCTGGAAGGGAAATGCCTTGTTAATTGCAGGTATTCCCCCTATGACTATGAAATCCCTGTCATTGGTGTGATCAGTGCAGGTTCTCGCCCTCAACACAACACTGCATTCCCTGCGTCAGGAACATCCGACTCCCAAGGGACTGCTATCTACTCCCAGTATATAACAAAACTAGCAGTGATCTACCCATTGCCAAGAGAATGCCCGGAGTTGTTGAGCTTTAGGAGATGAGCCGGAGTTGTTTACCTTATTTTAGGGGGAAGCACATCCAGAATCGCTTATATTAATACGGCGATCAGCCAAAAACACCCCCGCGATCGAACAGTAGATTGCAATTGACCTGTTGGACATGTCTAGGTAAAGGTAAAGGGACCCCTGACCATTAGGTCCAGTCGCGAACGACTCTGGGTTGCAGCGCTCATCTCGCTTTATTGGCCAAGGGAGCCGGCGTACAGCTTCCGGGTCATGTGGCCAGCATGACTAAGCCGCTTCTGGCGAACCAGAGCAGCGCACAGAAATGCCGTTTACCTTCCCGCCGGAGCGGTACCTATTTATCTACTTGCACTTTGACGTGCTTTCGAACTGCTAGGTTGGGCAGGAGCTGGGACTGAGCAACGGGAGCTCACCCCGTCACAGGGATTCGAACCACCCACCTTCTGATCGGCAAGCCCTAGGCTCTGTGGTTTAACCCACAGCCCCACCCTATGCCACATGCCTGCCCCCACGTCAAAGATGGGGGAGCCTTTTTTTTCAGTTCAGGGGCCAGATATGTCCAATTTTCAGGGCACTGTATGCCTGTGGTGGGCGGGACCTGAGGAGGAAGTGGGTGGAGCAACAGGGTTCAGCCACACACCTTACCCTATCCTGCAGCCAGGCATGGTCACAACTCAAGGACACACTCCAGTCAGGAAAAAGCACCCAGGGAGGGCAAAGAGGCCTGGATCTGTCCCCCTAGACCTGATAAAAAGGCCTGGATCTGTCCCTCTAGACCTGAGATTCCCAGCTCCAGCCTAAGCAGAATCATAGAATTGTAGATTTGGAAGGGATCCCAAGGGTCATCTAGTCCAACCCCCTGCAATTCAGGAATCTCAGCTAAAGCATCCATGACAGATGGCCATCCAACATCTGCTTAAAAACCTCCCAGGAAGGAGAGTCCATCACCTCCGGAGGGAGACATCATGGATCTGTTTCTTGGTCGCATGTCTTGGTCACCCTTCAAAAGTGATTCTTGCTGCTTGTTTGAAAGACCATGTTTTCTCGGCATGGACAAAATCTGGTGCCGACAAGCAATGCTAAAATTTTAGCTCAGACCTCGAGGGTGGGCATTAAAAATGAAACGTTACTTGACTGGATAAATTAATGCCTTATGCTGAGGAGATGATGCATCTTCATTTAGAAAGAAGACTTCTTAATTTGGCATATTATTTACTCTTTGTCCTGCTCGTGTGTCAAGCTTGACATCTGTAGTGTTATAAAGAATGCTTAAATAATATGCTTATTAAAAGCCTTTGTCTGTGGGCCTGGCTGCTGTTGTTTTCGTGTTGATCGGCTTTTAGCTGTTGCCAGTTTTCCCTTTTAATTCCAGATTTAGATAATAGAGTGAGGCAAGCTTCATCAGACTTTATTCTGAATATCTGTTCCCTCTAACCACCAGGTAACGCTACCTTATTTTGCCACTTTTGACTTGTTTAACCTGGCGTTCCATCTAAAATTAATATCCTGCTTTGCTAATATAAGAATTAACAGGGTTTCTGCTATTCTCTCTCCCCAAGAACCTGCTTTGCTTCATTCTGTTGACAGATCTTGAGAATTGCTGGTTTTTACATGTTCAGAAAAGGGGAATCAGCCACTGGCCCAGTCTTCAAATAACGCTAAACCATGGCTTAGCAGAAACAAGCAAACACAAGGGTTCATTGAGAAGACCAGCCACTGGGCTCTTCCTTCAGTCCTGCTGTTGCCATGTTATGCGGGACTAAGCAATGGTTTGGCTAAGTGTTATATCTTTTTAAATAAAATATAATATAAAAAATTCCTTCCAGTAGCACCTTAGAGACCAACTAAATTTGTTCTTGGTATGAGCTTTCGTGTGCATGCACACTTCTTCAGATACACTGAATTTATTTTTATTTTTTTTAGAGAAGCGGGAAGAAGAGTTTGGATTTGATATCCCGCTTTATCACTACCCGAAGGAGTCTCAAAGCAGCTAACATTCTCCTTTCCCTTCCTCCCCCACAACAAACACTCTGTGAGGTGAGTGGGGCTGAGAGACTTCAGAGAAGTGTGACTAGCCCAAGGTCACCCAGCAGCTGCGTGTGGAGGAGCGGAGGCACGAACCCAGTTCACCAGATTATGAGTCTACCACTCTTAACCACTATACCACACTGGCTCTCACTAAGTGTTATATCTGAAACCAAGTTCATGGTTGGTCTTCCCCATGAAAGCAGAAAACCAAGAGCAAACAGTTCATAGCTTGTCTGGAGTGACCCACAAACCTGGGAACAGATGTAATGCTGAACCAAACCATGGCTTAGCCCCGGATAGTACAGCAGCAGCAGGAGTGGAGGAATAGAGCAGCAGCTGCTTTCTTTGCTCTGGGAACCCACTTGTGTGTGCTAAGCCATTGCTTAGCTATGCATTACATGCAAACTGGGTCATTGTATCTTTCTTCAGGCCAGCATCCCAAGGTGTAACCTAAAATCTAGCCAGCACTTAGGCAGTGGATGGTGGTCCAATTGGGCATACAGGGTGCTGCCCCACCTGTTGGGGCTTTTGGTTTTAACTGGAAAAGCCTCCAAACCAGTATAGCACTTGGAGTGGTGTCCAGCAACACTTCCTGCTGCGTTGCCCTGCTTCTCCAGTGCTTTTGCAGAGTTGTTCAAACTTCAAACTTCTTCTTGAGCAACGGTATGTGTGTCTTTCTTGCCAGCAAATAAACTCCCACAAAATCTGGCTTGTTTCAAGTCAGCAAGCTTTAATTACAGGCATATGAATCACGGAGCTTCTCTCCCGGGCTTACGGAAGATATGTCGCTAGGTCAAAAAGATATGTCGCTAGGCGAAAGCTTTTTGGTGGTACTTCAGACCACCAATCTCAGGCTGCCTTCCACCAGCCTCTACCTGCCTGCCTTCCCACTTACAACCAGTCCAGAGGGTGGCACCACCAGTCAGCTTCCTCCTCCTTAGTTTCAGTGTTTCCCTTGTGGAACTGAGCAGAGAGGAGAATGAGGACAAAAGCTTGGCTCTGGCTACACCTACTGTTGACCTCCCAGCCTTCTACACCACCAATGGGCCCCAGAAACTGGTGGACCTAAGAGAGTTTCACCTAATAACTCTGCTACCTTCCCCCCAAACTCCATCTTAAGACTGACACCATTGCAGACCAGAAGCTTGCTCCCTGTTTTGTGGCATTTACGTTGATTTACTATGGATTTTGTGAGCTTCCTATGTTCCCATTGATTTCAGTGCAAGAGAATTAGCTTAACTGGAAGTGCTCTAACATTTGGTCATGACCCACATGATAAACCACCAAACCTCAAGCAGTCCCGGGCAAAACCAAATTAAGATTGCTTACCTCATCCACATTCTCAAAGGCATTGATGATGTCGTAAGGTAAACATGACAAAAGGTCTATCACGAACCAGGTTTTCAGGTAGTTCATCCTGATGAGTTTGGGATCTGAGATGACCTCTCCACCAGGTCCAACAAAGGTTGTGTGAAAATTCAGGACTATGTCCACCAGGAAAATAACGTCCACCACACTATCCAGAACCAACCATGCAATGTTGTTCTGCTTGGTTTTGAAGGACACGTTGTAAGGAACCATGATGGCCGTGTAGAAGGTGAGGATTAAGATGACCCAGTCCCAAGTGGTCTTGAAAGCGCAGTAGTGTAAAATGATATGTGGTGGAGTCTTTGGGGCTTCTTGCTTGTATTGTGGAAGAATATCGGAACCCAGCTGGAGAACCTTAAAATAAAAGATAGGCAGCTGTTACCACATTGGTTATTGCTCATTACATCATGAACTCCCACAAACCCAATTTGGGGAAAGACGGCAGCTCAGTGGAAGAGTATGCTGAAGGTTCTAGGTTCAATCCCTGGCATCTCCAGGTAATGTTGGGAACAGGGGCGTAGGGAGCTGCTTTGCTGCCCGCGGCGGAAAACGTGGGGGCACTGCTCCCTAGCGCATGCAAGCCCTGACGTCACGGCGCGCACGCAGCATCCCAGGTGGACTGCCCATGTGCGGACATGTGCAGTCCACCCAAGATGGCGGGCACAAGCGGCCGGCACCCCTCCCGGCTGTGCGACAGCATGGCAAGTTTTAAGGCTGCAGCGTGCGAACAGCAGCACAGATGCTGTGCTGCTATTTGCACACTGCAGCCTTAAAAGTTGCCGTGCGCCAGCGGCGCCGATCGCTGGGGCAGGGCTCCGCCCTGAGTGTCACCCCCCCCAGGGCAGTACCCAGGGCGACCCGTCCCCTGCCCCGCCTTGCTCCACCTCTGGTTGGGAATGTCTCTTGCCTCAAATCCTAGAAATCCCAGTCGGTATAGACATTACTGAGCTGAATGAACTAGTGGTCTGACTCAGTATAAGGCAGCTCTATATATTTCCTATGTAGAAGGATGGGGTAGTGGTCCTTATATAAATAAATAGATTGTAAGATGTTTGGGGCTGGGACCCGTCTTCTAATGCTAACAATGGTATATATATAATCATTATCACCACTTCTGTAATCATCAGTAAGTAAAAATATTTTTCATTGTTGCCCTTTTGCTCCGATGGCTTCCCATCCTACTCCGTCACCATCCTAGAACAATCAAAGCTTTCTCTCTATCTCTCTTTCTTGCTGTTGCTTCCATCTCAACAAGGTCTTTTCCTCCTGGGAAAGGAAAAATGGTCCTGCAGCTTCTACCTGAAACTTTGACTGGAGGTTCTTTCTGTCTGCAGTGTTACACACACACACACACACACACACACACACACACACACAGTCTGCTTCAGATCAAGAGAGGAGAGCATTTGTTTGACACTTACTTCAGCTAACCGTGAGTGTTTATGGACCACCTCGGCTTTGTTCATAGGCGTTAGCTGCTGCAGAACACTCCGACTGTTCGTCAAAGCTCGTGTCAATCGAGCAAACTTCGTCCAGCCTGCAAAGAGGAAGGGAGCATTGTGAGGTTCACTGGTTGGCAATGGCCATCGGTCATCTTCTCATTCAGAACATAGCGGTCACAGCAATGTCCCAGTACCAGCAGTGGTATCCAACTGCTATTCCTACAGTCCATCGTAGAACGTTAAAGTCTGCAATGTTTAGCCAATCTATAGGTAGGATTAAATTGATTGCAAAAATGGTCTGATGAACTGAAAAGCTTTTCTTCCTGATCATCTTTTCCCCATCCACACTCTGGAATCTACATAAATCTAGCATTATTTACAAGGATTTAGGGGATAATTCATCAGTACCTGCAGAATAGACCATAGAATGAACCCAACAAAATGTTGGGGGTTCATTCAATGAGCTATTATGCAGGAAGAAACCATGAGCAATGAATTCCATCAGTCTCCTTGGCCAACGAAAAGCTAACTGGACTTGGGTCAACGTAGCCAAAATTCTTTTCCTTAAGAGTTTTAAATCCTATTGTGCAGTTACAGGGGTTCGACCAACATAAAGGAGAACAAACAGAGGACAATCATATTGAGAGCTGGAAAGTGGAAAAGGCAAAAGGTATCCTAGCTTAGCAACTATATAAAATCAGCATCTGAGACACCCCTCCAATGCATGCCGTGAATCGTCCAGCCTTGCTAGGACTAGATTTGATGCCTGTAGAGTCTAGGGTGGAAGGTTAACAGAGAGTAACTACCCTGCTATTATAGCAGGAGAGGGGAACCTCAGGTCCAGGGCTCAATTGCAGCCCACACCCCAGGCCTCTCTAACAAGCCTTCAAACTCCATCCAGATCCTTGAATGATTTTGCTCAAATGGAAAGTTTGCTTGAACCATGATAATGCCACTTGCCCCGAATGGAGAGATGGGGGTGTAGAAGGACTTTGTGTGGTTCAGTAGTGGTGGCACCAGAAACAAAAAATATGGGCAGGCGCAGAATGGGCAAAGTATATTTGTAGGTGGGTGACATAATAATGACAAGAGTTCAGAAATGGGGGGCAAGTGGGCTGGTGAGCTCTTTGTTTTGGGGGAGCGCTTGGCCCTCCTTCCCTCCTCTGGTACTCCCTATGGTGTGGCTAGAATCGTAGACTCATAGAATCGTAGACTCCAGAGTTGGAAGGGACCCCAAGGGTCATCTAGTCCAACCCCCTGCAATGCAGGAATCTCAACTAGATCGTACATGACAGGTGGCCACCCAACCTCTGCTGGAAAATCTCCAAGGAAGGAGAGTCCACCACCTCCACTGTCGTACAGCTCTCACTGTCAGAAAGTTCTCCCTGATGTTTAGTCGGAATCTCCTTTCTTGTAAGGCCATGGGTTTGAGTCCTACCCCCCAGAGTAGGAGAAAACAAAGCTCGTTCCCTTTTCCATGTAGCCCACTGAACAAAATGGTATCTGTTGCTCCACCCACTTTTGCTTCTGGCCCCGCCCACCCCAGTATGCACCCGCTGGAAGGTGGTACATGAGCGAACAGGTCCTTTAGGATGTAAAATGTTCCCCCAACCATGGATTACAGGAAGAGGGTGGTTGCTCCATTGCTGCAGGGCAATATTTGTATGCTGTTTATGACTCCTACATTTATCTGAATTATCTCAGCTTAGTCAGCTATTTTGAATTTTTGATGGCAGATGGTCAGTCAGTCAATACTTATTCCCAGAAGTTTAGGTCATTAATCTGCATAGTGATCAGATTAAAGCTTTTAATATTTTATTTCCTCCTCTTTGTACTCAAAACGATAGAACATGCTTTTGCCTGACCCTTTCCTCTTCGGTCATTCAGCAGAGCCAGTGCTTACCGAATACAGAATAACCTTCTTCTTCTTTTTTAAAAAAGAATTAAGAACCTTGGGCTGCTTAAGGTGACAGGAACACAGAAGGGATGAATTCCCTTTATTTGTTTGGTTCATTTGATTAGGAGAATTCGTACCCCGCATTTCAGCCAGTTAAGCTCCCAGGGTGGGTTGCATACAAAGAATAAAAACACTATGGTCCCTGCTTGCAGATTTAACAATCTAAAACACATTATACAAAATGGATAATGGGGCAGGGAGCATAGATGGGTTTGGGGACTAGGACAGGAAGGGTAGAGGAAAAAAGGAAAATGCAGGTGCTAATTCTGAAAGTTCAAGAGGGACTCCCTTTCTGCATGCAAAATACCCCCACTTCCACTACGGAAATGTAACACTGAGTGCTGCAGATAAGTATTCTTACTTTAATGATATTTTTTAATTTATTTATTTTTACAGTCACAGACCAACTTACTAAATCAATAATACAAAAATAATACATTAAAATTTGCACAACAAAAACCATACACGTATATATACGTATACAGCAGCATTTAAAATATATAGATTAGAATTGGGGCATTAAAATATGGCCTAAAAATTGCCATTTAGGGTCCTATTCATAGCGATAACACTGCTTGTTCTCTGAGCTTTATGGCTGCTACACAGTATTTAGCTACTTTCAGGGTAATCTCAGGGTCCATATCTTCTACAAGGCAACTGATATATTTTCATAGAATCACAGAATCATGGAATTGAAGAGCTGGAAGGATCCCCAAGGATCACTCAGCCCAACTTCCTGCTAAAGTATCCCTGACAGATGACCATCCATCCAATCTCTGTTTAAAAACCTCCAAGGAAGGACAGCCCACCAACTTCTGAGATAATTCGTTGCATTGTTGAACAGCTCTTGGTGTCAGAAAGTTCATCCTAATTGAGTTGGAATCTCCTTTCTTTTAACTTGAATCTATTAGTTTGGGTCCTACCCAATCGCAGAATATGTTCCATCATATATCTCCTCTCAGTCTCCTCTTTTCCAGGCTAAACATACCCAGTTCCTTCAACCATTCCTCTGGATGATTTCCAGACCCTTGATCATCTTGGTTGCCTTCCTTTGCACACGTTCCAGCTTGTAAATATCCTTCTTAAATTGTGGTTGAGGACAGCTATCATATCTACCTCCCAGAAGTATATCCCTCAGGGTTAGAAGCCATTGATGGGCTTGTTCCCCATGAGTTTGTCTAATCCTCTTTTAAACCCATCCAAGCTGGTGGCCATCACTGCTGCTTGTGGGAGCAAACTCCATCTCTCACATCAGACTTCAGCAACTGCTAAGCCCTAAGGCTCTTCTCTGGCAGTGGTGGAGCACCCCTGATGCGGTTAACTTCTTCAAGTGGAAAAGGAACATTTCCTCAACATCCATTTAGCATTTTGGCTGCTCAGACACATTCATCAGGGCCTTCTGCAAGGAGATGTTTGGGACATGGCCTTGACTTGGTACCACTTCGAGACTTCCGAAGCAACTGCAGAAGCATGGAATCGTTCTAGCCTTTGGGAGGGAATAACTTTTTCTCTCCCATGGACTGGAGCCTGTACTGTTCATTCGCCCCCTCCAAATCAATGAGCCTTCCGAAAATGACTTCTTGTGCAGTGGCTTGGCAGGACACAGGGCGAAAGACTGTGCTTCCAGCCTTCTTGTTCATTTAAGCTAATGAAAGTAAAATGCTCTCACTTGCCAGAAATCAATAGAGCAGTTTTGTAATTGTGTCGTCCTGACTCCCAGTCCGAAACATAAAGTACCGGTATGCCTTTCCATTGGTTTCTCCTCTGATTATCCTGATTATGGAGTGTTCCAGGGCCAGGAAGCCTGAGGAGACCTGATCCAGAACAATGAAAATCAATCTGCACATCTGTCATTGTCTTTGAGAGCTGAAGGGTCATTCAGCCATCAGCTACCTCCAAAAAAAACAACAGCCTTCTTTGCCACCATTATAAGAGTGGTGAAGGAAGTCCATTCATTATATGACATAACATTAATGTTCCATTAAAATTGTTGGCTCTAGATTTGTTCCTGGGTCCATTTCAAGGTGCTGGTTCTGTCCTTTAAATCTCTGAATCAGGGCTCAGAAGCTCAGGAACAGGGGCTGACTGAAGGCCACCAGGCCTCTGTCTTTGGCCGTTGGGATCCTGCCCAGTCCCAACCCTCGCTGGCCTGCTGCTCACTCTTCTTGAATGTTTTTGCTTGGCTAGAAAGTGCCCATAAACTCTGGTCAGAGTTTGCTTGAATCTACTATATTCTTTTGGAAAGTCTTGTCTGTTCTCTATTGGTTCAGATGCCCCTCAAGAGATCATCACCCAGTTTGGCACGATGGCTCCTGAGGTCGAGGAGGTGATTTTTTTGCCTACTGGGTGCCATTTTGAATACAGATGGTGAACCACATCATTCTAAACTGCACCAGTGTGGATGCCTCTGAAGATATCATTACCTGGAGGTCTGATCGTGGACCTTGAACATGACATGTCACATAGCTCTGATGAAGAAGGGCAGGATGAAAATGAACAAACAAATAAACAAAGCAGCTGGCTGTACACTGACGTGTGTGTGTGTGTGGTTCCCCCTTTGGACATCAAACACTCTCTTTCTGGCTCATAAATCAAACTAAATGTTTCCTAGCGATGCTCAACTTTAAGACGACTGGATGCTGGGGGAAGCTGCTCTGTGCGTTGGATAAGCAGAATTGCCATCAAAATGTTGGGACATGTGCAGAGTGCCCATTCAACATGCCAGAGGAATGTGCCAAATGGAATGGAAAAACACCGGACAGACCTAGGTATGGTCAGTTCCTTTACTTACAGTATAAACCAGTTCCATGGCATATAGGCTGGCCTATGGTGGAGGTACCCTTCCCTTGCTCTGAGGGGGCATTGGTGAAAGGGGTGTTTGCCTGAGAAGGAGGTTATAGGGCTAACATACCTGATCTGAGCTAAGCATGCACAGAAAACGGCGTCCAGTGGGACTCATTGAGCTCTAAAAGCAGGAATGAAAATGGAGAAAGTCCTTTCCATGATCCAGAAAAGGAAGATTCCGGCACTGGGCTGGTGCTGAAGGAGCATCTCCACCCCCATCGTTCAGCCCAGACACTAAGATCTGGCACCGAGGGTCTTCTGGCAGTTCCCTCACTGCGAGAAGTGAGGTTACAGGGAACCAGGCAGAGGGCCTTCTCAGTAGTGGCGCCCGCCCTGTGAAACGCCCATCAGATGTCAAGGAAATAAGCAACTATCTGACTTTTAGAAGACATCTGAAGGCAGCCCTGTTTAGGGAAGTTTTTAATGTTTGATGTTTTATCGTGTTTTTAATATTCTGTTGGGAGCTGCCCAGAGTGGCTGGGGAAACCAAGCCAGATGGGCGGGGTATAAATAATAAATGATGATGATGATGATGTCCCAAGGATGGAGAGTCTTTATCAGCTGAGAGAGTGGGGATTTTTTTGCATGGAGGTAGTTCAGCACACACTTTGTGTGCAAGTACCAGGTTCCACCCCTGGTTTCACTAATCTAAAAGTCTGGCATCATGACTTTTCCTGTGGACCCTGAGAACTGCTGCCGGTCCAACTAAACCACGAGTAGCAAAGGTGGAACCTGCCAGATGTCTTATGGCAGACCATTGGCCCATCTACCTGTGGCTCTCAAGGGCTGTCTTCCCCAGTGTGGTGACCTAAAGACTACAAGTCCCATTGGTGGCTGGGGCTGATGGGAGTTGGACTCTAACAGCTAGGGAACACCACATTGCCTACCCCTGGACTGCAGGTTGCTAGGCTAGATGGACAAGAAATAGTCTGTTCCAGAGCAGGGCACCATCTTATATTGCTCTTTCCTGGACCACTGCCAAGCATGTCATCACCAGGGAGGTGTTTCTGTTTTGTTCTTTGCCAAAAGCAGACTGGTGCGAATTACAGCACTGTCCTCAAGGCTGTCTCAGGAACTGGGTTCCATCTGGCTTCGTTATTATTAGCAGGTTTCCTCTGCCGAAAAAGGCCGCCGTGACTAGCTCGTTCCTTAATAAAACATTAGCGTAGCTCTATTGGGTTGCAATTAACCTCTTTGTCATGGATTGCCTCATCTCTGAAAGCGAAGGAAATAATGAAGGCATTTAAATCAATGTGTCAGAGTGGCATTCGAGATCTTAATCGGTAACAAAAATGCTTAGGTTAACAACAATGCTCAGGGTAGAAGGACTGCGGGAGGGTAATGATGGCAGTTCTCAGGCTGACCGTTGCCCACACAAGTGGAAGTGACACCATGAGACAATGGAAGGGTCACTGGGCTCGTCTTGCAGTCCACCATACCTGTGTACACAGATGCACACAATGCTGGAAGCAACGTGTATACATGATGCACAGCAGGGATGGAGAACAGCCCAAGGGATACACTTCCTTGGGGGCAAACTCCCAGTCACCACGTGCTAGCGGTGTTAAGTATAATTGTTTAATTGTACATTGAAATGGAAAAGAACTGCCTGTACACCCTTGTGCAAATTAATTGAAACAAACAATGTAGTTTATTGTACAAAACTCACATATACGTACATTAGTAACGGATATCACCTCTGCTATTTTTAAGCAGCATTTTAACACGGTTTGGCATGGAGTCTACTAGTTTCGAACAGTCACTGATGATCTTCGGATCCCTGTACCACACTTGAATCAGCGTCTCAATGAGCTTCTCCATAGTCATACAGTCTACAGCACGAACGCGACTTTCACATATAGCCCACAAATTCTCAATGAGATTTATGTCCGGGGAATTCCCTGGAAAATCAAGTGCCTGTATTTGCTGCTCTGTCATGAATTTCTTCACCACTTTCGAGGTGTGGCAGGGGGCTGGGTCCTGCTGCAATATCCCAGTATCGTCAGGAGAACTCTTTTCCAGCTCTGGAATAACTCTCTTTCGTAGAACCTCAGTATACTGTGGCAAGTGCATCATTCCTTCTATTGGCTGCAGGCTTCCGACACCATAATGATCAACAGACTTTTTGTGTTTGTTTTGAGTACAGAATTACGAGTAAGATAGAAAACATGCTTTGTTTCAATTAATTTGCACAAGGGTGTATGTGTACTGCTAAATGCATAGCATGGGAACTTCCACTGAAGCTAAACAAAAGAGTTGATAATTAACTTAGAATGTATCTCTGCTACTCTGCCACGAGGTGTTTAACTTAGATCATATGGGGTATTCTATTGCAAATCTCCATGTTGAGTGTGTGAGTTAGTCTTTGTTCTCAAGCCACCAAAGAGGATGCTGTGCTAATGACTATCTCCAGGAACACAGTCTCAGGCTGGAATGCAGGCTGTGTGTAGAGAGACAAAGTTTTGTTTTCAGCTCTGGGTGAAGTAATTTCATATTTCTAAGATGCTGCACCTGTGCACGTGATATTCTGCAACTATTTGGATGTAACATCATTGTTTTGAGTGTCTGTTTTGGATCAAGTTCTGTTAGTAAAGCTTTTGAAACCTGTTTTTGGACTGGACGATTTTTATTCCAAGTCAGTTTTTATTCATCCTATTGCTTCCAAATGCACAATATCAATAACTGCAATAAGCAGTGGGTGGAGCCAGATGCAGATGTAGGCAAAGCAAGAAATGTGATTTTACCTTAATACAAAATGCTCGTTTCTACATGCATACACTCGTCTCTATCCTCCCCCCAATGAGCATAATCATAGCTCATGAAAACATTCCAGCCAGGCTGGAGGGTGCAAAGAAGGGCCAATGAGACACATCAGTAATGGTAAATTTTGGGCTCTCAAATTTCAGCAGCACCTTGTGCAACGCTAAACATTTGGCACGCACACCCTTCGCCTCTTGCACTCAGGTCTACAGCATTGTTTTGGCACCCCCTGCAGCAAAACTCCTAGTGCAACCACACCGGATGCACTACAGAACTACACAATGCACCAAAGAACTACACAATTTTTAGAAGACATCTGAAGACAACCCTGTATGTTCGAAGTTTTATTATGTTTTTATATTTAGCTGGAAGCTGGCTGGGGAAACCCAGACAGATGGGTGGGGTATTATTATTAATAATAGTAGTAGTAATAATAATAATAATAATAATACAGTCATGTCTTGGAAGTCAAATGGAATCTGTTCCAGAAGTCCGATCAACTTCCAAAACATTCAGAAACCTACAGCCAATCACAAGCCATGGAAGCCGCACTGGACATTCAGCTTCTGAAAAGTGTTCAAAACCAGAACACTCACTTCCGAGTTTCAATCATTCAGGAGCTGATTTGTTTGGGAGCCAAGGCTTTGAGATGCACGGTACAACTGTGTTGTTGTTGTTGTTGTTGTTGTTGTTGTTGTTGTTGTTGTTGTTGTTGTTGTCGTTTAGTGATGTCTGACTCTTCGTGACCAGAGCATCCCAGGCACTCCTGTCTTCCACTTCCTCCCGCAGTTTGGTCAGACTCATGCCAGTCGCTTCGAGAACACTGTCCAACCATCTCATCCTCTGTCGTCCCCTTCTCCTTGTGCCCTCCATCTTTCCCAACATCAGGGTCTTTTCCAGGGAGTCTTCTCTTCTCATGAGGTGGCCAAAGTACTGGAGCCTCAGCTTCAGGATCTGTCCTTCCAGTGAGCACTCAGGGCTGATTTCTTTAAGAATGGATAGGTTTGATCTTTTTGCAGTCCATGGGACTCTCAAGAGTCTCCTCCAGCACCATAATTCAAAAGCATCAATTCTTTGGCGATCAGTCTTCTTTATGGTCCAGCTCTCACTTCCATACATTACTACTGGGAAAACCATAGCTTTAACTATATGGACCTTTGTCAGCAAGGTGATGTCTCTGCTTTTTAAGATGCTGTCTAGGTTTGTCAGGAGCACATGCACAGCCCTCTGCAGAGCAGTTGTCAAGATAGTGGGCTTTGAAAGGGGCAAAAAAGAGTCACCTGACATAATTGTGGTATCAGATGATTGACAAGCGGGAGATGCTGCCCACCACCCACAAAGGTTGATGGAGGAGATAACAATCTGGCCCCCAAGCCAGGTCCAGTCCCCCACCCCTCCTTTAATGGCAAAGAAGCCAGCTGCAAGATGTCTGCTTCTGATGGCATCCTCATCCCAGACAAGAAGAGGCAAAGACTTATTTAAGCTGATGCCTTGCCTTGAGCCAAACTCTACTCGTGGAAGAAGATGAGAGTTTTCAAATGATGGAGGACCTGTCAGCCAGCAGAGTGTAAAACGTACTTAGTTCTCTACTGGGGCCCCATCATCTATGTAGGAAGAGAGGCAGGAAACATTTGCAGCCTCGCTTTACAGGCACTGAAATTCTATAGGATGCCAGCTCATTAAAAACACAAAACAGGCATTTCAGAACCCTCTCCCCGTTCAATTTTTCAGATGTGTCATGATTCTGCTGCTAAATGTTTTAAAGATTAGCTTTAATAATAAATGCAAATTGTTGCCTTGTTTTGCATGCAAAGACGCTCTGCCTTTGAAAAGAGAGCACTGTGTTTTGCTGCTGAATCTAAGAATGTGGGAGAATTCTAATGGAAATGGGAAAGGGTTATAAATTGCCATTGTTTGTTTATTTGTCCCATATCCGGAACAGAAACCAATCCAGGGAATAACCGTCAGTATATGCCGGAGCTGCTGTTTTCAGTTCGCAAACTGTACATAAAGGAGTAAGCATGGACCAATGGTACCAAGTAGTATGGGAAACAGCCCTACTAGAAAAATTAACCAGCAACCTAAAACTAGCACGGGGACAAACAGAAGAAGACACCTTCACCCCCGTATGGTCCCCCTTCATCACACACACAGCCCAACAAGACAATGACAAAAATCTACCGACAGCATACAAATCAATATGGCTAACCTGATCCAAAACACTCACCCACCCCACTCACACAGGAAACCAAAGACCACCACAGCCAACCACAAATGAACAATCACACCCTATGCCAATCCTGACCTCTCACCGCCAAAGAAACACAAGCAAAGAACAGAGAACCAACACAAACGACGCTGACACCAAATCCTACATATACGAAGGAAAATAGAAACATTGTCTCCTCCCCTCACCCCACCCACCTCCTTCCCTCTTCCCTCCCTAATGTTTCAACAACCAAAATTGTTCTGTAAAAATGTTACATGGAAAATTACGAGAGACATTGCACACACCTTTGTAAACCAAGAAAATCTTTAATAAAAATAAAATAAAATAAATGACAGCATTTCCCCCACTTAAATTGTGTTTTCCTTTCCACTGAAGCGACTGGCCTCTGCAATGAAATGAATGGCATGGGGATAGTTACACCAAATTCACAACTTAGATAAATCATGTAAATAATTATGTGCGTTAAATAAAATTGTGCGGACGGTGAAGGGGGGCAAGGTAGTATTTGGCGAAACCTAGGCTTCAGTGGAATGGAAACAGCACTGGCTGTTGGAGAGGTTGGAATGGAAATGGCTGTTTTCTTACACGCCTAGCTGAATCAGGGCATTGTTCCAGGATCCAACATACTAATAGCAAATTCCTTAAGCTGCATGTGGATCCTTACAGAGCCAGAATGGCACCATCCACACACTATAACAGGGATGCTATTAGAAAATGACCTGTCCTTTTCTTCTAGAAAGAAAGAGCCAGTACTGCGTACCCTTGAATACTACTCGCAGAAAAAAGCACTGAGTATAACTTCCATCACCTCTAGCCATGGCTGATGGAAGGCTGGTGGGTGCTGGGATCTGCAAGAGGGGTGTGTCAGCAGGGCTCAGGAACCCCCCCCCCCAATGTTTGCAGAAATGCAAAAAAGTGGGGTATGGTGACCTGCAAGGAGCAGAGAAGTCCAGAAACAGCTTAAGAGGAGAGAGCATGCTCAATGAGCATGGAATGTTGACATGGTTGTCGAAGGGGGCAGGAGGGAGAGAGAATGGAATTTATTGTATCCCAGCAAAGGACAAGGTTGGGTGATTGGCTAGGTCCCCGAAAGGGAGTAATCCCTACTCTGCACCTTTTTTTGGGAGGGTCCCACCTGAATTACCTACTTACAAGGGTTGCCAGCAAAAAGCTAAAATGATTTCTTAAAGACTCATTGCTGGAGGGAGGGGAAGGATGAGAGAGTAGAGGAATGAAGTCACATCTTCACTGTAAATTTAAAACACATGGCTTCGCCTCAAGGAATCCTGATAACCGTAGTTTGTCCTTTGCAGAGCTACAATTCCCAGAAGCAATGGCACTTCCCAGAATTCTTTGAGGGAAGTCATATGCTTTCGCGCATGCGCAATATCGATGCTCGGATTACGGACTTTTCAGGGTGCAAACGGCACCCCGGAACGGATGAGGTCCGTAACCCGAGGTACCACTGTACTCGTTTTAGTTGCCTTTTCTGAAAAGGGTTCCCTACCTCTGCTATTTATGGGTAAGTCTGGTAAATATCGGGGCGGGGGGGATGTTGAAACTGCTCACATAATCAATAGCACTTTGACAAGGCCAATATTGTGTCTTTATGCTGTTGGTTCATAAAAGATCTTGGCACAGAATTCTGGGCTATAGAACAATACCCTGCATCTATTCCGTTTTTTAATAAATAAAAAAAACATGTCTGGGGGAAGAAGACAGCAGGACCAGAGTTATTTCAAGATACTATCTGTATTAAGGCAATTTGAAGAGTTTGGGATCAATAGCCTCCAGTTATTGCTATAGCAAAATCCCCTTAAGAACCGGTTTTCTATCGTGACGTCTTTTCAGAGTGATAACAAAGCAGTTTTGGGGTTTTTTTTGTTTTTAATGTTGGAAGAAATACCAGGGGGATAACTCATATCCTTAGACACAGCACCCTTTCAACGATGCTTTCAGTTTTATGGGAAGCATCAGAGCAGCTCTCTTAGATAATAAATGCTCTTAATACGTAAAGCTGCCATGTTTAATTGATTGATCATTTGTTTTTGTTTTTTTTTAAAAAAAATACATTGCAGGCCTATGCATGTCAGTTCTGCTGAGTTCAATGCTCCTTGCTCCCAGGTAGGGATGGACATATCTGTCAATTTCGGTTTCTCTCAGGCTGCATTCATGGAAGCATAGAATTGTAGGGTTGGAAGCATCAATATTTTAGCTCTGTTTATTTTATTTTCACCGAAACTTAACCTTTCCATGAATAATGAATGCTCCTTCATATTTATATACTCTTCCACTATTGTGAGATGGTGACATTCTACTTATGTATTATATGCAAATCTCACAGACCCGGGGTGCGTGGGAGGCGAGAATCATTGCATCTTTTTTTCTACATGAAATATGGTTTTCCAGCTAAAAATTGTATTTCTTTTCAGTGATGTTTCACTCTAGTGCCTTCCTATCTTCCCTCTTCCCTCCGATTCCTACATTTCCCAGTACCATTGTAATTTATGTATCTTTGTGGTTCATAATTCCAAAATAAACTCAGCTGGAAAGCCTCTGTGTGTGTGGCAATGAGACAGAAGATGAATTATGCATACGCCGGAGTGCAACGTCTGGCAAAATAAAGCTGCATGTCTCAGATACAAGTTTAACATGGGCCAGTTCATCTAACAAAAGCTGTCACATGCTGGACCAGAGCATTAGTCCACCTTGTCCATTAGCATCTCCACAACAGGGGAAGAAAATATTTCTTCAATCCTGAATAGGACTGCAGCCTGAGTTTCCTGATTCTCTAAATCCTCTTGATAACGTATAACCTTTTGAAATGTGTCTTGGAAATGGACTGGACAAGAAAGGAGAACGCAATGCATCTGTTTTCTCTTTGCAAGCTGAAGAATTTCTAGTTACATTTCTAACAGCACTTTAGGAACAGAGAGATAGCAAAGCTTACTAAGAATGTCAGGGGATTGTGACGGAAATCGCTATATTCCACATGCTCATCATGTGGCCAGGAATGGAAAACAACCAGGCAAATATGACCGACATTAATTAGCGTTGCTGTTTCTAAGTATGCAATGTTAAATTGCAGTTACGTTCTGCAACTTAGATTAAATAAAGGACAGTGGTGGAAACATTTGGGTTTGGCACTTCTTGACTGCCCTCTGACACCTACGCCTTGAGCTGAAAAGGAAATCTTTCATGGAAACAGTTGGGGGTTCCCTTGCAGACAACCCCACCCAACATGTGGCCATTGGGGGTGGAGCTCGTGCTGTGATGTGCTTTTCTGGGTGTGGCAAGAAGCACAGCCCCGTTCCAGCTCGAACTCACGAGTCCCTTACACACGAGTAATGCAAGAACTGGGCTAGAGTCGACGCACTCTTCTCTCTCCCCCCCCCATCTCTTTTATACTTTTGTAAACATATTCCTTTCAAAATTACCTTTGGTGGATTCATCTTCGATGGGTTGCTTGAATAAAGTGATATCTTTAAAAGTGCAAAGGAACAAAACCACTTTGTCATGCTCGTTTCTTATCGGCGCAATTTGCATGTAAAACCAAACAGGTGTTCCTGTAATTAAAAAAATAAATAAAATAAGAGGATATAAGATAAACACACTCACAGCATGCAGCACAGTCATAAAAGAGAGGCAGGCTCGCAATCACGATTACCGCTTGTCCTAGGTGACACTTAAACTAATCAAAGTCTCATTGAACAGAGCAGGAGAATTTAAACAGCGAAATGCAAACCTAACATCGCTTAACCTTATAACAGACTCATTTTGTGTGTGGATTCAAGGAGCGTCCATGGCCCAATATAGTTTTATTTTTATTTATTTATTATTAAGGGGTAGCTGAGATTCCTGCGTTGCAGGGGGTTAGACTAGATCATGTACCTTCCAACTCTGCAATTCTAGGATTCGGGGTCAGGGGAAAAGGCTGTGGGTTTTACACAGCAGCGTTAGCTAGCATGGTGATCGTGTTAGTGGGTGCCTAAGCATCTTGACTTCAGAGACCAGAAGAACAATGTATAGTACATTGTAGTGTTTAGCTTTGTCTTATGTCTGAGAGCCAGTGTGGTGTAGTGGTTAAGAGCGGTAGACTCGTAATCTGGGGAACCGGGTTCGCGTCTCCGCTCCTCCACATGCAGCTGCTGGGTGACCTTGGGCTAGTCACACTTCTCTGAAGTCTCTCAGCCCCACTCACCTCACAGAGTGTTTGTTGTGGGGGAGGAAGGGAAAGGAGAATGTTAGCCGCTTTGAGACTCCGTCGGGTAGTGATAAAGCGGGATATCAAATCCAAACTCTTCTTCTTCTTCTTGAAGACAATAAGCACTTCGTTATTTTGAACAGCGTGGGAGAGGAGTTTCCCCCTTAACTGGAAAAATCTGGAAGAAGCTTCTTGGGCTGGGAGCAGGAAATCCCTGAAGACTTGGTTGGCCTTGCTAAAATGTACAGGTGAAACTCGAAAAATTAGAATATCGTGGAAAGGTTCATTTCTTTCAGTAATTCAACTTAAAAGGTGAAACTAATATATGAGATAGACTCATGACATGCAAAGCGAGATATGTCAAGCCTTTATTTGTTATAATTGTGATGATTATGGCGTACAGCTGATGAGAACCCCAAATTAACAATTTCAACTTTGGGGTTTTCATCAGCTGTACGCCATAATCATCACAATTATAACAAACAAAGGCTTGACATATCTCGCTTTGCATGTCATGAGTCTATCTCATATATTAAACTCCAGTAGCTAATGAAAACAATTGCTTACATAAATGGACTTTTCCATAATATTCTATTTTTTTGAGCTTCACCTGTATAAGACTGAATCAGATAAGTGCTGGAGTGGCAAAGAGGTGGAGGGAACGTTCTTTCCTATGTGGTGGACTTGTAAAAGGGTAAAAGTGTATTGGAAAATGATCCATAATGAATTGGGGGGGGAATGTTTAAAAGTACTTTCCCCAAAAAAACCCAGGGTCCTTTCTGTTGGGGATAATTCAGATTGAAATTCCCCGGTGCCCAAAAAAAAAAAAGGTTATTTATGTACGCTATTACCGCTCCCCTTCATGGATCACTGCCTTGTCGTGGCGAAGGGGCTTGAATTACTCAGGGAAGCTATGGACAGGTCAAGATGGACAGGTCATAGCGGAGAGTTTGGACCAAACGTGATCCACCTGGAGAAGGAACTGGCAAGCCGCTCCAGTATCCCTGCCAAGAAAACTCCATGGACAAAGACAACAGGCATATAAAAGATATGACGCTGGAAGATGAGCCCCTCAGGTCGGAAGGCGTCCAACATGCTACTGGGGAAGAGCGGAGGACAAGTACAAGTAGATCCAGAGCTGATGAAGCGGCTGGGCCAAAGCCGAAAGGACGCTCAGTTGCGGATATGCCTGGAAGCGAAAGGAAAGTCCAATGCTGTAAAGAAAAGTATTGCATAGGAACCTGGAATGTAAGAACCATGAACCTTGGTAAGCTGGATGTGGTAAAAAATGAGATGGCAAGAATAAACATTGACATCCTAGGCATCAGTGAACTAAAATGGACAGGAATGGGCGAATTCAGTTCGGATGACTATCATATCTACTACTGTGGGCAGGAATCCCGTAAAAGAAATGGAGTGGCCCTCATAGTCAACAAAAGAGTGGCGAAAGCTGTACTGGGATGCAATTTCAAAAATGATAGAATGATCTCGATACGAATCCAAGGCAGTCCTTTTAACATCACAGTAATCCAAGTTTATGCACCAACTACCAGTGCTGAAGAAACTGAAATTGACCAATTCTATGAAGACTTACAACACCTTATAGAAATGACACCAAAGAAGGATGTTCTTCTCATTATAGGGGATTGGAATGCTAAAGTAGGGAGTCAAGAGATAAAAGGAACAACTGGCAAGTTTGGCCTTGGAGATCAAAATGAAGCAGGGCAAAGGCTAATAGAGTTCTGTCAAGAGAACAAGCTGGTCATCACAAACACTCTTTTCCAACAACACAAGAGACGACTCTACACATGGACATCACCAGATGGGCAACATCGAAATCAGATTGATTATATTCTCTGCAGCCAAAGATGGAGAAGCTCTATACACTCAGCAAAAACAAGACCTGGAGCTGACTGTGGCTCAGATCATCAGCTTCTTATAGCAAAATTCCAGCTTAAACTGAAGAAAGTAGGAAAAACCACTGGGCCAGTAAGATTCAATCTAAATCAAATTCCTTATGAATACACAGTTGAAGTGAAGAACAGGTTCAAGGATTTAGATTTGGTGGATAGAGTACCTGAAGAACTGTGGATGGAGGCTCGTAACATTATACAGGAGACAGCAACGAAAACCATCCCAATGAAAAAGAAATGCAAGAAAGCAAAGTGGCTGTCCAATGAGGCCTTACAAATAGCGGGGGAGAGAAGACAAGCAAAATGCGAAGGAGATCGTGAAAGATACAGGAAATTGAATGCAGATTTCCAAAGAATAGCAAGGAGAGACAAGAGGGCCTTTCTAAACGAGCAATGCAAAGAAATAGAGGAAAATAACAGAATGGGAAAAACCAGAGATCTGTTCAAGAAAATTGGAGATATGAAAGGAACATTTCGTACAAAGATTACCATAATAAAGGACAAAAGTGGAAAGGACCTAACAGAAGCAGAAGACATCAAGAAGAGGTGGCAAGAATACACAGAGGAATTATACCAGAAAGATATGGAGGTCTCATACACCCCAGGTAGTGTGGTTGCTGACCTTGAGCCAGACATCCTGGAGAGTGAAGTCAAATGGGCCTTAGAAAGCCTTGCTAACAACAAGGCCAGTGGAAGTGATGATATTCCAGCTGAACTATTTAAAATTTTAAAAGATGATGCTGTTAAGGTGCTACACTCAATATGCCAGCAAGTTTGGAAAACTCAGCAGTGGCCAGAGGATTGGAGAAGATCAGTCTACATCCCAATCCCAAAGAAGGGCAGTGCCAAAGAATGCTCCAACTACCGCACAATTGCACTCATTTCACACGCTAGCAAGGTTATGCTTAAAATTCTACAAGGCAGGCTTAAGCAGTATGTGGACCGAGAACTCCCAGAAGTGCAAGCTGGATTTCGAAGGGGCAGAGGAACCAGAGACCAAATTGCAAACATGCGCTGGATTATGGAGAAAGCTAGAGAGTTCCAGAAAAACATCTACTTCTGCTTCATTGACTACGCAAAAGCATTTGACTGTGTCGACCACAGCAAACTATGGCAAGTTCTTAAAGAAATGGGAGTGCCGGATCACCTCATTTGTCTCCTGAGAAATCTCTATGTGGGACAAGAAGCTACAGTTAGAACTGGATATGGAACAACTGATTGGTTCAAAATTGGGAAAGGAGTACGACAAGGCTGTATATTGTCTCCCTGCTTATTTAACTTATATGCAGAATTCATCATGCGAAAGGCTGGACTGGATGAATCCCAAACCGGAATTAAGATTGCCGGAAAAAATATCAACAACCTCAGATATGCTGATGATACTACCTTGATGGCAGAAAGTGAGGAGGAATTAAAGAACCTTTTAATGAGGGTGAAAGAAGAGAGCGCAAAATATGGTCTGAAGCTCAACATCAAAAAAACTAAGATCATGGCCACTGGTCCCATCACCTCCTGGCAAATAGAAGGGGAAGAAATGGAGGCAGTGAGAGATTTTACTTTCTTGGGTTCCATGATCACTGCAGATGGTGACAGCAGTCACGAAATTAGAAGACGCCTGCTTCTTGGGAGAAAAGCAATGACAAACCTAGACAGCATCTTAAAAAGCAGAGACATCACCTTGCCGACAAAGGTCCGTATAGTTAAAGCTATGGTTTTCCCAGTAGTAATGTATGGAAGTGAGAGCTGGACCATAAAGAAGGCTGATCGCCGAAGAATTGATGCTTTTGAATTATGGTGCTGGAGGAGACTCTTGAGAGTCCCATGGACTGCAAGAAGATCAAACCTATCCATTCTCAAAGAAATCAGCCCTGAGTGCTCACTAGAAGGACAGATCCTGAAGTTGAGGCTCCAGTACTTTGGCCACCTCATGAGAAGAGAAGACTCCCTAGAAAAGACCCTGATGTTGGGAAAGATGGAGGGCACAAGGAGAAGGGGACGACAGAGGATGAGATGGTTGGACAGTGTTCTCGAAGCTACTAACATGAGTTTGGCCAAACTGCGAGAGGCAGTGAAGGATAGGCGTGCCTGGCGTGCTCTGGTCCATGGGGTCACGAAGAGTCGGACACGACTGAACGACTGAACAACAACAAATTACTGCTCCTCGTGTTTTGTTAGCCCCAAAATGGAAAATGAGCAAGGTCCCAGCCAAAGAAGAAAGGCAACTTAAACTGATGGAATATGCGCAGCTTGCAGACTTAACATACAGAATAAGAGAACAAGAAGAACATATATTTAGAGAAGATTGGGAAACGTTTATTGAATATATGGGAAATAACTGTGTACAGCTGAAAACGCTGGCAGCGTTAAGATAAATTCAACAGTGTAAATAAGTTTTGATGGATGCAATAATGGAATACTGAATGGTATAGTTTTTGTAAAATATGCAGGGATTTATATGTAAAATGAACCATGGAAAGAGAAGGAGGGAAGCCACTGATATCTTAAGGATGTAAAATGAGTATTTTAAATTGTAAAACAGAAAATTTTATAGCAAATTATATATATACTAGTGGTTTAAACCCGTTAAAATAACGGGCGCTAGAACATTTCTGACACAAAACCCAAGGTCCTGAAGTGCAGGGAGCAGGGCAAACCATGCGCTCCCTACACGGCGTTAAGATTCCTGAGGGAGAAATGACGGCGTGTTTCCTTTTATTGTTCCTGTCCTAAACATACTTACTGCACGAAGGTAGAACAGGTTTCCTTCTGGATGTGTGGGGCTCCCAGCCCCTTTCGGAGTGTGGGGCGGTGGGTGGGGAAGCGAGGGGGGTGAGGCGGCGGAGGCGGCGGCATCATCTCCCGGGAGGCTTCCCCCCCCCCGGTTCTCCTCCTCCTTCTGCCCAGCGGCGAGAGTGGCAGCGTGGCCTCCCTTCAGCCTCTGGAGTGCCAGCGTTCCATTTCAACCGCCGCTTCAACTGCCGCCGCTGCTCCCGGACCGATTGTCTCTCTGCTCCAATCCCTGTGTCCGTGGGGCACATGCTCAGTAGCGCAAACCCAGAGACACAGGGACTGGATGCAGAGACACTTGTGTTTTATATATATATAGATAAAAGAAGACTTGTTTGGGCTCCATATAATCTGCTGAAGCGTCACACAAGTAGAGGTGTGGTCTGCTACCAACTGACTTCTATGGGTCACCAACAAGGAAGGGGTGGAGCAAAGCCAGTGAGGGTGTGGCCTGGAAGGCAGGGGCGTGGCCTGGGAAGGGTGTCCCCAGGGCCAGACAGAGAGGTTAGAGGGCTGCATTTGCCTGTTCCTATCAGATCTTGCAAGGCCTTTCATTTTCAGAAACTGCAGAGCCACCCCCCCCCGTTCCTTTGGAGAAATCCAGCCTGCAGGAAGACCCTGTGGCGCATCCCTGTTTGTTTTTTTAAGGTCAGGATTTTGCTATGCAACCAGCTGGAAAGAAAAGAATGACTGGGCTTGAGACTGTGACCAGCGCAGCTGATCCGGACAAGCTACTCCCCGGGGGGATTTGGCCTAACATGTACAGGAGCACTCAGGTGGGCAGCACAGACAAAAGGGCAGGCAAGCGGAAACGCAAAACAGAAGAGGTCATCGCGGGGGGCCAGAGAAAGGCATCTCAAGGGTTTGTCCGGGTGCCTGGAGTGACAATCTAAATGGTAAAGGGCAGAGGGACACAGCTGCCATACTCTCCAACATTTCTCTGATGAAAATAGGGCCGTCCTATTCCATTATGATTAGTGATGTATGGAAGTGAGAGCTGGACCATAAAGAAGGCTGATCGCCGAAGAATTGATGCTTTTGAATTATGGTGCTGGAGGAGACTCTTGAGAGTCCCATGGACTGCAAGAAGATCAAACCTATCCATTCTGAAGGAAATCAGCCCTGAGTGCTCACTGGAAGGACAGATCCTGAAGCTGAGGCTCCAATACTTTGGCCACCTCATGAGAAGAGAAGACTCCCTGGAAAAGACCCTGATGTTGGGAAAGATGGAGGGCACAAGGAGAAGGGGACGACAGAGGACGAGATGGTTGGACAGTGTTCTCGAAGCTACTAACATGAGTCTGACCAAACTGCAGGAGGCAGTGGAAGACAGGAGTGCCTGGCCACTCTGGGCCGCTTTCAACATATATAAAAACATAATAAAACAGGGTTCGAATCCCCACACAGCCATGAATGAGCAGGGGCCAGTCACCATATACACCACTTTGAGATCCTTGGAAGAAAAAAAAGTGGCATATAAATGTAATAAGTAAATAATAATAAATACATGGATTTTTTTTCCCTGCAAGCAAATAGCACAGAAATGAGAACTTAACTTTTACCATGTTCCTCTATAGTTTGAGAAGCTGCTTGCACATTCTGTAAATGCTCAACTATAATGCGGAACTTAACAGTTAGGGCAAAGACATAAAAATGGAGCGAAGCGCCATGTGAATGCAGTCTAAGAGCTTTTCTCCCTCTTTCATAACAACACAAGAAGAGTCAGTCAAAGGAAATCCCCCCCCCCCAGCTCAATTTGGAAATGGCTCAGCAATTGCAAGCGTTTGAGCATTCCTTTACCTCCATGTGAGTGCAAATCAATGTCCAGGTTTTGGAATAAAAACAGATTTAAGTCAAAAAAAGTCAAAAGACTCCTTTGCCCAGGTGCAGAATCCCGTTTTCCATTCTGAGCAAGAGAAAAAATGTTTCAGAGGAGCAGCGCCCTGTTTGCAATTCCTTCAAGCACTATGAGTGAAACAAATTCACATTCTGTGCCAGGTAAATAGCAGGTTTCAGTGACACTGCTGATTTCTAGCATCCCATAGTCCTCATATTCCATATAAGTCCTCCTTTGACAACTGAGTGCTCTGCAGACATTTTTGAAGCACTGGAGTCCAAAACACCTAAAAGTTGGTATGTGGTTTCAAAGGCAACAAGCTGTTAATGTAACCATGCGGCAAGGCAGTGTGGTGCAATGGTTAGAGTGTCAGAGTAGGACCTAGTTACAGGTAGGTAGCCGTGTTGGTCTGCCGTAGTCAAAACAAAATTAAAAAAATTCCTTCCAGTAGCACCTTAGAGACCAGCTAAGTTTGTTCTTGGTATGAGCTTTCGTGTGCATGCACACTTCTTCAGATACACTGAAACAGAAGTCACCAGACCCTTATATATAGTGAGAGGGTGGGGAGGGGTATTACTCAGAAGGGTGGTGGGAATGGGTGATTGGCTGATAGGTGTGGAAAACCTGTTGACGACTGTTAACGACTGCAATTGGTCTTACAGGAAAAAGCAAGGGGTGAGATGGCTAAAAATAGCTTTATCATGTATAATGAGATAAGAATCCAATGTCTCTATTCAGACCAGGTCTCTCCATGGTTTTAAGTTTGGTAATAAGTTGCAATTCAGCAACTTCTCTTTCCAGTCTATTTCTGAAATTCTTTTGTAATAAGACAGCTACTTTGAGATCTTGTATAGAATGTCCTGGGAGACTGAAGTGTTCTCCTACTGGTTTCTCTGTCTTGTGATTCCTGATGTCAGATTTATGTCCATTTATCCTTTGACTAGGACCTGGGAGACTGGAGTTCAAATCCCCACCCAGTCATGGATCTTGGGCCAGTCGCTCCTACCAATTACATACATAGTTGGTCTCTAAGGTGCTACTGGAAGGGATTTTTTAAAATTTTGTTTCGACTACGGCAGACCAACACGGCTACCTACCTGTAACTACCTCACAGGGTTGTTGTGGGGATTAAATAAGGAGGGGGAAGAACCATTCATGTCACTTTGAACTCCTTGGAGAAAAAGGTGGAATACAGTTTTAAAAAATGATTTCACATTTATACGTACTGTTTTTCTTGTACAAGAGGATTTCAAAGCAGTTTGATTCGTAGTTGTCAAACGTCTGTCTGACTTTGTCAATGGTTTTCTTGTCTGTGAGTTCACCATACATAAAACTGGAGAAAGGAGAGAGAGAGAGAGAGAGAGAGAGACAGAGAGAACAAACATTTTCATGGGCTTCTCAAACAAACAAGCATAACAGCACCCTTACAGGCGTATTTATGGTCCAGGCTGCAGTGTAATTGCAACCTATGTATGCTTAACTATGATTTACACCTTGTTTTCCTCAACGTTTATGGCTGCAAAATTGTTATGAAGCCCTCTAAGGCAAATAATTGTGGCGGGGTCTGTTGCCGGGGGAAAGAATTTATATTGCTGCCTTATAGCGTTCAATTTAAGTTACGCTCTGGGTACACTTTCCAGAGTGCGATGCTTTCAAAAAAAAAAGAGAGAGAGAAAGCTGACAATACATAAAAGATTTATTTTCTGAAATATGCACACAGGTTCCAACTTGGGAAAACGGAGAGTGTCTTGCTGAGCACCAGGAAAGCTGAAACCCTCTTCCAAACGCCACATTTTAGGGGAAAGAGCTCAAGAATGATTTCTGACTCGCTCTTGTCTTTCATTATCTTGGGATGGCTCTGATGTGACTGCTTCCATTGATTTTTTTAAGCACAGGCTTGGGGAACCTTTGGTCCTGCAGATGTTGACAAACTACAACTCCCATCAGCCCCTTCCCCCCCCCACACACACACACTGGACTGACAGCAAGGGGATAAATTCTGCAGGGTGCTGTTCAGCGACCGCAGATCCTGCGGGGTCCAAACACCTTCTCTGCAAACGGAGCAGCTTGCAAAGCAGAAGTGGCACACACTCTCTCGGTCAGGAGTGGAGAGGAAGGAGACACAACATCTCCCTCCCCCACCACCCTAGGAAATTAAAATAATAATAATTAAACATTTGCCCCACCCGCAGACTATTTTGGAATCAGATCCAAGGTGGGGCAGGTGGACTCTGAGCCGGCCGGCTCAGGGTTGTTGACATCCATTTGTCTCGAGAGACAACGGAGTGCGCCTCCGGGGGTAAAGTTAAACCACCTGAGAATCACAGCGCCTGCTGTGGCTGTAGAGATCAGTAACTCGCAACTGCTGACTTTGACACTTTTGTTGCATTAATAACACAACCCTGAGCAGTGTGTAAAGAGGTCTTGGGACTGCCCAGATGACAAGACCCTCCCTTCCCAGCCTGCAGCTCCAGATCGGGGCGATGGGAGAGATGAGGTGGACAGTGCACAGCTACATTTTTCCGCCCTCGAAATGCCCTGGATTGACAGCAAGATTTCGAGACCGCACAGATCAAATATTTAATAGAGAGCGGAATATTTACAGAGAATACTTAAAAGAACATTGTGATAATCTAAATTCTTTGGCAGGCCTGGATTTGATTTCTGCATGAAAATAGGAGAACTTTACAAAATTAACACAACCGAATAACCTAGGAGAGATAAAGTTAAGTGCGCAGTCGTAAATTAGGAATCACAATGGGGGGGATTGGAAGTCATATTGGAATTCAAGACATGTGAATTCAATCTTTTCTTTTTGTAGTAATGAGTGTTGATCTTGGATTTTGTTGATGGTTGTGTATTGTATTGTATTGTATTGTATTGTATTGCATTGCATTGCATTGCATTGCATTGCATTGCATTGTATTGTATTGCATTACTTGTTTTGTTTTGTTTTGTTTTTAAAACAAATAAAGCAGTAAAAACAAACAAACAAACCAGAATGCACTGGAAGAACATCACATCTGGAGCATTCTGGGAGAGAAAGTAGCATCTGGCAAAATCTACTCTCCGCCAGGGAGGGATAACCCCACCCAGCTCGAAATGGGATGAATGTGGAACTGATAGAGACAAATGAGAACACTGAAAAGTGGGGAGGGTCAGTTTATTTCCATTAAGAGTCAGTTTCACATGACTTAATTCGTAAGTCTATTCCACCCCATTTCTACGTTAATATGTGTGCTTTTTATATAAATATTTGTATTTAAACATCGCAAAATAGTTAGCCACAAAATATACCGTATATAAGACTTGGTTTTTTTAACCAAAAAAAATTAAGTTTAAAATTGGGGCTCGTCTTATACATGGGTAGTGCTGAGGGGTGTTTTCTTAATTTGGAGTCCCCAAAAATAGGGGGCATCTTATACATGGGGGCGTCTTATACACAGAAAAATACGGTAATTTAAAGACATATTTACATCTGTGCTTGACTTCTATTTGCAATTTGTTTTTATGTTCAAGACAATATTTTGGTAGTTTTCTGTTAGTTGATGATTTAAATGTAGATCTCAGTTGCATTTTTTGTCTTTGATTTTAATTTTTAAAGTTTTCTTTTCATATTTTCTAATGTTCTGTTAGGTTGTAAACAACCAAGCTTTTATTTTTTTTAAAAAAAAAAAAAAGAGGAAGAAGTGAAGTGGTATAGAAATGATGATAATGATTATGATAGTTAATTAAATTAATAATAATAATAATAATAATAATAATAATAATTTCTCTTAATGTACAAATTTATTTTTTCATCCTAAGATATGTATTTTTAATTCATTTTGGTACTTTTGGTACTTGATGCAAAATTCAGAGAAGTGCAAAAAATAAATAAATCTGAAGAGTGGTTATATTCCGCTCTCTGTTGTTGGCTGGGAGATATGAATTAGGCTTCTGTGGTTTAAAAAATGTGGTCTGAACAGCCTTTTCCTCCATTTTTACTGAAAAGCAGCCTGGCCATTCCCACCCATTTCCTCCCTCGGCGAATTTGTTTCAGAATGAATGGGAATTGAATGAGGCTCGCGGGGGTTTCTTTTCCATTTGTTGCAAAATGAATGCACACCTAATGGGGTGGCGAAGAGGCGGAGGTGGCAGCTTTCGGGCATCTGCCTTTTATGACACAACAAACAGGAAACTCAAAAGCACAGCGGGATCTCCCTCCCCACCCCCGACACAAGAAAATCAATCCAAGGCGACTTACCTGCAGGTACTACTTTTTTGCATGACGTCGGCTCGGTGGTAACCAGAAAGTTTACAAAATCCGTCATTACTATAAACTACAGGCCAGTCCACAATTTGTGCATTGCCCAGTAAGAAACTTGATTCTAAAATGAAAGAAAGAAAGAAAGGGGGGGGAGAGAGGAGTAAGTACTCCCCCAAACCATCCAAGCTATTCTTGTTAGCACTCAACATGTAGGATCGTCAAAACATAGCAGGGTGAGGACAATTGATCAATCAAGTCAATTTACATCCCACCCTTCCTCCTGAAGGAGCCCAGGGCAGGCTCATCAGTAATAAAACATTTTTTAAAAAATTTTTAAGCATTCTAGAAACATTGAAGAAAAGCAATGACAAACCTAGACAGCATCTTAAAAAGCAAAGACATCACCTTGCCGACAAAGGTCCGTATAGTTAAAGCTATGGTTTTCCCAGTAGTAATGTACGGAAGTGAGAGCTGGACCATCAAGAAGGCTGATCGCCGAAGAATTGATGCTTTTGAATTATGGTGCTGGAGGAGACTCTTGAGAGTCCCATGGACTGCAAGAAGATCAAACCTATCCATTCTTAAAGAAATCAGCCCTGAGTGCTCACTGGAAGGACAGATCCTGAAGTTGAGGCTCCAGTACTTTGGCCACCTCATGAGAAGAGAAGACTCCCTGGAAAAGACCCTGATGTTGGGAAAGATGGAGGGCACAAGGAGAAGGGGACGACAGAGGATGAGATGGTTGGACAGTGTTCTCGAAGCTACTAACATGAGTTTGGCCAAACTGCGGGAGGCAGTGAAGGATAGGCGTGCCTGGCGTGCTCTGGTCCATGGGGTCACGAAGAGTCGGACACGACTGAACGACTGAACAACAACAACAGAAACATTGATCTCAGGGTTTCCAGGGTCTTTCAGCCACCAAACATCTGGGCAAGCAGGGATATTTTTATATTTCTCTTGCTCCAGAAGAATGTAGTGGTCTCAAAAGCCAGGGAGAACCAACAAGCCCATAGTCCCCCAACGCTCTGTTTTAACTAGAATTATTTTGAAGGCTTGTTTGATTGTTTTGTAGGCTGTCTCAAAATGTCCTTGGGTCAATCACACCTGGGGGGGGGGTGAGCTTGAAAGTGGAATGAATGAATAAAACAAAACAAAATTAAGATAACCGTGTATGTTCAGGAGCGAGGGGAAATCCAGATAGGGGGGTCTGCGGCTGGAAAGTGGCGGTTGTTTTGGCTAATTCATCAGGCCTGCTTTAGCTTTTCGAAAGATGCATCAGGACGAAAAAATGAGTCCATGCAAAATTAGGCAGTGAGCTTCTCTAGCCACACTGCTTTTATATTCTGTAAGTAATCTGTCTTCCCTCTAGTGCCATGGCTGTTTCCCCCATGTCTGCATACTTTGGCTCCAACACAACTGAAATATACTCAAAGTCCAGCGTGAATTTCATGCTCTTTATTCAGCTCGTAGTAGCAAAGAATGAAACTTTCCCCCGAAACGTCTTCTATATATACATTATTTACACAATGGGCCTCACGTGATTGGCTAATTCCAGGCTGCTCCTGTAGGCCAATAGGGTTGCGGATTCACTTCCTCCAGAAGCCTGATTGGGTGGCTCCTGCAGACCAATCAGACTGCTGCATTCTGGATCCTTTTGTTCTAGGATTCAGCTCAGTACATAACAACAACCATCCAAGGATTCTCCCTGGATGCTGGAACAACTTGATGATTTGGTTGGGGGAGGGAGCCTGTCCTTTCAGCAAGGCATCACACAGACTTATTCTGAGGCAGCTTCACAAGGCATCACACCTGCCAGGTGTTTAGGACTACAACTCCCATCATCCCTCTTCATGGGTTATGCTCCCTGGCACTGATGGGAGGTGTAGCCCAAAGCGCAGGAGTCTTTCCCAGCCAAACCTGGAGATACCTGGGATTGAACCTGCTTTGCCAGAAAAACATGACAGCTCCCCATGGCACATCTGTCAATTGTGAGGGCAGCTCCATTTGGGGCTGGAGGGCAGAAGAGGCCAGACAGACAGCAGATTTCACCTGCCACACACTATACATATGTGTGATACTATATGCTCAGATACTTTCAAAAAAAGTAAAGTTCCTATTTAAAGAGAAACTCCCTCCTGCTTCTCTCAAATGGCAGGTGTTGTCATCCTTTTTCTGGGCTATACTGCTTCAGGCCGAATGTATATATCCTGCACAGAGAAAAGTAGTTCATCAGGGGGAAAGCCAGACCAGAGCATATCTCCTTTGACAGCTAGCTTTCTATGTACAGTCACAAGAGAGAAAATCAGAGGGAACAACGGAATGAAAAGGTCAGGTTTGTGGCTCCTTCTTCCCTTTGAACATGGCTAAGGCTCTCTGGATTTCCTCACATAGCCTGTTTTTCATCAGTGACTAAGCGGAAATCCCTAGTCAAGCCAATCTCTATTGTGAGCAGACTAGTATTACTATGATGGTGATATTGAAAGTATCACCCACCCTAAGGTCCCAGAGCTGCCTCTAACATTGAAACACAACATTGGAAGGCAATACTAAAAACAGTTCGGGTAGAAATATAGCAAAGAAAACTCTTCTTTGCTAGCTTGCGAAAGTCTCCTGTGCATTCAGGAACCTCTATCTGCCTCAACCACGTCCAGAGAAGCAGCGCTTAGCTGGCTCCAGATTGTGGACTTTAGCTCTAATGCAGTTCCTTCCACACACACACCCTCCAGAGAAGAAATCAAGGCCTCCTTCTTCAACCGCCATTTCTGCGCAGCCTCCAGGCTGTCAAAATATTGTCAGCCGTTCACTGCCAGCAACTGAGAACCGGGAAACTGACTGAAATTCCTGCCTGTCAAAATAACTTTCCCTGAGATCCTCTTGGAAGCTCTCGGTTTGAAAACAGAACGGAAACAGCAGCAACCACATCTGTGCCATCTATTAAATATGCCCGTTCAAGTGGAAACACTGTTTTTTGGGGGGGGGGGAAGATAGGTTTCAGTATGTTTCATGGAATAACCGCATGCCCACCATTGGACTCAGGCTAGCCATGAAGTAGAGAGAAGGTCAACGAGTTGTTCTTCAAGTGTACAATTGCCTCCACTCTACGATTCACTGGCAATATTGCCCAGTGATTCTACTTCACAAGTGTTTTCTAAACCCTGCTGGATGCAATGTCAGACAGGGTGACCCCTGGTGCCTGGCACTAGCATTGCAGGCTATCGTTTCATAAGCAGGAATTTTGTCACAACATCCCTGGGCTCAGGAGGCAGCCTGGTTTTTTACAACTGCAAAACACGACTCTAAGTGGGTCAGGTGGATCTGCAACCCCACAAGCATGGAGTGGCAGAGAGGGCATTTAAAGGGTGCTCCACACTTTAGGTGATTTAACCCCTGTGTAGGAAGTGGGGGGACGCCTGTACTTTTATTCCTAAGAATTGCTGTTGCTGTTGTTGTTCAGTCATTCAGTCGTGTCTGACTCTGCATGACCCCATGGACCAGAGCATGCCAGGCATGCCTATCTTTCACTGCCTCCCGCAGTTTGGCCAAACTCATGCTAGTCACTTCGAGAACACTGTCCAACCATCTCATCCTCTGTCGTCCCCTTCTCCTTGTGCCCTCCATCTTTCCCAACATCAGGTCTTTTCTAGGGAGTCTTCTCTTCTCATGAGGTGGCCAAAGTACTGGAGCCTCAACTTCAGGATCTGTCCTTCCAGTGAGCACTCAGGGCTGATTTCTTTAAGGATGGATAAGTTTGATCTTTTTGCAGTCCATGGGACTCTCAAGAGTCTCCTCCAGCACCATAATTCAATTCCTAAGAATGAATTCCTAAGAATGAACAGCACCTACTCACCCAAATGAAGGCAAGGAGATGAGTAGGGCAAAAGCTGCATCTGCTTGCTGACCCCCAGAGACCCAGTCATCATAAAAAGCCAAGCCTGCTCCTATCTGCATATCTCCGCCCCTTCATTTGCATAGGCCCATCCCGGTCATACTTGAGTGTGATGGAATCTTAGGGACTGATTTGGAGGTTACTTCCAAGTTTGGTAGGAAGGGGGGCATCGGCTTCAGTGCCCCCCGGCTTACTAGGTAGTGATAATAAGCCTTCTGGGACCTGGAATTTAAGTTCCCATTTCCCCAAAGTGTGATTGCTGTTGTTATTTACACCCCACTTTTCCTCCTGACAGTGCCTCGAGGCGCCTTACAGATAAAAATAAGAATATTTAAAGACAAAAGGGGAGGAATCATTTTAAAAAAAACCCAATGAAAACAATAACAGGATTAAAAACTCTATAGCAGGCATGTCCAACAGGTAGATCGTGATCTACTGGTAGATCGCTGGGTGTTCCTGGTAGATCCTGGTAGATCTCTGGCTCCTCAGAGATCTCCTTTCTGCCCGCCCCGCCCCCCAAAAAAACTTCAGCTCAACAACTTTGGCTTGGCTTCCTGGAAAAAAAGCTCCACAACTTTGGCTTCCTAAAAAAAAAAAGCTGAACAAGTTTGATCCATTCAATGACAATGGGTAGATCACTGACAGTTTTTTTTTTATACTGTTTGTAGATCACAGTCTATTGGGAGTTGGACACCCCTGCTCTATAGAAAATCCATTTGAAGTAATTGCCGTAAGAACAGCATGGCACCATCCCTTTCATTAAAAGCAGTCAGTTCCCAAAAGTCCTGGCGGAAAGACAGCAAGGAGGGAGCCAGTCTAGCTTCTCCAGGGAGGGAGTTCCAAAGTCTGGGAACAGCCACCGAGAAGGTCCTCTCCCGCGTCCCCACCAAGCCTGCCTGTGAGGGTGGCAGGACCGAGAGAAGGGCCCTGAAAATCTGAGAACCCAGGCAAGGTTGTAGGAGGGTAAAGGATCTTTCAGATAGCTTGGACCTTAGGCATGTAGGTCAGTGGCATTGTGGGAAATATAAGAAGAACCTTGCTGGTAGAGTCAAAGGCCCATCTAGTCCAGTCTCATGTTCTCCCAATGGCCAACCAAGCACTTCCGGGAAGCTCACACGAAGGTCCTAGAGGGGTTTCTGTTGGAGATTCATTCCCCATGTGCAGTCATGGGTTTATTGTCTATCACATGACTGGATATGTGTTTTGTTTCCACAGGAATGGGATGTGACGAATACAGGATATTTGTCTTACTGTGCTCCCTGAAGTGGGACTATTGTCCTTTGTTCTTGATCTTTGCTGTCTGATGCTAGAGAGAGAAGGAGCCATGTTGAAGTGCTCCATGTGTGTTTATATGTAAATAAAGTAGATTAGCCTAAATGCTGAGTTGCTGAGTTCTGTTACGCAACTGCGCAAACCTCTGCGGATCCCTAAGTGTGCTGGTGTCTTCTGGCATCAGTCACTGTGATGTTCGGGCTGAGGTATGCTTATGAAGCTCCCGAACGATCGTCCAGGAGGGAAGGAACATGCCATTCGGGCATGTGTCTCTGCCAAGGTTCTACTTGTGAGTAGGACGTATCCTGACAGTTTCAGGCAAGCATTAGTTGCGAGCCCATCTAGGGTGTCTGGGTGCTGGCAACTGCCCAAGGGTTCTGTGTGCTAGCTGCGGGTCTGTTCTTTCCAAAAAAGGGAGTGCCTGCTTATCTCAGGCTCCAGCAAATGTCATCTCTTGTTCTTGATGGTCATTACAGAAATACTGATTTGAGGAACTACAGTATGGCAGAGATGAAGAGCAGGGTTGGAGGGAATTGCTTCTATTACCAATAGTGTTTTCCCATTTATAAGGAAGGTAGATATTAGTGGGGTTCCCCTTCAGCTCCCCCTTTGCTTTAATTTTTTGTCTGATTGACAAAAGAGAGAGAGAGAGTTTTAATGGGCAAATGAAGACAGGTACATAATCCAAAAAGTTGTTTCACTTGCAAAGGCAACAGAGGAATCATGACAGCATTCCACGAGTAGTCATGCTGCAAATTGTTTTAAGGCTGTTTAATTACATAATTATTCATTCGTCTGTCTTACTGTATACATGTTTTGAAACTTCTTTCTCATTTATCTTCTTGCTTTGTCTACCTGGTTTTTTTTGTAATTCTTTGCATTGTTATGATTGAAACAATCAACTCTGAACTGAACAGGGCTGCTCAGAATAAAATTTGCAGTTGTGAACAGTGGTCAAGATACGACGTGAGATCCAAAGCACAAAAGAGGATCATGATCAGTACTAGATAAAAGGCCCAGAAAGATTTTAAAAGTGTGGGCTGTGGAGTATCATAGAGATTAAGGCTAAAATCCTGAGCCCAAGATCAGGGCAGTCTTGGAGGAAACTGATTTTCTAGATCCATTTCAATTGGGGTTTAGGTCTGGTTTGGACACAGAAATGGCTTTGGTCACCCTGTATGGTGACCTCTGTCGGGAGAGAGATGGGGAAATGTGTCCCTGTTAATTCTCCTTGACCTCTCTGTGGCTTTTGATACCATCAACCATGATATCCTTCTGGAATTAGGGGTGGGTGGCACCGCTTTGCGGTGGTTCCAGCCCTACTTAGATGGCTGTTTCCAGCGGGTGATGCTTGGGGAGTCAGCCGATGGCAGCTTACTGATTCCCGCCTTAACCCCAGAATAAGACAGCCAATGGCAGCTAAAGACCCTGAGAGAAGCTCAGCCAATGGCGGCTAGACTTCCAGTAAAGCTCAGCCAACCAAGTTTAGAGACCCTGAGAGCTCAGTCGGTGACACCTTCAAAATGCTCAGAGGACCTCAGCCAATGGCATCTTACAGTGAGAGCCTACGTCTACTCAGAAGTAAGCCCTGTTGAATTCAACAGGGCTTACTCTCAGGTAAGCAAGGTGAGGATTGCAGCCTTGGAAGAGTCCATTCTCCCTGCCAGCGGCTGGTGAGTTGCTAGCTTCTGTTGCCCGAGAAGCAGGGATGCAGTCCTCTTACCCAAAGGTGTCAGGCAAGGAGATAGCAGTATCATCAGGGCTTCTGGTTCAGTGAAATGCAGGCAGAGGCATAGGAAGGGGGGTCCGGTGGGGGCGGTCCACCCCGTGTGTCATCACTGAGGGGGGTGACTGAGGTGGGTGGTACATTTGGCGTACTGCCTGCCCGTAACTCCCAAGCCTACCCCGAGCTGTCGGGGGAAGAGAGGGAGCTGCGCCACTTTGCCGGTGGCCTTCCCCACTTCCCCCTTCATTTTGACAGCTCAGGGGAGGCTTGGGAGTCACGGGCAGGTGTCGCACCATTGCCCCACACTCCTGGTCTGCTGGAGCAGGCAGGGAGAGGGCGGGGAGGAGGCAGGCGAGCAAACAAGTGGAGAAGGGGGAGAAGGAGTGAAGCAAAAGCTCCCTCAACTCAGGACTCAAACCCTGGAACACACAGGAGGAGAGGTGGGGTGTGAGAACAAAGGTAGGGGTGAAAGTGCTTATGTTCACAATGTTAAGTAAATAAACCAGAAAATAACACTTGCAACTCTAAGTATCTTATTTGTCCTTCTTTTAATAATTTCAATTTGAGGGTGGGTGACAAAAACAAGAATCCGCACTGGGTACCACCTGAACTTGCTACGCCTCTGAATGAGGGTGCCTATTGGATGGGAGAGTCCCATGGACTGCAAGAAGATCAAAAATCCATATCCATTCTGAAGGAAATCAGCCCTGAGTGCTCACTGGAAGGACAGATCCTGAAGCTGAGGCTCCAATACTTTGGCCACCTCATGAGAAGAGAAGACTCCCTGGAAAAGACCCTGATGTTGGGAAAGATGGAGGGCACAAGGAGAAGGGGACGACAGAGGACAAGATGGTTGGACAGTGTTCTCGAAGCTACCAACATGAGTCTGACCAAACTGCGGGAGGCAGTGGAAGACAGGAGTGCCTGGCGTGCTCTGGTCCATGGGGTCACGAAGAGTCAGACACGACTAAACGACAACAAATTGGATGGGCAGCAGATTCTGGATGAGGCCATCAGTGTCACAATCTGCACCTGTTCTAGGCACTGCTATCCACTCTGCAGCTGCATCCTTGTAACTTGCTGGCTTAGCTGTCAGGGTGCTTCTCCTACTTGCTCCCGATTCCACTCCAGAAAGGCTGCTGCTGCCCTCCCTCCCTTGTGGTGCTCAATGGTGGTGCTCAATGGTGGGAGCTGATATTTAGCCAGTGGAACCCCCCCACACACACACACACACGAACTTCTGCTGTTGCCCTTCACCTTGCCCTTCTTAGACACCAGCTGATGATGCCCTTGAACACCATTGCCCTTCTTAGACACCAGGATGCATGAACCCATCACTACCCAGAGACTTCATCACTGCCACCAAGGCATGCATTGCAATAGAGTTTGCACCACTGTACAGCACTGATGGGATTTATTCCAGTTTAAAAGTGTTCTAAGATTCAAAACATTGGTTGCCCAAACAGAATAGGGGTGTTGATATATTAGGCTCAACGAGTGTGCAGTCTGTGTGCACAAACAGCTGAGCTGTACTAATCGGCAAATTAGTACACAGACACAGACACACACACACACACACACACACACACACACACATTTATAGAGAGAGAGATGGCCTCTATCTGTGCTCAGCACAATGTGGAACAAACCTAATGTAGATAAAAAGGACTCTGGGCTGTATTTTTTAAAAAAATTCCAAAATTACCTACCAAGGTAACCTAAATTCTACACTGAGAATTTACCAAAAGCGCAACCTTAATACAGAATACAAATATTTGCTTCTCAACACAATTTGCCCTGTTTCTGCTCATGTTGAACAAAGTGCTATGCACAGCACCAAGCAGGAGGAAAGTGGAAAGGGGAGCAGAAATGACTGAGGTCCCCTTATGTATTTATTTATTAAATTTGTATGCCGACCTTCATCCGTGGATCTCAGTGCGGTTCACAACAAAAAAATGCAAGATACAAACCACAACATATACAATAAAAACAAAAACCCACATGCCCTTGCTGTCATCTAATGAATTCAGCCTAGTACCTCGTGTGCTAAAGGTCTGGGATCATAATGAAGTAGTTGCGTCAAGGTTCTGTGAAAGAGAACAAATAAACTGAAGAAACCGAGGCGTGCGGAAGCAGAATGAACAACAGAGGTGCATTGGTGCAAATTCCCCATTTGAGAAAAGGGGGAGACTGCGGCCATGAAGAAAAAGGGGGGGGTGAGGAAATGGCCAAAATGAAAAAGTGAGTGCAATTATCCCGGGAGGCTTTGTAAACTACAGGTTTACGTGGGCGGGGTCTTCCTCTTTGCACCATTTCCAGCACCTATAATAAAAACAGGAAAGAAAAACAAAACACCCCAGTTCTCTGGTGCATCCTGAAAAGTGGCCCCATCTGACTATCATCCCGAAAACGACGTCAGAATTACAGTCGTTCCCATTTTTCAATTGATCTGTCCTTTCTCTTTGCCCTGTTCCGTAATGCAGCAATGAGGAGAGACTTGAAATAAGTAAGGGGAAAGTAGGTCAAGCACAGACTGACTACAGCAGGACAAGGTAAACTCAGATTTTATTACAACTGGACCCATGGTCCTTCCCCACTGACTATTCTTATGGGGCTCCCTACGACAAAGGCAACACCCTTTTAACTCTCTGCTTATGGGGCTCCCCTAACATACTATTTGATTTCCACGCGTTTTCTTTCATCCCACTACCTGCATCCCTTTCTGCTCCCAGCCTCCGCACTGAAAGATATTCTCAGCCAAAGCAACTTTCTGCCTATTTTCACAGCGGTGGCAGTCAAAATGGAACGACAATTAGAATGTTTGTGAACCTTCCACTGACATCAGAGCGGGTGAACCAATAGCTACAGGGGTATCCCTGTCTGGCAGAGCGGCCCAACTCTGCAGCTCTTGGGGAGAGGGGTTAATGGTGCCCCTCCATCCAGCCTTGCTGGCCTTGGCCAATGCAGAGAACCCCTTCCTCTATGTCACTGGCAGGAAGAGACTGAACCTAGCAAAGGTCAGGGATAGAACACTACTGTAAGAGAGAGAGCAGTCTGCTTCTACACGGTGGTCAGGTTGTTCAACATTGTTAGTGCACATCAAACCCCTTAGAATCTACATGCATCCACGATTTCAACAGCTAACCAGATGCATGACTTCATTCATCCAAACTTCTATTAGACTGCATGGGGATTTGTGGAGGAGACTCTTGAGAGTCCCATGGACTGCAAGAAGATCAAACCTATCCATTCTGAAGGAAATCAGCCCTGAGTGCTCACTGGAAGGACAGATCCTGAAGCTGAGGCTCCAATACTTTGGCCACCTCATGAGAAGAGAAGACTCCCTAGGAAAAGACCCTGATGTTGGGAAAGATGGAGGGCACAAGGAGAAGGGGACGACAGAGGATGAGATGGTTGGACAGTGTTCTCGAAGCGACTAGCATGAGTTTGGCCAAACTGCAGGAGGCAGTGAAAGATAGGTGTGCCTGGCGTGCTCTGGTCCATGGGGTCATGAAGAGTCGGACACGACTGAACGACTGAACAGAAAGACTCCCTGGAAAAGACCCTGATGTTGGGAAAGATTGAGGGCACAAAGAGAAGGGGACAACAGAGGACGAGATGGTTGGAGGCAATGGAAGACAGGAGTGCCTGGCATGCTCTGGTCCATGGGGTCACGAAGAGTCGGACACGACTAAACAACTAAACAATAACAACTATATATGTGGCCAATTCACACAACATTTTTGTTGTTTTCTGTCTCTCTGTGTGCAATCAGGCCCAAATATGAACAGGTATCATTTCATAGAATCACCTAGAATTGTCAAGTTGGAAGGGACCCCAAGGGTCATCCAGTCCAACCCCCTGCAATGCAGGAATCTCAGCCAAAACATCCATGTCAGATTTGCACAAACCAACAAAAAGCACAGATATCTCTCTGTCATGGAGATCAATATGAGTGAAGCAGCTGGAACTGTGATTATTGCAGGATTTCTTGTGTGTGTGTGTGTGTGTGTGTGTGTGTGTGTATATATATATATATATTATATATATATATATATATATGTAAACTTTATTCACATAGCCAGCAGCCACTTGCAACTCTTTTGGGTGTATTCACGCTACTTTATTTACCTGTGGGGGTGGGGGGAAATGCTCGATGGCTTTCTATACATTTAAAAGGCCTCTCCAAGCTGTGTGCTTGATAAAATTATCAATAAAATGCAGATAGAGTAAAATTATCAATAAAATCATCCAAAAGTTTTAAAACAAATATACACAACTAAATTATATCTCTGGGTAGGTTTGCTGAAATGGAAAAATAATAATAATCAGGAGTCTAAGTCAATATAGCAAAGGTGCTAAGATCAATAGGCAGAGAGTTCCAAAGAAGAAGAAGAGGAGGAGGAGGAGGAGGAGGGGGAGGAAGAGTTTGGATTTGATATCCCATTTTATCACTACCTGGAGGAGTCTCAAAGCAGCTTAACATTCTCCTTTCCCTTCCTCCCCCACAACAAACACTCTGTGAGGTGAGTGGGGCTGAGAGACTTCAAAGAAGTGTGACTAGCCCAAGGTCACCCAGCAGCTGCATGTGGAGGAGTGGAGACGCGAACCCGGTTCCCCAGATTACAAGTCTACCGCTCTCTTAACCACTACACCACACTGGCTCTCTCTAAGAGCAGTTATGTGTTGTTGTTGTTGCCGCTGCTGTTTTTTTTTTAAAAAAACATAGAATCACTAGAGTTGGAAAGGACCACAACAGTTATCTAGTACACACACACACACACACACACACACCCTGCAGTGCAGTGCAGGAATCTTTTTGCCCATCATGGGGCTCGAACCCATGACCGTGAGATTAAGAGTCTCATGCTCTACCTTTAAAATGTGGATTGAATGTGATAAGGCACTTGTCAAAGTGCAAGTTCCGCAGATCAAACCAGTTAGATAGCTACATACAGGGCAAGGTGGTCCTTCAAGAGAACTGCTCCCAACCTGTTAAGGCCATTAACCACCCAGCCTGCAAATTATGCAAGCTTTTTTTAAATATACTGGTCAGGGGAGGATCATAGCTCAGTAGTGGAGACACTGCATTGCAAGCTGATGTGCCAGGGTCAATTCATGCTCTCTTCTGGTTGGGAGTAGGAGAGACCCCAGCCTGGAGATCTGCTGCCAGTCAGTATAGACAATACTGAACTACATGGACCAATAGGTCTGACTCATTATAAGGTGACTTCCAAAGCTCTTGTCTCGGAATAAGCCCTGGAGTCCTGTTGTGCTTAGAAAGACAAACTTTTGGCACATACAAAGAAACTGGGAGCTGGTCTAGATCCAGCCATGCTCCTCGTCTTACACTCAGTAGTATATCAAGAAGATTATTAAAAGTAACGACAGTCATCATAAGCTGGCTGTGTACGTGAGGAGCCTCAAAGTAATTGAAAATATAAATGGAATTAAGAGCTTGAAAGCATTTCCATATTTGCAGCTTGGTAACTTTTCTATTCGCGGGGCGGGGAGTGGAGAGCATCTCCTCTGAAGTACACAGCTTCTTACAATCTCTGCTTAATGCAATCTACAACTGAATTGTGCTGCTGGCATGAACATTTCAGATTTGCTTCTGGTGGACATAAAACAAGAATAAAGCGGTCGTACCAATTTGCTACCGTTCACAACATTTAACGTGATTGACGAGGAGTGTGCATTTTTTTTAGTTTGCTATGAATTCTTTTCTATGTGTTGAATCCTACTGAGAATGGACCCATTGAAATTAATGGGGTTTTAAGTTAATCATTAGCCCATCAATTTCAATGGTTCTACTCTGAGCAGGACTAACACTGAATGCAATCCTCTGTTTCATTATGCAACTGCATTATATTTAAGGGGGGAACGTAAGAGTCTTGCAGGATCGGGCAGGATCAGGCCTTGCAAGATTGGGAATCTGTGGGGTTCAAAACCCTAAGGGAAGGAGCCCCAAACAACCCAACAAAGACATCACATTCTCAAAGGCAACATAATACTTATTGTCCAGGGGAGGGGGAATTGGGGTGGGATAAAGTGGCCATAACTTTCAACAGAAGCACTCCACGCTGCAACATTTTTTTGCAGGTCTCACTTGTAATGACCACTAGCCATGGATAGATCAATCCAGGGCCAGAGGAAGACCATAAGCACTGAAAAGATTGTAGCGCCCCCACATATGTAATTCAAAATAAAAACAATACCAAAACAGAAAATAACATTTCATTTTCAAAATGACACTAAAGTTACATGTATGCCAAAATGTACATGCATGTATGTCATGTGTAATGCATGACAGGTTCTGATTTTGATGCTTTACCTATGTTAATAGGAAACCCCCTGGTTTAGGTGGGAATAAGTAATAAAAAAGAGACCAGAAAAGCGGGGGAAGAGTGTGGAGTGGAAGTCTAACAAAGTTCAGATTTTTCCCATGATGAACTACTTCATACTTCAATGCTTTTTTTGAAACCTCAAATGTAAAATTATTTCTACATTTCCACATTTCTTCTTCTTCCTTCCTTCCTTCCTTCCTTCCTTCCTTCCTTCCTTCCTTCCTTCCTTTTTGTGTGTGTGCGTGCCCCCCTGATTTGCTAGTGCCCTAAACATGTGCTTAATCTGCCTGCTGGGTAATCCATCACTCAATCTAACCTTCCTGGATTTAGCTAACAATTATTATTTTTTAAAAAACCACAAAAAACAAGTTTTATAAAACAATGTCTCATTATAGAATGTGCTGTTGCTTTGTACTGGATCGTTTCCAAATGGCCTTGAATGCTGAATAACAGAAAGGCAGCCTAGAAATTCTGTAAGCGAATAAATTTTAGAATTCCATTTAAGTTTGAATTCATAGTCCAGGGAGGCTGGAAGGAGAATATCAATACGGTGGCCATCCCTTAATAAAAACCCACATAAGAATCTTACTCGATATAAGAATCTGAAGAAGTGTGCATGCACATGAAAGCTCATACCAAGAACAAATTTAGTTGGTCTCTAAGGTGCTACTGGAAGGATTTTTTATTTTTTATTTTTTGTTTTGTTTTGACCATACTGTATAAGAAATGTTCTGTTTCTCCTAGTCATCTCTTTTGCTTAATTCAGTTTGAAGGATTGAAACAATGCCTTATGAGGAACGGCTTAGGGATCTGGGTATGTTTAGCCTGGAGAAGAGAAGGTTAAGGGGTGATATGATAGCCATGTTCAAATATATCAAAGGATGTCATATAGAGGAGGGAGAAAGGTTGTTTTCTGCTGCTCCAGAGAAGCGGACACGGGGCAATGGATTCAAACTACAAGAAAGAAGATTCCACCTAAACATTAGGAAGAACTTCCTGACAGTAAGAGCTGTTCGGCAGTGGAATTTGCTGCCAAGGAGTGTGGTGGAGTCTCCTTCTTTGGAGGTCTTTAAGCGGAGGCTTGACAGCCATCTGTCAGGAATGCTTTGATGGTGTTTCCTGCTTGGCAGGGGGTTGGACTGGATGGCCCTTGTGGTCTCTTCCAACTCTAGGATTCTATGATTATCTGCATTCTTTTACATATTTACATTAATGGGACAGCGTGGAATATTTTCAGTGGGCTTTTGAAACAGGTAGGGGGATACGAGCAACATTATTGTTAAAAGGAATCCCAAGCAGAGGAATTACAGGGTGAGCAGAACTTCTTTGGCAAAGCGCTTTGAACATACACCTTGGTCTAAAGACATAAAAACATTAGGAGATGTCAGGTGGCCATCTGTCAGGGATGCTTTAGTTGAGATTCCTGCATTGCAGGGGGTTGGACTAGATGACCTTCAGGGTCCCTTCCATCTCTACAATTTTATGATTCTACACACGCACACACACCATATAGAAGACAATGATACATTTAAATGACAGTATTTTTAAAAAGGCCTATATTGAAGAAAAGAGATGTAGAAAGAGTATGAGCCACTGGTATGTAGGTATGTATTAGTAGGTATGCAGTCAAGTAAGCTGGTTTTCAGATCCTCACTGAAGGGCAATTCCATACATGACAATTCAGAAGTAAGTCCTGTAGAGTTCAATAGCACTTACTCCAAGGTATGTGGATATAGAACAACAGCCTCGGCAATGGAATTCACTTGATGGCTTTGAGCTAGGCACAGTCCTCTAAACTGACCCTGTCCGTCAAAGTCATAATAAAGTGGGACAACTCTATCTTTGCTGCCCAAAGCTCTTTGGGTGAAAGGTAGGATATACAAACATGATAACTTAATCAATAAGTAAAGGTTAAAGAGGGTTGTTCAATAAATTATTACACAGGTGATATGGATACTAATTCCAAAAGTGCCGAGATAAAATTAAGAAGTTTCCATTTAGAAATAAAATAAAAATCACTATGGCATTATAGCATTCAAACTGACCACATACATGAAGTTCCTAAAGTCATGTCAAATGTTTACTATCAGAAATTATATAAAGGCAGCATTATTAAGAAAAATTTGGAGTACACCTTGCTTATCATGCCATATTCTGCATTTATGCACAGAGACACACACACAGGAATGCACCATGCAAACTTAGTATAAATGGTTTGCTAACATAAAGTGCTGTTGAGGGTGAGTTCTTTCTGTCTTACTGCACAGTAGATTTTACACTGAGCGTATTTTCCTCTGGCCAGCAAAGTGTGTGCTTTTTATTTTTTTTGTTATGATTACTCGTGGACACTCCTAGACACTTTATCAAATAACCCGTCTCACCTCAAAGGCAAACCTTCATCTCCAAACTACGTTCCTAGAGGGGTTGGAATTTTCAGGAATGGCCAGGAGAGAAGTGAAAGTAAACTGCTGGGGGAAATTAGGATTTATTCTCCCCTGATCCTTTAACCTGTTTGACAGTTCCAAACCACAGAATCAACCTGAGGCTTCTCCGGGCCTCTGGCTTCTATCGATGGAGAAATGCCATGCTATGCCTGGTTGTTGTTGTTGTTTTTTACCCAAGGCAATTAAATCTTCCTTCTCGCCACAATGCAGCCACCCACTTCGATTTCTTCAGTCAAAGAGGAAATTCCAATGACGGGAGACACACACTCCCCGACACTATACCCATACTTTTTCAAGAGTCTCAGAGTGTAGGCCTACAGCAAGGAACAGCTGCATCTGTTCAGTCTCTCCGGCTGGCACCTCTGCCTTAACTCTTTCCCTGGTGCCACCAATCTTACCATCTAGTCCATCTTTCCTCGCAATCAAATTTAGATTGCAAGCTCCCTGAGAGCAGCACCTTGAACTCAGGTACGTTAAGGTGCTGAAAGGACAGTAATGACAGCAATGATGCAGCTGAGGAATCAAACAAATTAATTTATTGATGAATTAATAAATAAATTATTTCACCTTTAAATATGCCTATAAAAGTTCTGATTAGAAACAGCCCTGTGGAAACTACCACTCCTCAGCTTTTAAGACGTTTTACTTAAGTCCGGGAGTGTGGGGGCGCTTTTACGAACTTCGGGAGCAGTTTAACCCTTTCTTCCCGCTCTCCCGCTCCATTGCCTAGTCAAGAAAAGGAGGAGGAGGAGGAGGAAGAGGGGTCTCGCTTACCACTTGAGCGCCTGACGATGTTCTCCAAAAACGTGTTCTGTGGTGCCACCAGCCCTCTTTTCCCCCCCGGCATCCTGAGCCTGCAGAGCCGGGCTCTGGAGCCAAGGGGTCGCAGCGGGGGCGGCTGGGAGGGTCTCGGCAGGTCTCTTGCACCCAGTGCCGTAGAGTAGCTGTGGGAAGGTGGACGAGGCAGTTCATGGTAGTAGCGCTCCAGCGGCTGGTGAAGCCCAGACTGTGGCAACGCCGCGCTCACAGCTCGGGAACTGCAGCCTCCGAGGGGATTGCGCCTGCGCGTGTGCCTGGCTGTTGCTGCTGCTGCTGCTACCCCAACGGGCAGACAGCATGACCATACGCCCTTCCAAAGCCCACCGGGCTGCCTGCGGCTGGACAGCGAAGAGTCAACCCAGCCCAGCCAGCGGATCTGGCCACTTCTTGCGTTCCTGGGCGCAACCGGGGCGCGTCGGGGAAACGGGGAATCCAACAGATGCTGAGAGGCTCTGCTTTTTTATGTATAAAAAAGCCACCAAACTCTTCTTTACTCTTTTTCCTTAAAAAGAAGACGCAGAAGAGAGACGATTCCTGCGTTGCCAACCAAGCGCTCGCATCCCAAGAGCTCCGGAAAAGCGGCTTTAATCCCAAAGCGCGTCGCCAAGTTGGAGCATTCAGCACCCTGGACAGCTCTCTCCCCGGGAGAGCCTAGACTGCGGAGCGCAGGAAATCCACCGAGCGCCACCCGAGGTCTCCTCCTCCGTCGCTCCAAGGGTCGCCAACAGGGAGCCGCCACCCCACCCTCTCTCCCCTCCCAGCCTGGGTGCCCTCTGGAACCTGCGGCTGCACCCACACGCGACCAGCAAGGCGAGCAGAGGAGGACGGCGGGCGGCTCGAGGGGCTGCGCTGAGGCGGCTGCACACCTGCTGGAGGCTGGCGGGGAAAGGCAGCGCAACTTGGGCAGGTCCCAGGATGGAGCATCAAACCCACGCTAGAGAGGGTGGGGGGAGGAGAGAGACGGGGGAGAAGAAAGAGGCCAATGGCCGGAGTGGCTATGGGATGCTTTCCCCGAAATCAGAGGCTCGCCAGGAGGCGGGGCTGAGTTGCCAGCCTGATCCGGGATCTCTCTCTCTCCTCTCTCTCTCTCTCTCTCTCTCTCGATCTCTCTCCCTCTCTCTCTCTCTCTCTCCTTCCTACAGTCAGTCGCCAGGGCTGAAAGTTCTTCGTCCGAGATGCTCCGAGGCGAGCACCCGAGCTGCCCTTCCGCCAGGGGAGGAGGAGGCTGAATAATTTAACGTTAGCTTCGGGGAGTTGGGGGGGGAATTGCAAAGGGAAGAAAGGAACGGGGATGGGGAGGCGAAAGGCTAGGGGGTGATTCCACTCATTGGTTTGGCACGGAGGAGAGGTTAGCGGGAGAGGAGGAGGATGGGTGGGGAGGGAGATGCAACTTTATTTTCTGCTTCATAAGAGATGCGGGGGGGCGGGGGCGGTGCGCGTTGAAATGTTTAAAGGCATTGCGGGCTTTTGCACCTGCCTCGCAAGGAGAAGGTACGGGTGGGCTTCTATTTGGAAATGTCTTCTCTACTGACCGCTTGGTCGTCGCCCATGATAGCTCAATGGATCCTCAATGGGCAGCTCGACTCTGGATATCAGCCGCTGGAGACGCAAGCAAGGAGGTGGGAAGGGGTGGCTGCTGCTCTCAGGCTCTGCTTGGGGGCTTCCCTGAGGCATCTTTCCTGGTCTCTGCTGGAAAGGAGGAGGCTGGACTGGACAGCTCCCGGGCCTGACCCAGCAAGTCGTTTCTTTTGGTTCTCGGGTGAATTAGAAATAACCAACCCAATATAGGAATCTTGAGAAGTGTCAAGAGGAACAGGCGGTTCCTGTGGGGACCTTAAAGCCTTTCAGCACAATCCTACACAATTTATTTATTTTTTGCTCCTTGTCCACTGGTTTTAGTGGCGCTTGCTCATGAGTAAATGTACACAGGGTTACAGCCATGCAGCCTGATCCTAACCATTCTTACATGGAAGAATGCCTTGGGACCTATTCCTAAGTAACTGTACAAGCGACTGCAGTATTACGGCATAGAATCACAGAAACATAAAACTGCAGAGTGGGAAGGGACCACAAGGGTCATCTAGTCCAACCCCCTGCAATGCAGAAATCTTTTTGCCCAATGTGGGGCTCTAACCCATGACCCTGAGACTAAGATGAATTTCTCCTTGCCCTCACCTGCTCCTTGATCCCCCACACAAAGGGTCCTTGTTTCTCTTCCTTCTCCAGCTTTGAAACTTCAAGTCCATCACACAGGCATTCCAGAGCAACGGATTGTGCCCAACCCTCCAACCTCAACCTCCAGGGCGCTGGGGTGCTTTTCCTGAGCCTTTTCTGCTCTTGATATTTAGAAAGAGGTTGCGCAACCACCTGGCAGTGATGTTGCACTAGTTATACCCTGAACAGAGCAAAGGCTTGGACTATTGGACCTCCAAAGACCATCCCAACTCTGAAATTTTGTTAACTGGAGAAGGGAGACCACTGCAAAGTCTAGACTTCAAGCGTGGGAGTCATCACTGGATTGCAAAGGGAGTGAAAGACACAACAGAGGAAAACTAGGGGAATAATTCCACCTTTCCTATTCAAGATCTGCCGGAATGAGCGTCCAGGAAGCACTAAATCAGAGACCCCTCACCTATTCCTAGTTTTAAATTATATTCTTTTGCTGTGTTATCTGTTAGGTTGGTGTGTGTCTAGTCTGGGCAAAAGACAGTAGTAAATAAGACACCTTCATCCTAGATATAATTCCTATTTGCCAACGACCCCTTTCAGGACGTAAGAAGTACCAAACCACCCTTGCCGCTTATTTTATTAGTATTTACCAAAAAGCATTTTCAGCCTTCCCTTTCTGCCTCAGTATGAGGCACTTGGGTTGGTTCATGACACATTTAACTGAATGCATTTCTACTGCCATTTGGTTTATATTCTTAGCATTTCGTCTGCGGCCATTTGGAGGGAGCCAATGCGTCACGGTGGGGTTTCGGTGCCACTCCTTTTAACAGGCTCTCTTTCCCATCCTTATTTGGCACTTCTGACCAATGTATAGCTGGCAGATCTCCCCTCCCCCCCCTTTTTTTCTTTTTAAAGAAAGATTGCATATCTTTATCGGAGTTATTCCCCATCGGTTGATATGAAGGAGGAAGGGAGAAGAGAACGAAAGGAAAACGAAATAAAATTTGATAGAAGAAGACATCTGCATCCAGCTGTGTGTCTATGGAGCTCTTTCAAAGCAACCTGGAGTAATGCAGATCAGATTTTGGAGAGCGGGGGGGATAAAACTCCAACCCCTCTGCTTCCCCTGCCAAATGGCTTTTTTAAAAAAGAAAATTCCATACATGCATTCCCAGCATCTGGAATGAGGACATGGACCATGTGCATATGTATGCATGTTTCCTCATCTAGCTTTGGATATGTCCAGAGAAGCCTTCTGCTGTGTGCATAATATGTCTTCCTGCTAGTTTCTATTCAGATCTCGCCAAAGCTGCTCCCCCCAAAAGCAGGGAGATGCTGTAAGAGGGGAGGAATCTGCTCTTACCTACTTGCTAATTCTTGCTCAAGACTACCTTGCATATTATCCAGCCAGGTAATCTGAAAACAGATACGGCTGTCAGTTTCCAAATTCTTCTCCGTCCAAATGAAAACTGGCTCCCCGTTGGAATCTTTTTGCAAGGAAATCAATGGTAGTACCCTTTTCTTCTCCCCCCACCCCTTCACGTTTTTTGGCCACTTCAGTCAGCTCCCTCTTGGCACTTCAGTTGACACGTTCAAGTATTCTGGAGCTCCCTCTTGGCTGTTAGTTGACACCAAGTATTGATCTTGATTGAACCGGCTCATTTTAAGCAAGCGTTTACCTTCTGAAAGTATGCATCAATATGCGCAAAGAATCAAGGTAAGTTAATGCAAAGTTGGACATGGAGGCAATCAAGGTGAAAAGAAGTTAAAGCTGATAGAGAGCAAATATTGAAAACCATCCAGCATCAGAATGTGCTAATTTAATAGAAAGGAAGTTTAAAATCTAATTTCCAGATCAGGAAATTAAATTCAGACTCACCTGGGAAATGGTTTTCTGTGTTTCTTTCCCCTAAACTTCTGGAAATTGTTGGACCTGGACTAGATATTTTGACAAGGCTTTTTCATTTCTTTTATGAAACGAACTGTATATGCCTCTTGGTTGTAAGAATACCTCTAAGCAGTTTTAGGTAAGGATGTTGGAAGGTGAAAGAATAAGGGGAGGCGAAGGATCCTTTGGGACTGTGCTGTCTGTTAAGCACTAATTGTTGGAATCAGGCTTCATACCAAGAACAAACTTAGTTGGTCTCTAAGGCGCTACTGGAAGGAATTTTTTTAAATTTTTGTTTTGTTTTGACTATGGCAGACCAACACGGCTACCTACCTGTAACTGGAATTAAATCATAATCATTTAAAAATCTTTGGTACTGGAGAGCTTTCATGTTTGTAGTAATATAAATTAGTTATGGTGTTATATGCAGTTCCCCAGAAAGGCTGCTAACACATGCCTGCAGCAGGGAAACAGGTAGACTGAAGGATGGAAAGCAGACTGCCTTTAGGTGAAAGAGAGGTTGGAATGGTCTAAATATGTCGCTTGTTAAACCTTGAGCATTGGCCTAAGGCGTCATAGAGGTGCTGGTAACTATTTACAAACTTACAGCTTCCTGGAACATTTCCTAACACAGGTCTGCAGCAGGGTCTTGATTAGAGGAGAAGGAGAAATCTGTATAATGGGTTCATTGTGCCCGAATACAACACAGAGGCAAGATAGAGACAAGACTCTATCTGTCAGTAGTCAGTATTACCTGAAGCTAAAAGGCATGTCTGGACAAGCTCTGGGAATGCACAAAGGGTGTGTGGAGTGTTCACAAGGTGATCCTGGTACATGAATTCCCACTGATTTTTTTTTTTTAAAAAAAGGCCTCCTCAAATCGCTTTTGGGATATGCTTTAGCAATGGGCCTCTAGGTGAAGGGAAGGGCCATAGCTTAGTGGTTAGAGCACCTGATTCACATGCGGAGGTCCTCAGTTTAATCCCCAACATCTCCAGGGAGGGCTAGGAGAGACTCTGGCTTGGAATCTTGCATTGCTGCTGCCGGTCATTGCAGACAATATTGAGGTAGCTAGACTAATGGTTTGACAGTATAAGGCAGCATTCTGTGTTCTATATAAAGGACAATCTGGGGAAACAAGACAGGCTACAGATGGCTACAGAAAGAGACAGGCGGCAGTACAGCTGGGGCAGAACGTTCAATCGCCTCTGCAGATTGAGGCGTTTTATTTCTGGGAACAGATCTGCTGCATCTTCCCTTTTCCGAGTGAGAGCCCCTATGGAATCCATGAGTCAGGCTGGACATTAATTGCTATGCGGGCTTTCTCTTTTTTTTTTTTTTTTAAATAAATTTTTATTATTTTTCCAAAGATAACAAATTACCACCGATTATTTTATCTAATATACAATACATTACTGTAGCTCTGCCGAGCAATTGACTCCCCTCCCCCACGTCAACAGGTTTTCTAGTCCAATCTTGTCGCGCAGTTCATATTACATCCATATTAGTCTTTGTCAAAGGTTTATTCCAATCCTACAAGTGTTTTTAAACTTCCTCTGTTCAATCTTAAATACTCCACAAATTTACTCCAATCTCTTTGAAACCTCGAGTCATCCTGGTTTCTGACCCTGCCAGTCAGTTTTGCCATTTCAGCATATTCCACCATCTTCGTCTGCCACTCATCAATTGTAGGTAACTCCTGTAATTTCCACTTTTGGGCAAGTAGTATTCTTGCTGCAGTTGTCGCATACATGAACAATCTTTTGTCCTTCTTAGCTATTTCATCTCCCATCAACCCCAACAAAAAGGCTTCAGGTTTTTTTGGGAAAGTATATTTAAACATCTTCTTAAGTTCATTATAAATTGCTTCCCAAAAACCCTTAACCTTACTGCAAGTCCACCACATGTGGTAAAAACTACCTTCTTCTTGTCTACATTTCCAACATAACTTATCATGCATTCTATACATTTTTGACAATTTTACTGGAGTCAAATACCATCTATACATCATCTTATAAACATTCTCTTTCAATGTTACACACGCGGTGAATTTCAAAGTCTCATTCCATAGTTTAGTCCATGCATCATAATCTATATTGTGCCCAAAATCCATTGCCCATTTTATCATCACTTCTTTCGTTAACTCATCTTTAGTATACCATTCTAACAACAAATCATACATTTTTGCTAAGAATTTACCTCTACCTTCTAATAGCTCAGTTTGTAATCTAGATTTTTTATCTTCAAAGCCAATCTTTCTATCTTCTAAGAGCAAATTATGCACTTGGTGATAATTGCTATGCGGGCTTTCTCAGCATTCTCGAACCATTGCAGCCTCCCCCACCTGGCAAGATCATGAGCTTGACTTCTGCTCTGCAAGCTGGGGGAACGAAGCCTCTGCACCCCCCAAGGCATTCTAGAAACCAGGTCAATGGTTATTGCACTAGGAAAAGCCGACACCAGCGTGCCTTGGTTGCATTTCTTCTTGTTTTAGGGTGAGCCCCTGCTTGTTGCACCTGTATACTGAAGCTGCTTTCTAGGCATTTCCTGTGCATAAAGGTCAGTAGCTAGAGGCTCCAAATCTGTCCACCTCCTAGCCTCTCCCAGATGCCCAAAAGTGAAGGAAGAGGAATCAGCAGAGAGACTAGCTGTTCTGACAATTAGCAATGGGTGAAATCCTCTTGGCTCAGCTTAGACATTCTCTCAAGCTTTGCAAAATGTCTCTTAGTGCTCTTGGAACAGAACAGGTCTCTTCCAGCTTATAGCACCAAGTGATCTGGTCAACCCACAACCCTGAGATGAAGCATATCATGCTCTACATTCTGTGCTCCAAGCGTGTGCTCTCCCCACTGATCCACACTTCCTGTCCGTCATGTTTTGCAGGGGGTTGGACAAGATGACCTTTCAGGTCCCTTCTAACTACACAATTCTATTATTCTACGATTCACTCCAGGCCAGTGTTACCAACCCAAAACAAATTGCTTAGGCAGGAAATTCTATTTTATTTTCCATGTTGCGTTTCTCCCCTCTAGCTCACCATCCCTGGAACGTTAAACAAATCCTTGGCTTATTATTATTATTATTATTATTATTATTATTATTATTAAGCAAAGCCCCTAACTCTGCCTTGGCTTCACAGCTTCATTTTTCTCCTCACCCTCCACGTTCTTCAAAATGGCGCAGTTCTTCTCCCCCCATCTGCTCTGCTTTGCACATTGTGGTGAATCAGGTTATAGTTAGGGGCTGTTTAGAGACCCATGGTGTTTTAAGGGTTAATGGAATCCCCAGTTAGAGTGACAGACACCCTTGGGAGGCGGGACATTCCACTATTTAAAAGGAGGGAGCAGCCGTTAGGGTGGTTGATTGGGGGGTTGGAGAGTGGTGACTGAAGAAGGAGGGTGTGTGGAGAGGTTAGGTTTAGGTTAGATTAGGAACATTAAAGATGTGTTTATGTTTATGTTGATGAAACAAAGAATATACACTGATAACAATCTAAGCTTATGAACCCATACTGAAACCGCTATGCTTTGTACTAAATAAAGATCTCTTGTTTTCGAGCCAAGTCGTCGTTCTTTTGGTCCAGCAGGTTATCTAAGCTCTTGAGGAGGGGAGTTCAGGAAAAGGGCAAAACTAGTCTGAAAGAAGATAGTTTGTGTCTTAGAATTCCCTCAGGAGGGGCTAGTGGGCAAGAAACCTGGGTTTGCCACAAAGTTGCTAAGAGGGCTTAGTCAACTGGTATAGGGAGGGGATCTAATAAAGAGAGGCCCCGAACTATAGGCAAAAGGAGAGGTTTAACCCCAAAGCCCAGAGCAGTGGAAATAACCGGCCACGTCCGCTGGACAGTGAAACCCCTGTTACTAAGAGATTCCCAGTTTATTAAATAAAGGGAAAGACAGTAATAGACGGACCTCAAAGGGACAGGTGGGGTGAGAGTTAATTTAACCCAGAACACCTGAGTAAAAACGTAACTTAGTAACAAGGGGAGAGTTTGAGTTGGAGGTTCGTCACATTTAATTGGTGGCAGCGTCGCGATTTGAATCCGTAACCCACACGCCAGAGTTTGGTGTAGTTGCGACAATATAATCCTGTGAAGGAAATGGCTCATTTAAGAAAAGCAAGAGAGGCTAAAGGAGATGAGAGAACAGGAGGGGTTGAGGAAAGAGAAGACCCCAGTTCTGAAGTAGAAATAATGAAAATGAAATTAGAATTAGCCCGAATTGAGGCAGAAAGGGAGAAAGCAAGATTGGCTTCAGAGGAGAGGATGCAATCGGAAAGATTAAAAGTACAACTAGAGCAAGAGAAACTGCATCTAGAGAAGGAGGTGAAATGCGGAAGAATAAGGGTGGAGGAATTGCAATTGAGGGCAGAATTACCGCAGATTACAGATAGCAGTGAATTTACCTCAGCCAATTTGAAGCGCTTCCCTAAGTATGTTAATGGGGATGACGTGGAGGCATTTCTCTTTAGTTTTGAGAGAGTGTGCAAAGAACTGAATGTAGCTGAAGAAAACTGGATGGTATACCTAAGACCACAAATCTGTGGAATATTAAGCGAAATATATTCTGATTTGAGGGAAACTGAGTTATCCAGTTATGATATATTCAAACAAAGAGTGAGAATACGCTGTGGGCTGACAGCAGAGCAAAGTCGAAAAGCCTTTAGAGAGATAAAACGTAACCATAAAGAGACGTATTCACAGCTGGCAAGCAGATTAGAACGATTATTAGACAGATGGATTCAAGGGAGTGGTGTGAAAAACTTTGATGAATTGAAACAATTGTTCTGCGTGGAACAATTTTATAAACACATCCCTGTAAATTTACGTTGGTTTATAAAAGATAAGCGGCTAACAAGAGTGAGCGAGATAGCTGAACTTGCAGATGGATTAGAAGGAGATTTAGCAGAGGGAATGTGTCCAAAACCATGGAGCAAGGATAAGCCATGGAAAGACAATGGGAAAAGGCACCAACCTGAGAAAATTCCTGTCAGGGAAGACAAAAATGTAAAAAGAAAAATTGTTTGTTTTTTTTGTGACCAAGAAGGGCACATAAAGGGACAATGCCCCCTGCTGGTTAAGAAGCAAAGTGCAACAACATCGGCTAAATCTGTAAAATTATTAACTCAAAGTGAGGTTCAGAATTTACCTCAGGATATAGGCTCAGACGGGACTGAGAGTTCATTAGAGCCTGTAGCGAAAGTAATGCAAGTCTGGAGAGCTGAACAGGAGAGTGGCAGAGACTATATTGAGTCAGTAATAATTAATGGAAAAGAATTAAAAGGATTGCGCGATACAGGTGCTGATGTTTGTTTAATAAAATCGCAATGTGTACAAAGGGACCAGTATCTCCCAGATCAGTCATTCAGTCTGAGAGGGATATGGGGACCCGAGTTCGAAATACCTGTCGCGGAAGTATATGTTGAATATAAAGACTTTAAAGGGAAGTGGAAAGTGGGTGTTTGGGACAATATTGAGGAGCCTGTCCTGATAGGCAATGATATTGAAAAGCACAGAAATAAAGTACAAGTGATTACCAGAGCCCAAACCCAAGCCTTAGAAAGTCAGTTGGATGCCAATAGTGAGGCCCCAATTGAAAATGAGGGGTGCGGAATGTTGGAGAGTTTGGCAGTTACAACCGAACATAGGGAACAGTTCATGAGTGAACAGCAAAATGATGAGACTTTAAAAGAAGTCTGGGAGAAAGCTCAAGGGCAGGAGGCAGAGGTATCTGTGGAGAAGCCCTGGGTGTTTATTATTAAAGAAGGACTGTTATATAGAATATCTCTGAGGAGAAAAACCACAGCTGAGTGGGAAAAGAAAGAGCAACTGGTGTTGCCAAGAAAATACAGGCTTCAGGTGCTGAATATGGCACATGATGCCCCCACCGCTGCGCATTTAGGCATAAGCAAAACCAGAGAAAGAGTGCAAGCACGTTTTTACTGGCCTAAAGTGGGAAGAGATATCCGATCATACTGCCAGTCATGTCATGTATGTCAGATGGTAGGAAAAAGTGGGGATAAGACAAAGGGATTGCTGCAATCTATCCCAGTTATATCGGAGCCCTTTGCTAAAGTGGGAGTGGATATAATAGGTCCGATCTCACGAGTGACCACCAGGGGAAGTAAATTTATCCTGAGTGTAGTTGACTGGGCGACTCGGTATCCGGAAGCGGTAGCTCTAAGAGAAATTGATGCCAGGAGTGTAGCAAAAGCACTATTATCAGTTTTTGCTAGAATAGGATTTCCGAAAGAGATTCTTACAGACTTGGGATCGAATTTTGTCTCAAAAATGATGGAAGAGCTATTCAGATTATGCGGAATCAAGCATCTGAGAACTTCGTTATCTCATCCTCAAACAAATGGATTGGCAGAGCGATTTAACGGCACTCTGAACCAGATGATAAAAACCTATGCCATGAATCATCCGAATGATTGGGATGAAAAATTACAACATTTTCTGTTTGGATATCGGGAGGTTCCACAGCAAAGCACAGGTTTTAGCCCATTTGAACTGTTATTTGGGAGACAACCGCGTGGGCCGCTTGATTTGTTAAAAGACGCGTGGACGGGGCGTGAAGAGATCATCGACACCGATGTAGTGACCTACGTCCAAGATCTGCAGAATGGGTTGCAACAGCTGAGAGAGCAAGCTGCAAGCAATGTGCGAAAAGCCCAGAAGAAACAGAAGATGTGGTACGACGCGCACGCCCGAGATAGAACTTTTCAGCCTGGAGACAGCGTGCTGATGCTGAGGACCAGACGGCGGAAGAAGATGGAAGCATCCTGGGACGGTCCTTTTCGGGTGGTTGAAAAGATGTCTGCGGTGACTTATGTGGTACAGATTGATCAGGAAGGGGGGCGGTGCAAAGTAGTACATGTCAATTTACTTAAACCCTATTTTGACCGAAAGAATTTAATTTTGGTGGTTAAGGGTGAGAGAAAGCAAGAAACCAAATTAGAGGGGTGGGGGAAAATAAGCCCAGGAACTACCCTTGATAAAGTGTCTTTTGATAATGAGTTAACTACGGAACAAAAGACCCAATTAAAAATGGTTTTGGCGCAGTATGCACAAGTGTTTTCAGACATCCCAGGCAGAACAGGGATGATTGTGCATAAAATTGAAACAGGGGATGCGAAACCAATTGCCAAAGCCCCTTACAGAGTAACAGGAGTGCAGGCAGATTTGGTAACGCGGGAGGTAAAAGAAATGTTGGAGTTGGGGCTTATAGAACCTTCACAAAGCCCCTGGTCAGCTCCCTTGATTTTAGTGAAAAAAGCAGATAAGACTTTTAGGCCATGCATTGATTTCAGATGCCTAAATGGGGTGACGGTAGCAGATGTATATCCGATGCCCCGGGTGGATGAATTAATTGAAACTATTGGGAAGGCAAGATACATCTCTACGCTTGATTTAACAAAGGGATACTGGCAAGTAGAGATGGATCCCAAAGATAAACATAAGACAGCATTCATAACTAGGGATGGATTATTTGAATTCAAAGTTCTACCATTTGGCTTAAAAAATTCTGCTGCTACATTTCAAAGGTTAATAGACAACCTATTAAGTGGGTTAAAGGAATTTGCTGTTGCCTACATTGATGATATATGCATACATAGTTTGTCCTGGAAAGAACATTTAAAACACCTAAGTATTGTGTTACAGAGAGTGTACAATGCTGGACTGACAGTGAAAGCGGCGAAGTGTCAGCTAGGAAAACAACAAGTGAGGTACTTGGGACATATATTGGGAGGTGGTATAATCAAACCAGACAATGACAAGGTTGGGGCGATAAAGGAATGGCCTATACCCTCTTCCAAAAAGCAGGTGAGAGCCTTTATAGGTGCCATTGGGTACTACAGGAGGTTTATCCCTCAGTTTAGTACGCATGCCGCAGTGTTAAGTGACTGCACAAAAAAGAGTCATCCAGATAAAGTGTGTTGGACGCAGCAATGCCAACAGGCTTTTGACACTTTGAAATCATATCTCATGACAGAACCCATTCTAATGGCGCCTGATTTCCAGCGTCCTTTTGCTTTGCTAACGGATGCGTCAGGAGTCGGATTAGGGGGAGTGTTGGTACAAGAAGGGGAAGATGGTTTCTTACATCCAATCCTGTATATTAGTAGAAAGTTAATTGAAAGGGAGCAGCGACTTTCTACGGTGGAACGAGAGTGTTTAGCTATTGTGTGGGCTGTTAACAAGTTAAAACCTTATTTATGGGGGAGACAGTTCACCCTGTACACTGATCATTCCCCGTTGCGATGGCTAAACCAGATGAAGTGCTCAAATAACAAGCTGATCAGGTGGAGTTTGCAGTTACAGGACTACACCTTTGACATAAAGCACATAAGGGGAAAAGACAATGTGATCGCTGATGCTCTGTCAAGAAATGTAATAACATAATAATCTAGAGGCATGGAATAAACTCCTTGCTCCGGCATTACTCTGAAAGGTTTGAGTATGCCTATGCAATGTCTTTGGGGTGGGGAGATATGTGGTGAATCAGGTTATAGTTAGGGGCTGTTTAGAGACCCATGGTGTTTTAAGGGTTAATGGAATCCCCAGTTAGAGTGACAGACACCCTTGGGAGGCGGGACATTCCACTATTTAAAAGGAGGGAGCAGCCGTTAGGGTGGTTGATTGGGGGGTTGGAGAGTGGTGACTGAAGGAAGGAGGGTGTGTGGAGAGGTTAGGTTTAGGTTAGATTAGGAACATTAAAGATGTGTTTATGTTTATGTTGATGAAACAAAGAATATACACTGATAACAATCTAAGCTTATGAACCCATACTGAAACCGCTATGCTTTGTACTAAATAAAGATCTCTTGTTTTCGAGCCAAGTCGTCGTTCTTTTGGTCCAGCAGGTTATCTAAGCTCTTGAGGAGGGGAGTTCAGGAAAAGGGCAAAACTAGTCTGAAAGAAGATAGTTTGTGTCTTAGAATTCCCTCAGGAGGGGCTAGTGGGCAAGAAACCTGGGTTTGCCACAAAGTTGCTAAGAGGGCTTAGTCAACTGGTATAGGGAGGGGATCTAATAAAGAGAGGCCCCGAACTATAGGCAAAAGGAGAGGTTTAACCCCAAAGCCCAGAGCAGTGGAAATAACCGGCCACGTCCGCTGGACAGTGAAACCCCTGTTACTAAGAGATTCCCAGTTTATTAAATAAAGGGAAAGACAGTAATAGACGGACCTCAAAGGGACAGGTGGGGTGAGAGTTAATTTAACCCAGAACACCTGAGTAAAAACGTAACTTAGTAACAAGGGGAGAGTTTGAGTTGGAGGTTCGTCACAACATCCAACTCTGAGCGAAGTGGTGAGACTTTCCAGCTGGTTTCAGCAGCTTTAACTGGGCTGGTGAGTTTGGAAAAGAAGCCAGCTCCCAGGAGGAACCTCTGGAATATTGCCGGTGTTGCTACGGATGTGAGGAGAGGGCTATCGGTGGCTGCTAGCCACAAAGACTGTGCTCTGCCTGTGGGATGTAATCCACTGGGAGCAGTCAAGTACAACATTCCTTGTTATGCTAGAGTGGACGTGCAAGGGAATGTTTGGTCCAGCCTATTTGGTCCACTTCCTGTTCCTCCTGGCCTGGAACATCCTTCCTTGCATGTGACTAGTAGGTGGGTGTGACCTTTCCAGACCTGGTAAAAGGCCAAGTCACGCTGCTACCTTTCTCTCTTTTCAACCTTTCTGTTCGTCCTGCGAACTTCCTGATTCACCTGGACTGTACTGCTGGCTGCCAACCAACAGTCCCCCAGGTCAACTCCCTTATGGGGTAAACCTGTTTTTTTTTTTTTAAATAAATTTTATTATATTTCAAAAAAAGACTGAAAAAAGAAAAAAGAAGAAAAAGAAAAAGAAAAAAGACAAAATACAAATAACATAAACAAAATACAAACACTACAAGATCAAAAAAAAAAAAAATACAACACCAACAAAAATAAAATCTAAACATCCTTATACTTATTTAATCTTACTTAATGAGCTTCCTCCCATCTTCTATGCTGCATTCATTGTGAATCTAATTTTAGCAACTTTATAACAGTTTAATATCATCATTCATAATTAATCTATACCTTATTTATATCATCTTATTTCTAACTTTAACAACTTATATCCTTCCAATACATCTTTAACAATTCTAACAATTATATCCTACTTCTCCTAATATACTTTATGCTGACGCCTATAATTCAACTGATTTCCAATTCAAATCACTATATTATCGTATTTTGCCAAATAGTCTCTGAATTTCTTCCAATCTTCTTGCACCGCTTCCTCCCTCTGGTCTCGGAGTCTCGCAGTCAGTTCAGCGAGTTCCATATACTCAATCAGCTTCATCTTCCATTCTTCCACTGTCGGTAAAGTTTCACTTTTCCAGTTCTTTGCTATTAAAATCCTAGCTGCTGTTGTGGCATACATAAAGAAAGTTTTATCTCTGTTGGTAATCTCCTGATTGTCCATGCCCAGTAGGAAGGACTCTGGTTTCTTACTAAATGTGCTTTTTAGCACTTTTTTAAGCTCATTATAAATTTTCTCCCAGAATTCCTTTACCTTTGGGCATGTCCACCACATATGAAAAAAGGTACCTTCCACTTTCTTACATTTCCAACATTCATTACTCACTCCATGATACATCTTAGCTAGTTTCACCGGTGTCAAATACCATCTATACATCATTTTCATAATATTTTCTCTCAAAGTATTACATGCAGTAAATCTGATACCTTGTTTCCACAATTTTTCCCAATCCTCCAACATTATATTATGTCCCACATCTTTTGCCCAACCAATCATGACTGATTTAACCATTTCATCCTTTGTATGCCACTCTAGCAATAGATTATACATTCTGGAAAGATTCTTACTATTCGGTTCAATAAGTTCTGTTTCCAACTTGGACTTCTCGGTTGAGAAACCTAATTTTCTATCAACCTTATAAACTTCATTAATCTGATAATACTGCAACCAGTCTGTCATAACCTCCTTCAATTGTTCATAACTTTTCAGTTTAAAATTCTGGCCTTCTTGTTCCAAAATGTCGACATACTTTGGCCATTTCGCAGACATGTTAGGTCTCTTATACGCTTTCGCTTCTACTGGAGACAGCCACCTGGGGGTTTTTCTCTCTAACAAATCTTTGTTTCGAATCCAAACCTGATACAAGGCATTCCTAATAATATGGTTTTTAAAAGCTTTGTGGGCCTTCACCTTATCATACCACAAATAAGCATGCCAGCCAAATACATTATCATGTCCTTCTAAATCTAAAACATCAGTGTCTTCCAGCTTAAACCAATCCTTTAACCAACAAAAGGCGGCCGCTTCGAAATATATTCTCAAGTCCGGCAGGGAGAAACCACCTCTTTCCTTTGAATCAGTCAATATTTTATATTTAATTCTCGGTTTCTTCCCCTGCCAAATAAATTTCGATAAGTCCTTTTGCCACCTTTTGAAACAGTCCATTTTATCTATAATTGGAAGCACTTGAAATAAAAACAAAATCTTTGGTAGTACATTCATCTTAATGGCTGCTATTCTGCCCATCAAAGTCAACTTTAATCTTGTCCATATCTCCAAATCCATCTTAATCTCTTTCCACAGTTTTTCATAGTTATCCTTGAACAGGTTTAGGTTCTTTGGAAGTTAAATTCACTCCCAGATACTTCACCTTATTAACAAAACTAAGTTCTGTTTGCTCTTGTAATTTCTGTCTCTGCAATGGTGACATATTTTTTGTCAACACTTTTGTCTTTGTTTTATTCAACTTAAATCCTGCTACTCTTCCAAAAGAGTCTATTATCTCCAATGCTTTAGGTACACTGCTTTCCGGATCTTGTAGGGATAAAACCAAATCATCGGCATAGGCCTTCAATTTATATTCTTTCTCTCCCACCCTAATTCCTTTAATTTGCTTTTCCTTCCTGATCATTTCCAACAACACCTCCAGGACCGTGATGAAAAGTAATGGGGAGATAGGGCACCCTTGTCTTGTACCTTTTTCAATCCTAATTTCCTCGCACATCACATTATTAATAAGAATCTTTGCTCTTTGCTCTTTATAAATGGCATTTATGCCATTTAAAAAATTTTGACCAATCTCCATCTTTTCCAAATTCTTCTTCATAAAAGTCCAAGATATATTGTCAAAGGCCTTTTCAGCATCGATAAACATCAAAGCTGCTTCCGTATTTATCTTTTTTTCTAATCTTTCCAATATATCCACAATGGTTCTTGTATTTCTATTAATGTATCTTCCAGGTAAAAACCTGCTTGATCCTTGTGGATATACTCCTTCAACACCCTTTTTAATCTTGTAGCCATGACATTTGCAAAAATTTTATAATCCGTATTTAAAAGCGAAATAGGTCTATAATTCTTCATTTGTGTTTTATCTGAATCTGGTTTTAATATCAATGTAATGTACGCATCCTTCCACGTATCTGGTGCCCTACCTCCTTCCAATAATCCATTGCAAATATCTTTCAATGGCTGTATTAGCCAATCTTTCAAAGTCTTATAATATTTTGCAGTTAGTCCGTCCGGTCCTGGAGACTTTCCAGTCTTCATATTTCTTATAGCATCCTCCAACTCTTGAATCGTAATAGGGTGGTTGAGAGTTATCAGTTTTTCTTCTGGGATTTTTTGCAAACCATTTTTCTCCAAGAATTGCTTAATTACTTCCTCCTCTACTTTTTCCTCCTTGTACAAATGCTTATAAAATTTCTGAAAATATTTCCTGATCTCTTCCGGGTTCTCTACATTTTTACCGTTGACCTTTATATTGGTGATGGTATTCAATTTTTGTCTCTTCTTCAGTTGCCATGCTAACAATTTTCCACATTTATTCGCTGATTCAAAGGTCCTTTGCTTCATCATTTTAATTTTCCATTCAATTTCCTGATTTAATAACTTAGCATATTGGGACTGCAAGATTTTTATTTCTTTCTGAATTTGTTGGTTCTTAGGGTGTCCTCTCAATTTTTTCTCATATAAATTGATTTGCTTCAATATTCTCTCTTTTTCCTGATTTTGTTCTTTCTTTTTCTTAGCTTTTTCACTTATGAGGAGACCTCTCATCACTGCTTTACTTGCGTCCCATACAATTCTTTTTTCCACTTGAGTACTCAAATTAAACTGAAAATACTCTTTCATTTTTGCTGCAGCTTTTTGTACAACCTTAGAATCTCTCAACAGTCCATCATCCATTCTCCATCTAAAAGAACCCTTGGATGAGATCATCAAATCCAATTGTACCGGATTATGATCCGAGCAAGACTTGGGGCAAATCACGGCCTTCTGTATTTTTGGGGCCAACCCTCTGGAAATCCAGATGTAATCTAAACGGGACCACGACAATTGAGAATCAGAATAATATGTTGCCTCAGTCTCCATAGGATTCTTTAATCTCCATGAGTCCACCAAATCTAAATTGTCCACCATCTGAAAAAAAGTTTTTGGCAGTTTCCCTTCATTAGTTATTTTAGACCTTTGGGATCTGTCCATAAGAGTGGAAACTGCACCATTGAAGTCCCCGAGGCAAACAATATTATATTCCAAATAGTCCAATAATATGTCATGTATTCTTTTATAAAAGTTGGCCTTCGCATCATTTGGTGCATAAAGTCCCAGAATCAAAAATTTTTCGCCTTGAACGTTAATTTCAATTGCGATATATCTCCCTTCTTCATCTTTAAACAATTGCTTTGGATTGTATTTTTCTTTAGCATAAATTACTACTCCTCTCTTCTTGACTTTGTCTGACGAAATGAATTCTTGGCCTAATCTTTTATTTTGTAATATCCGTCTATGTTGTCGCACTACATGAGTCTCCTGTAAACAAACAATGTCCAATTTTTTCTGCTCCAATGCATGGTACACTCTGCGTCTCTTCGGCCTCTGGTTCAAGCCGTGGACATTCCAAGTTAATAATTTCAACGCCATCTTATTTTCCAACGCCTCCTACCGCACCTTGTTCTTCTTCCGATGATTCTCCTGAATCCGACCCTCCTCCACCAGCTGGGAGCACTCTCGCAGGGTCCAATGACGATCCTTTAAAGTCTGCTGCGTGTTTTTCTAAGAACTTCCTTTTATCTTCCACCGATTTTATTCTCACTCTTCTCTCTTTATATTTGAATGTCAGGCCCTGCGGGAACTCCCAACTGAATGGGATTCTTCTAGAGCGCAGTTCTGTTGATAAGTCGTTGTAATTAAATCTCAAATTTAAAAAATACCTTGGGATATCTTTATAAATGACCACGCCTTTTTCTTGGACCACCAGGTTCTTCTTGTAGTGTAAATCGAGGATCCTGTCTCTTTGTGCTCGGTTCTGGAACAACCACCATACAATCGTTAACTCTTTTCGGATTCTTTTTCCCTTTGGTTCCAAATCTGTAGGCTTTCACAATAGAGGTTTCCAGCTCACCTTCCTCCAATTGCCAGAATGTAGAGAATTCCTTAACGATAAAGTCTTTCAAACTTTCTTTCTCCAACTCTGGCAAATTTCTCAATCTCAGGTTGGTCCTCCCTCGCTTGAAGCTGTAAGAAGGCAAGAGATTCTTGAAGATCTCTTTGTTGTGTTTCAATCCTTTGAATTCTATCAGGTTCTAAATTTTCCAATCTATGTTCCACAGTCTTAATTTTTTCCCTAAAATCTTCTGAGTCCTTCTTAAGTGTCTTCACCTCTTGTCCAATCTGTCCAATCGCTGCAGAATTTTCCTTGACCGTTTGGTCAATAGCCAAAATTGATTTTTCCAGCCGGTCCGAAGAGTCTCTTACTTCTAATTGCAATTTTTCTACAGTGGCCTGCAGAACCGCTTGGCTGGCATTAAATTTCTCAATTGCAGCAATCATTTGCTCCTCAAGCGGTTTAGAGGTAGAAGCTTTCCTCTTAGTTTCTCCTTGCTCCCCTCCTTTTTTTTGTGCTCTAGTAGTAACAGAGGGTGTTGTATCTGTCATTTCCAAAACAATCTGCAGCTGAGGTTTCAAGGTCACCTCAGTTACAGTACTTCCCAGATAAGCCAGTTCCAGAATTAACCAAAACAGTTCCTACAGTCAACACCAGGTGGCTAACCACAGTCCAAGGCCAGAAAGCAGAGCCAGCCAAGCCAATCCCACCAATACAGAAGTTCCCAAGTAGCGACGACTTTTAAGAAAAGTTTTAAAAAGTTTTAAAAAGTTTTAAAAAGTCCTCCAAAGTCAAGAAAAGTTTTGCAAACAAGTCAATCCAAGTAATGTTACTGTAATCCAATCCACAGTGTATCTTTAAGCAGTTTAAATAGTAGCAGGAAATGTCAGTTACAAGTATCCAGTCGGAAACAGAAAGAAATAAACAAAATCGCCATTTGTATCCGCCGCCCGCTTACTGACCCGGTTCTCCTTAATCCAGAGGGTGAAGCGGTGTCTTCCTGAGCTAATTAATCCACATTGGAAGCAATAGAAGTCACAAAAGCCTCCAACTTGGAGGCACAACAACTTTTAAAAACTTTGGAAACAGCGTAAAAGTTTTAAAACAGTCTAACGGCTGCAGCTCCAAGCTCGTTGCTCCACTGTTGCAGCTAGGGGAGATGGGCTTCCTCACTTTAATCTCCCTCCACAAGCCAAATCTTTTAAAATTTAAGTCAAATTAAGTTCCTTTACTCACGGAGTTTCCTTTTTTTCTCTGTCCCAATCGAGGAAAATGCAGGCGCTCCAAACTGGCAGTTTCCGCTGCTTTGTGTCTTCGGTCTGTCTCGGTTCTTCAGCGCCGTGCCGTTGCCCGGTTCACTCAAACCTCCCTCTTACGAGGGTGCCTGAGAACCGGGGCGACACGTCTGGCGCCCGCTAGAACCCCAGTCCACTGGACGCTCCACCAGTGGCTTTAGGGAGCCCGCAGCGCGGTTGCGGTTGCTCCAAAACCCGAAAAACACCGAGGACGTCTCTCCGTGGAAACGACCTCCGACTGCTCAGAATGGCGCTGGCACCGGAAGCCTCGAGGTAAACCTGTTTGTACATGTTTGTAACCTTAAGCCTTAAGCCTGCCTTCAGGGATCACACTGTGCTCTGCCTGATTGTGAGTAAAACTACTTTTTGTTACTTATGAATAAGACTCTGGTATCTTTATTCTTTTAGGAAGGATTCAAAAGGGGTCTTACCAGGAATATTAGAACACATTTCAATCTGGACAAGCCAGATTGAATTGCTTGTTGTCTTAAGAAACGCACACGAGTTTGCAACCAGCTTTCTGCTGAAGGGGAATGCACTCTGCTAAGTGAAGAAACTTGCTAGTGCAAGTTAAGAAGAATATTAATAATCAATATATCTGGGTAGCCTTAAAATGGTAATTCGGTTACAAAGACATACAGTACTTAAGTCTAGCTTAAAATGGTGCCTGAGCTTGCCGGCAGAGCAGAAAAGAGATGGAAAGAGGCAGTGCCCAGGAACATAGGAGAATATATAGCTAAACTCTCTCACACAGTGAGAGTGTCTCTCACAGAGTTCTCTCTAGGAAGTTTACAAGAAAACTCCATGAGCTTCAGCTCCCATCACGTGCCTGTCTAGCAAAACATGGGTTGTTGGTTTGACTGCATTTTAAATATCCCACACATTTCTCGCAGCAGCCAACCAGGTGCCCATAGGAAGGCGACAAACAGGATGTGAGCGCAACATCACTGTAGAGGTTTGGAGCTTTTAGAGTTAACAAGCTCAACCGGTTGTCCCACCCACAGGAGGAAGAGCGTCACCGGATGCTCTGTGTACTGTTGTACTTTGTAATGTGATACTTGTTTTCCTGTATTCTGTGTTCCGGAGAAGGGAGAAGGGAGAAGCCACCAACATGGCTTGCGACTCTCCCGGAATGTAATGATTTATGCCTTGTAAAATAAAGCTTCTAGATTAGAAAGAAGCCGGACTCTGTTGTCTGTAATATGCTGGCATGCACACACCCCGCTGCGTGAGAGAAGATAAGAAGATAACTGCTGAATAGCACAGGAGACGGCAGCAAGGAAAAACGCTTCAGCAGGTACGCGCAGAGGAAGTGTGCCGGGCTCCAAGGTGTGCTAAAGTTGGTTTGAAGCGTTTCCAACAATCAAAAAACGCTTCAGGTTATGGGTTCAAGCTTTTCCCCATTCTGGACTGGTTCAGGAGCAGTTCTGAAGAGTTCCAGACTGTGTGTGCTTTGCCTCCCTGGTTTGGACTGTGATGGAGCATCCAGGGAGTCTGCTTTGCCAGCAGAAGCATCCAGCAGTTTGCTGAATGGCTGAGGAGCCTAAAACCTGCTGCCAGAGCTTGGAAGGCAGCAGGAAAGCCCAGATTGAGGTGTGCCCAAGCAGTGTACCCTCTCTGGTGAAACCCCCATCTGTGGAGCCGGGTGAGAAGCTACAGATTCGTAAGTACGCTACCCCTGGGCAAGATGGAGGGAGCCATAGCATTCCCAGCAAGGAGGAGGGAAGCTTTTGTTTACAAGCACCTCCAGCCCCACAGCTTCGATGCAGAGGGCTGTTCCCTGAGAGCGTTGATGTTTTGGCCAACGCCTGTGAGGAGGAAGGTCTGGCCAGTGCTTGTGAAGCCTGGAAGAAGACCCTAGCCCAGTTTCACGGGGCTGAGGGACTGGCTGAAGTGGCTTTGGAAAGCTCGCCCCCAGCTCGGCTTATGGCTGTTGAGAAGCAACAGTGCCATGGAAAGCAGGAGGGGGGCCAGATCGCCGTGGGCTTTGCTCCCAGAAAGGGAGGGGCTGTTTCCAAGTCTGAAGCCAGCGTAAAGGCCTTGATTGTGGAACTGTGTTTTGGCTTGCCTGCACCTGCTCATCTGCGGAAGCCAAGAGATAAGGCGAAGGTTGTTTCCCACAGCGGCCATGGCTATGGGAATTTTTGCAGTTCCACCACAGCCCAGAGGCAAGAGGACGCCTACTGTTGTGATGCAGTCACCGTGGCAACGAAGGCCAACCCCAGTGAGCTGCGTGTGATGGTTGCCGTCGTCGTCGTCATCGTTCCTCCTGGTGGACATGTGAGGAACTGCAGCTCTCTTTCTATAGAGCAGTTTGGAGAACTGACTGTTGGAAGCAAGAAAAGGCTTGACTTTTTGCTAACAGTCAAGGGACAGATCCAAGGGACAGAACTGGCGTTTTCTGTGGTTGTTGACGTGACTCTGTATCTGTTGTCTCTGTCAAACCTTCTGTCCATTGTTTTTGCTGTCTGTTTTGTGATTATCACCTGTTCTGCTTGCAGGGGCCAGAAGATGCTTCTACGCATGGAATGCAGCCAGGACGGGCTGTTTGCTGTCGAGGGGCCTCAAGCAACAACAGAGGATGGTGGCGCTGATGCAGTGTTTGCTCAATGCGCCAATGTGCCCGCGCACCACTTGTGTTTGTGTCAGAGGTACAAAAGGCTGGCAAGTCGCCACTGGGACAGTGTGCTGAAGCAGCCTGAGTTCTCTGAAGGGTGCAAGTTAAGGGCATGTAACAGCTTTCTTGATTGCAGGGTTTGCAAGGTCAAGGAGTCGACACCCAGCTACCCCACGTCTGAAAGGGTTACCACGCGTCCCTTTTCTCTGGTTCATGTGGCTGTCTCTGAAGGGAAGCCAGAAGCTAGCCTGGGGGGAGCGTGTTGTTCTGTGTGTTTGGTTGATGCTTTCTCCCACCACACGTGGTCTGCGTTGCTCAAGGAGTCAACTGAGGCAGCACCACTGGTTGGAGAGGTGGAACAGCGGTTTCTACTGGAGTAGGCTGTTCCCAGGTCCTCAGTGAGAGGGGGAGTAAGCACAGTGTGACTAACCTGCTTTCTTCACAGGTATGTGGTCTTGCAGAGAGGCAGCAAAGGATGCTGCATGCTGCCACTGAAGACATGCTCTTGGATGCAGAGCTTCCACAAGGGTTCTGGGTGGAACTGGGTGGTACCAAGGTTCCGAAAGTGTCTGTCTGTGGGTGCGAACCCAGCTTGCATAGCTGGAGGTTTGTAAGCCCAGATAGTGACCAGACACAGGTTCTAGTCAGCAGGAGTGCTGAATTCTGTGAGCAGAATGGATTGGAACACATCCCTAGAAGCCCTGATGTTCTGGATGGTCCTGTCAGTGATGGACAGGTAGATGCACCGCCTGCTGCTGGTGGTGGTCCAGGTGGATCAGCCCCAAGAGGGGGTATCGCTGTGGCTTTGGCAACTGCTGGTGGCTCGGGCCGAGTTCCCGGTCATCACCAGGGTGCAGCGCAGCTAGGGGCACTCCAAGGCAGCAGCCTGGGAGTGCACCCGCAACTCCTATGTCACGGACTAGGAGGCAGGCCACGCATGGCGACTCTTTGTGTGGCAACTCTTCTCCAGGAGAGCCTGGCGCAGGTCTCGTCCCGGAGCAAGAGGGGGGTTCTTTGGCAGTGGAGCAGGAGCCCAAAGGCGCGCCAACGTCATCCTTAGGTGGTTCAGTTAGGATGCACGGGCGCGGCAGGTCTGTAGGTGAGATGCCTGACGTCAAGGACGTGCAGGTGGAATCCAGTGCAACTGGAACAAAGGGAGACCCTGAAGTGGTATCACAGCGGTCTGCACGATCCACTGAAGGGATTCTGCCCGAAAGGTTCACGGCCACTAGCGTGAGTGCTTGTTTGGTTCAGTGTGAACCGGAGAGCCTTGTGAAGGTTCAATGGGTATCTCAAGGTGAGGCCCAGAAATGGCATGATGCCATGGTAGAGCAGGTAGGCTCAGTGAGGTCTTTGGGTGTGTGCACAACCACGACGCTGTCAGAAGGTCGTTGGGCGTGCAGACTCAAGACTGCAGCAACTGGAGAGTTGCAGTGCGAGGCTAGGTCAGTAGCCAGAGGTTTCACTCAGGAGGAGGGGGTCCATTGTTACGAGGTACTGGACGCGTCCTCTCTCAGAAGCGAAACCACGCGCATGCTTTTAGCGGTCGCGACTCAAAGCAGCTTTGAGGCAAGCCACTTTGGTTTGGATGCCTGTTTGGATTCCGACCTGGATGAGGAGAGGTACGAGGTACCTCCGCCAGGGTTCGAAGACAACGGGCCAAATCAAGTGTGGAGTTTGCACGAGGCAATCAATGGCTTGAAGGAGTCAGCCAGAGATTGGTCCTCAGGCGTGCAAGAAGCTTTGAGAAAGCTAGGTGTCAGCCAGAGTTGTGCTGATAGCTGCCTGTTTCTGGCAGGAGTAAGCCCAGAGCAGGAGCTAGTTCTGCAGTCCAGTGCGGACATGCTTTACCTGGCGGAGTCCAGGGGACAGGTGCAACGGTTCGCAGAGGAGCTTGGTCAGTCTTTCCAGCTCAGGAACCTAAGCCCTGTTGGTGTTTACCTAGGTGTACAGGTAGACAGAGCCGAAGACGGTAGTGTCTTGCTCAATCAGACTGGCAAGTTAGTGCAGTTGTTGAAGAAGTTCAGAGTGTCTGAATGTGCTAGTGTCAGAACACCCATGGAGACGTGTCTAGGTGAGGACAGTCAGACCGGGGATTGCTCAGTGTTCGAGAGCCCCGAGGTGTTTAGGTCAGCTCCTGGGAGGCTGTTGTTTCCTTCACAGTTGAGCAAACCTGACATAGCAGTTGCTGTGGATCTGTTCAGCAAGGAGGCTGCAAATCCCAGTATGCATGCCTGGAATGGCATGGTGAGAGTGCTCCAGAGTTTGCAGGAGACTAAGGAGTTTTGCCCGGAGTTGTCAGCTACCGGTGAGCTCCAGCTCACGCGCTTGTGCGACAGCGGTTGGGCAAATTCCGAGGACAGGAAATCTGTGTCTGAAATGGATGTACAGTGTGGAGGAGCTCTAGGCGGGTTGAAGTCCCGGTGCCAGAGCCTCATTGCTCGTTCTCGTGCAGAAGCCAGGTACAGTGCGTTGTCAGTGCTTTGCAGGGAACTGGAGTTCTATAGGTGTTTGGTCCAAGAGATCTGCGTTCAGAGTTGCCTGCCCGTGATGGTTTGGGAGGACAACCAACTCTGTTTGTTGGTGGCAGAGTCTGGACAAGTCAAGGCCAGACCCAAACACCTAGACGTTCTCTTTCGAGACGTGTGCGTTCAGACCGGCTTGGAGAAGCTGAAGTACTGTCCTGGTCAGGTGAACCAGAAGGTTGGGTTCACGAAGCCCAGGAACTTCCAACGTCATGGGGAGTTCTGTGAGGGCTTGTGTGGGTGTAAGCTGCAAGCTTACGACGCCCCTGTGTGCGGGACAAGAGGGGGTGTAGAGGTTTGGAGCTTTTAGAGTTAACAAGCTCAACCGGTTGTCCCACCCACAGGAGGAAGAGCGTCACCGGATGCTCTGTGTACTGTTGTACTTTGTAATGTGATACTTGTTTTCCTGTATTCTGTGTCCGGAGAACGGAGAAGGGAGAAGCCACCAACATGGCTTGCGACTCTCCCGGAATGTAATGATTTATGCCTTGTAAAATAAAGCTTCTAGATTAGAAAGAAGCCGGACTCTGTTGTCTGTAATATGCTGGCATGCACACACCCCGCTGCGTGAGAGAAGATAAGAAGATAACTGCTGAATAGCACAGGAGACGGCAGCAAGGAAAAACGCTTCAGCAGGTACGCGCAGAGGAAGTGTGCCGGGCTCCAAGGTGTGCTAAAGTTGGTTTGAAGCGTTTCCAACAATCAAAAAACGCTTCAATCACTCTCCCCATACACCCCAGCACCTGGTTTTCAGAGCCATACCGCTTCCAAAAGTGGAAAGATAACACAGCTAATACCCCAGAAGACAGGATCACACTTCAAAATGACCTTAACAGATTAGAGAACTGGGCCAGAGCAAACAAGATGAATTTTAACAGGGAGAAATGCAAAGTACTACACTTGGGCAAAAAAAATGAAAGGCACAAATACAGGATGGGTGACACCTGGCTTGAGAGCAGTACATGTGAAAAGGATCTAGGAGTCTTGGTAGACCACAAACTTGACATGAGTCAACAGTGTGATGCAGCAGCTAAAAAAGCCAATGCAATTCTGGGCTGCATCAATAGGAGTATAGCGTCTAGATCAAGGGAGGTAATAGTACCACTATATTCTGCTCTGGTCAGACCTCACCTGGAATACTGTGTCCAGTTCTGGGCACCACAGTTCAAGAAGGATACTGACAAGCTGGAACGTGTCCAGAAGAGGGCAACCAAAATGGTCAAAGGCCTGGAAACGATGCCTTATGAGGAACGGCTTAGGGAGCTGGGTATGTTTAGCCTGGAGAAGAGAAGGTTAAGGGGTGATATGATAGCCATGTTCAAATATATAAAAGGATGTCATATAGAGGAGGGAGAAAGGTTGTTTTCTGCTGCTCCAGAGAAGCGGACACGGGGCAATGGATTCAAACTACAAGAAAGAAGATTCCACCTAAACATTAGGAAGAACTTCCTGACAGTGAGAGCTGTTCGGCAGTGGAATTTGCTACCAAGGAGTGTGGTGGAGTCTCCTTCTTTGGAGGTCTTTAAGCAGAGGCTTGACAGCCATCTGTCAGGAATGCTTTGATGGTGTTTCCTGCTTGGCAGGGGGTTGGACTGGATGGCCCTTGTGGTCTCTTCCAACTCTATTCTATGATTCTATGATTCTATGATTCTACAGCCATAATAATCTCTTCCTCCATGAATTGGTCTAATCCTCTTCCGAAACCACCCAACCTTTACTACCATTGCTTACTACAACGGGCGTTTCTATTACAGTGGTACTTTGGTTTTCGAATTTAATCCATTCCGGGCATCCATTCGACTCCCAAAACAGTTCGAAAACTTCTGCTTGGCTGCAGGAGCTTCCTGCACTCAGTGGCGGAGGAAGAGGAGTGCAGGGGGAGCGCACCACCCCTGGCAGCGCGATCCTGGTGGGGTGCCATCATGGCTACCCCCTCCCAGCCTGCGCTGGGTGCCACGCCCCCAGGACGCACACCAGCCCCGCCCCCACCTGCTCTCCGCTCCCCCCAGTGCTGGAGCATGAAGCTCCACCACTCAATTGGAAGCTGCGGAAGCTGCGTTGGATGTTTGGCTTCTGGGAAATGTTCGCAAACCGGACTCACTTCCGGGTTTGCACCGTTCGGGAGCCGATTTGTTCAGGAGCCAAGCCGTTCAACTACCAAGGTTACCACTGTACTGGAAAATACTACCATATGTATTCTACCACATAAAGTTCATTACCGTGATTATTTCATTAATCATTTCAACTCTCCACACACAGAAGTAGAGTGGAAAAGGCTATCGTTAACATGATTATCCCATTTAACGCATGGGGAACTAAGGCCAAGAGATTGTAAGTGGCCTATCTAATGAATTCAAGCTTGAGCCAATATATATATATATATATATATATATATATTTCAAACCCCAAAGTTCTGAATACCGTATTTACTGGAATCTAATGCACCATCAAATCTAATGCACACCTCAATTTTCAGAACCTTGAAACCAAGAAAGAGAGGATTTGCTGGCAAATGTAAATGTGCCATTGGATCGAATGCGCACCTTAATTTTTGCAACGTAATTTGGCCAGAAAAGGATGAGTAAATACGGTAGTTAAGCCTGCAGGTTTTTAGTTCCACAGCTCCAAAGGATGGTTTGGATCGAGGCACTAGCGGGGGTGGGGGTGGGATTAGCCCCCTTCCCTTCATATGCCACAACATTGCTACAAATCATCTGTGCCCACCACCCTTTATGGGTTTCCCTACTGCTTCATTCATAACCTTGAATATTGCATTTCCCCTTTCACTGAGAATATAAGACTGCCTCTCACTCTCTTGAGAGGCACTGCAGGGTCTACTCACAGACACAATCCCACCACTTCAATCTCCCAGGACATTCTATACAAGATCTCAAAGTAGCTGTCTTATTACAAAAGAATTTCAGAAATAGACTGGAAGAGAAGTTGCTGAATTGCAACTTATCACCAAACTTAAAACCACGGAGAGACCTGGTCTGAATAGAGACTTTGGATTCTTATCTCATTATACATGATAAAGCTATGAAAGCTCTATGGAGATAAAGCTATGAAAGCTCTATGGAGAAGGAGCCCTTCACAAGCTCCATATTCACCCTGGTCTCTCCCATTTTTAGGGGTGTCCAAATGGCAATCAAATCCAAATATTTACCGTTGTAGTCTTTTGGAGCTTGTTTCAAAGGAAACTCGGTCCCGGTATCACCTCAGACTGGGCTCATCGCTGGTGTGGAGAGAGAGCGCTGCGTTAGGGAGGTTTGAAATAAAGCTATTTTTAGCCATCTCACACCTTGCTTTTTCCTGTAAGACCAATTGCAGTCGTTAACAGTCGTCAACAGGTTTACCACACCTATCAGCCAATCACCCATTCCCACCACCCTTCTGAGTAATACCCCTCCCCACCCTCTCACTATATATAAGGGTCTGGTGACTTCTGTTTCAGTGTATCTGAAGAAGTGTGCATGCACATGAAAGCTCATACCAAGAACAAACTTAGTTGGTCTCTAAGGTGCTACTGGAAGGATTTTTTTTTTAAAAAAAATTTAATCCCACCACTGTTAAGCATGGGAGCTTGGACCTGCTCTGCCCCCAGCCTGGGCCAACAAACCTCCTTAGCTTTTCCCCTTGCATCTTTCATGTTTGGTCCCAACTTCCTATTGGGATTTTGAAACATGCAAGTAGGCATGAGGACAGACAGGCATTGGTTGGTTCATTAGCTACAAAAGCCCCTCACTCTGTACTGAAGGTGTCTTGTCACTTGTCACTTGCCAGGGGATGTCCCCTGTATGTGAAGGCTGTCGTGCTCGTGAATGATTGAAGGTTCCTTTTTCTTTCTGATTTTATGATACGGTTTCCTTGCATCACACAATTTTGTTCTGTGGCATTTCAATACCAGATGTTTTCCCACATGCACTGGGATGTTTTTCTTAAATGCTTGCTTTAGCACGTTTGCACAATATACAATTATCTGGTTCAGTTCCACTATACCATGTGCTTTTAAAAATTACAGTTGTTTTTTTTTAATGCTTGTTTATCTTCTTTTAATTCCATGCCAGTATAACAGTAGCAGCTACCAGCAGCCTCCCAAATAGATCTCTATCCTTTGCCTGAGCTGAGTCATTTAATTCTTTAGATGGAGCAGTGTTCAATATGCAATATTCTTACTTACAATCTGAATAAAAATATATATATACTGTCTTTCTATGTGAACACATTTCCACCCAAAGCGCTAAGAAATCTACATCGATCAGCATTCTTAGCTCCCACAGATAATAAGACATTTACAAATCATATGCAACTCTGCTGTATTGTAACTGTTTTGCCTGAGAGTATCACATTTCGAGCATCAATTGTCGATGCCTTGGCTGCTCTTAATCGCTGTCTTTTCCTCGAGCTTAGCAAGAGTTTTTGATATGCCAAAATGCTCGAGAATAGAAAGCTGAAGTGAGATGTGTCATGCCTTCCATGGCTTCCTTGCGAGGAGAGAGCCACAGAAACTTGAGGTGTTTTTTATAACATCTCTTTGAAAATAAATATATAGGCTGAGCAGTTGGGAAGCAAGGAGATACACCAGCAGCTAGAAAACAGTGTTTATCTGAAGCAGAAGATAAACCATTTTAGCCATGAGATGGAATACTGCAGGGGGTTGATATGAATGTATCCCATTTGGTTAGAAATACATGCCAACATAATGCAAAAAGAGCTTGATTAAGCAGCAAAAGGGAGCAGTTTCCCAATTATACAAATTGTTTATAGACTCTTCCAGGGGAAATGCTGGTGGTCTTGGGCCTATGTGGGGGAAGTGGCTTGGGAATACAAGGGGGTGAGCACATCTGGGCTGGTCGGGTTAAATGTTAGCTAGCTAGATGGACCAACGGTCTGAGTTGGTACAAGGTCTCTCCTTATAGTTCTGTTTACCTAAGTCCTCTCTTCAAAACCATGAGAACTGACAGCTTACTGTTGGTTTTTTAAGGGAAATGTCGTAGCTATGTACATGTTTTGCATGCAAAAATGCACCAGTTTTACATGCAAAAGGTCCCAGGTTCAGTTCCCAGCATCTGCAGATGGCACTGAGGATTTCGTGTCCCTGAAACCCCAGAGGGTGACTGCCATTCGTTATAGAAAAGTAAAGGTAAAGGGACCCCTGGCAGTTAAGTCCAGTCGCAAATGACTCTGGGGTTGCGGCACTCATCTTGCTTTACTGGTTGAGGGAGCTGACGTTTGTCCGCAGACAGTTTTTCCAGGTCATGTGGCCAGCATGACTAAGCCGCTTCTGGCAAAACCAGAGCAGTGCACGGAAACGCCATTTACCTTCCCGCCGGAGCGGTACCTATTTATCTACTTGCACTTTGATGTGCTTTTGAACTGCTAGGTTGGCAGGAAGCAGGGACCGAGCAATGGCAGCTCACTCTGTTGCGGGGATTCGAACCGCCGACCTTCCGATCAGCAAGCCCTAGGCTCAGTGGTTAGGCCACAGTGCCACCCTCTTGTTATAGAAAACAATGAGTCAAATGGACCAATTGCCTAGCTGGGTGGAAGGCAAATTCCTGGGCTCCTGGGTCATTTGCTTCTAGCTATCTGAAATTGTGTGTGTGTGTGTGTGTGTGTGTGTGTGTGTGTGTGTGTGTGTGTAGGGATGGCATGGTGTGACAGGCACATAAAGAGCTGCCTGCCCAGGCACCAGGCAAGAGCTGCCCACATGGGCCGGCACGCCCATTTAGGTGAACTAGGCAATTGCCTATGGCGCCAAAATGGAGGGGGCGCTGGCCAGGCTTGGGCGGGACGGGCTAGTAGCAGAGAGGTGCTGCTTGCCCCCTACACCACCCCCTGGCTCCCGCTAAAGCAGGCTTTGGCGGGGGGCGGGGCGGGCGAGCAGCAGCTTCTCTGCTACAGCGGAGAAACTGCTGCTTGCCTCTCCACCACCCCCACCTCCCGCTAAAGCAGGCTTTGGGGGGGGCAGGGGGCACCAGAAGGTGGTTCGCCTAGGGCGCAAGAAGCCCTAGCACCGGTTCTGCCCACATAGCTCTATAAACATGACCATATATGCATCACTGGGAGGCAAAATGCAGTCAGGAATGCTTGGAGCTGCCCTGCATTCCAGCCTCAACCATTTCAGCCTAGGAAAATATGCATATATATATTTTAAAAAAGACAGGTCCATCTCTATTATAAATATAGTTTGGACATCAAGGGAAGAGCTGAGCGCCAAAAGGCATGTTAAAAGGGCAGTGCAGCATGCCCAGTGCAAGAAAAGGAAAGTAGTGCTTGCTGTTCTCCATTCCCAAAATACCACCCAAACTAAAATGGGTCATATTCTCTCTCTCTCTCTATCTCTCTCCATTTGCATAACTTCGCCACATGCAGGATTTGAAACGCTGCTCTTCTTGCCTTCTGTAGCACCAGAGAACCATCATTGGGAAAGGGCAGCTGTAAAGTGGCTTTAGGCACTGAGATGTTCTTTGCTTCCTCCTCCTCCTCTTATGGAAGGACCTTTCGTTTAAATTTGCTAAACACGCCAAAGATCTTAGTTCTTCCTTCGGCGAAAATAGCTGATGCGGAGCCAACCTGTTCCAGTGTGCTTGTGGTGTTGTTCTGAGACTTACCTGTGTTACCTTGGTTACCTGTGAAATAAATACGGTAAGAGGCAGGAGCAGATCTCCTGCATAGCAGCTTCCCAGTTCCACCTGTAAAGTAGAAGGACCTGCGCACACATAAAAATACCAGCAGGGGGTGCTCTTGTGCTCAGACCCTGCTTGCCTGCTTCCCACAGGCATCTGTGTAGCCACTGTTAGAACAGTGTTGGACTTTTGGTTTTAACTGGAAAAGCCTCAAAAACCAGTTTAGCACTTGGAATGGTGTCCAGCAACGCTTCCTTTGCGTTTTCCTGCTTCTCCAGTGCTTTTGCAGAGTTTTTCCAAACTTCTTACTTCTCCTTCTTGCGCAACGGTATGTGTGCCTTGTGCCAGCAAAAAATTCCACACCGTCTGGGTTGTTTCAAAGCAAGTACGCTTTATTACAAGCATATAAATCATAGAGCTTCGCCCGGAGACTGGGACGACATCTCCGGCTTCTCCGGTTTGCTCAAAAGTGAAAGTAAGACTGAACAGGAAATAAACGGTGCGTCACATAAATCACAAAGACATCGCATACAGCAGATAACCCCGGATGTTGTGACACATCTTCCTCCCCGTGGGAGGAGTGAACTGTCGAGCTTCTTTAACCCTAAAAGCTCCAAACCTCACAAACAGAATGCTGGAACATATTGGCCATTGGTCTGATCCAGAAGGCTCTTCTTGTGTTTTTTAAGCATACATCATGAACTGGATAATGATGGTCTTTAATGCACCTCTGTGAGGAGGGAGTTCTATTTAAGGGCTGCCACAGAGAAAGCTGTCTCCTGGGCTGCCATTCACCACAGCTTCTGATCCCAATGCCAGTTTCGATAAGCAACCCCTGACAGGCTGCACCTGAGGGAATGTGGCAAATAATAATAATAATAATAATAATAATAATAATAATAATAATAATAATTTGTTATTTATACCCCACCCATCTGGCTGGGTTTCCCCAGCCACTCTGGGCGGCTCCCAACAGAATATTAAAAACACAATAAAACATCAAACATTAAAAACTTCCCTAAACAGGGCTGCCTTCAGATGTCTTCTAAAAGTCAGATAGTTGTTTATTTCCTTGACATCTGATGGGAGGGCATTCCACAGGGCAGGTGCCACTACCGAAAAGGCCCTCTGCCTGGTTCCCTGTCACCTCACTTATCGCAGGGAGGGAACTGCCAGAAGGCCCTCGGAGCTCGAACTCAGTGTCCGGGCAGAATGATGTAGGTGGAGACGCTCCTTCATGTATACTGGACCGAGGCCGTTTAGGGCTTTAAAGGTCAGCACCAACACTTTGAATTGTGCTCAGAAACGTACTGGGAGCCAATGTAGGTCTTTCAGGACCAGTGTTATATGGTCTCGGCGCCACTCCCAGTCACCAGTCTAGCTGCCACATTCTGGATTAGTTGTAGTTTCCGAGTCACCTTCAAAGGTAGCCCCATGTAGAGCGTGTTGCAGTAGTCCAAGCGGGAGATAAATAGAGCATGCATCACTCTGTCAGGGCCTGGTTGGATGTGGAGAAGAGCTGGGAGCTGCCAGCCCAGGGCTCCAAAGATGACACCTTTGAGCCTGGTGGTGGGACACCGAGGAGCAGTCAGCAGAATGGATGAGATGGGAGCTGATAGGAATGGGAGACTTGAGTGATGAAGGAGGGCTTTCCAGGACAGGAAACTGAGAGTCACAGCGAGTGTGCAGACAGTACTGGTTCTGCTGACTCTCCTCCCCCTCTGACACCCTCCCCCCCAACTCTAGGAGGGTCCTGCAGGAGCAGCCTTCATCTGCTTGGGAGGGATCCAGAGTGAGAGGCTAGAAGGGGAAGAGGCATGCCTAGACCTCCGTTTCAGCAACACCTTCTGTGACCATTTCCCTGCGGGGTTTTTTTTTTTAATTGCTTCACACTATGGCTAAAATGCAAGATAGACACAGGATCTCCTGATATATGATCTCGCTTGTAGTAATTCCGTTGCTGCTGCTGTTTCCTTTAGACCTGCAGGACATGACTAATTAATTAACACGGAAAGTGTCCCTAATTTGCTGTTCCACTGGATGCTTAAATAACATAACCATTTATACTGGAAACACAGGTCCAAGACAGGCATGGCTGTTTGAGATGCATGGGACGGTTCGACATCTTTTTAAGGAAATTGTATCTCATTATCTTAGGTCTAAAACAAATATAATTATAATAATTAACAAATATATCTGTATAGCACTTGCAGCAGATCAAAGCAGTTCCCTGTAAAGTAAGGACTCAGCTACATTGGTAAAGATAAAGCACTTTATATGCATTACAACACTATGATGGATCTGTGGATTTCTGTCTTTTCTGTCTTTTCACCAACGGAACTTCACTGTACGAAGTTTACAAAACATTTACCGGTAACTGAATCGCCTCTTTGCCCTGTCTAGATCCTGTCTGCATTATTCCCCCCATATTACAGATACAGGGGCTGAGGCCAAGAGAGTATCTTACCTATAGGCACCTTTATAGTGAGCTCCTAGAATCCTAGAGTTGGAAGGGACCCAAGGGTCATCTAGTCCAACCCCCTGCAATGCAGCAATCTCAGCTAAAGCATCCATGATGGATGGCCACCCAACCTCGGCTTAAAAACCTCCAAGGAAGGAGAGTCCACAACCTCTTGTGGGAGTCTGTTCCACTGCCGAACGGCTCTTACTGTCAGAAAGTTTTTTTCGAATGTTTACTCGGAATCTCCTTTCTTGCAACTTGAAGCCATTGGTTTGAGTCCTACCCTCCAGAGCAGGAGAAAACAAGCATGCTCCCTCTTCCATGTGACAGCCCTTGAGATATTTGAAGATGGCTATCATATCTCCTCTCAGTCTCCTCTTTTCCAGGCTAAGCATACCCAGCTCCTTCAACCGTTCCTCATAAGCAGGCGTCCCCAAACTCGGCCTTCCAGCTATTTTGGGACTACAACTCCCATCATCCCTAGCTAACAGGACTAGTGGTCAGGGATGATGGGAATTGTAGTCCCAAAACATCTGGAGGGCCGAATTTGGGGGGTGCCTGCTCATAAGACTTGGTTTCCAGACCCTTCATCATCTTGGTTGCCCTCCTCTGCAAATGTGGCTGGCAGAGGTGAGGTTGAAACGAAGTGCTTCCTGTTACAGAGCTCAGTCCCTTATTCTTAAAGGTAAAGGTAAAGGGACCCCTGACCATTAGATCCAGTCGCGGACGACTCTGGGGTTTTGCTTTATTGGCCAAGGGAGCAGGCATACAACTTCTGGTTCATGTGGCCAGCATGACTAAGCCGCTTCTGGCGAACCAGAGCAACACACAGAAACACCATTTACCTTCCCGCCAGAGCGGTACCTATTTATCTACTTGCACTTTGACATGCTTTCAAACTGCTAGGTGGGCAGGAGCTGGGACCGAGCAACGGGAGCTCACCCCATCGTGGGGATTCGAACCGCCAACCTTCTAATTGGCAAGCCCTAGGCTCAGTGGTTTAGACCACAGCGCCACCCGCGTCCCTATTCTTATGCACATGCAAATCAGCCTATTAATGTGATGTTTATCAGCATTTTGCAGAAAGTAGGAGGGGTGAACAAAAGAAGGGTCTGCTGGATCAGGCCAGTGGCCCATCTAATGCATCTTCCTATTCTCACAGTGGCCAACCAGATATGCACAAGCAGGATCTGAGCACAAAAGCCCACTTCCCTCTTGTGGTTTTCAGCAACTGGTATTCGGTAGCATTGCTGCCTCTGAGCATGGAGGCAGAGCATAGCCATCATTGGCTGGTAGCCATCAATAGCCCTCTCCTCCATGAATTTGTCTAATCCTCTTTTAAATCCATCTAGGCTGGTTTCCATCACTGCTTCCTGTAGCAGCAAGTTCCATAGTTTATTAGCTCTGTGAAGAAGAGCTTTCTTTTATCTGTCCCGAATCTCTTATTCGTCTTGACTCTTCCAATCTTCTTAATTAATAACTAGATTAATTATTGGGACGCGGGTGGCTCTGTGGGTTAAACCACAGAGCCTAGGGCTTGCCCATCAGAAGGTCAGCGGTTCGAATCCCCGCGACGGGGTGAGCTCCCGTTGCTCGGTCCCAGCTCCTGCCAACCTAGCAGTTCGAAAGCACGTCAAAGTGCAAGTAGATAAATAGGTACCACTCTGGCGGGAAGGTAAATGGCGTTTCCGTGCACTGCTCTGGTTTCGCCAGAAGCGGCTTAGTCATGCTGGCCACATGACCCGGAAGCTGTACGCCGGCTCCCTCAGCCAATAAAGCGAGATGAGCGCCGCAACCCCAGAGTCGTCCGCAACTGGACCTAATGGTCAGGGGTCCCTTTACCTTTACCTTTAGCTTAATTATTAAAAAAAAATTAATATTATTTATCATACAGATTTCAATCAATCCGCGTTTTATAGGAACCATCTTATATCTCTCAGTTTTGCTGTTCTCTTTCTCTCTCTCTCTGTCCTCACTCTCTCCCCACACCTCTGTATCCTTTATGTGGCCTGTACAGGCTGCTGCAGAATGCATCTATTTTTTCTTCCTAATAGAAAAGAGCGAAAGAGAGTCTAGTGCATGAAAAATGAATGAACTTTCATTCAGAATCAATTTCTTTGGATTTCCATTCATTTTCCCAGCTAAAGCAAACTAAGCAAATGAGGCTCATTTGTTTCATTTCCCATTTACTTCTTCTTCTTCTTTTAAAACGAATTCACATTTCTAATTATAAACCCCTAATCCACTTGAATAAAAATTACAAAGCACAGACTGAAAATTCATACAGATGGAAGCACTAGCTCATGTATTTATTTATTTAAAATATTTGGCACTCTGTCCTCACTAGGTAATTTACAAAAATGTAAAACACACATCATTTGTTTTATAATTACATCATATTTGACAGCAACAAGCAAACACCAACCCCATTAACCTATAAACATCACCAATAAAATGTTTTACATTAACCAAACACAGACTGGAATACAAATGCCTTTAAGGACTTCATGAAGATGCATCCATATATATTTCCCTCGGAAGGGAGTTTCAAAGGTGTGGAGCCACCACAGAAAAGCCCCTGTCCCCAATGCCTTCCAATCCAACAGCCCTCACTGGCGGGACAGATATCAGGGTGTCTTAAGCAGACTGCAAAGCCAAGGGAAGCTCTTGTGGATGCAAGTGTGTCCTTCAGATAACCTAGCCCCAACCAGCCTAGTAGATGAAACTTGAGTTTGCAAATTGCCAAATTGCTTCTGCAGAAATAATCCAAGGCAGCCTGTGTCGTTTCAGTCCCTGCTAAGGAGTCCAGCAAAATTCACTCGCATGCTGCAGTACTTTTTTTACCCCTATGTGTGTTTGAAAAACAGGAAAGTTGCGGTTTTCTCCTCCGCCCCTCAAAACATCTTCAACCACATCTGAGAAACCTCGACAGCCAACTTGCGCAGGGAGGTGAACGAGGGATAAACCGAAAGGAGGATCTGAATTATTTGTTTAAGAGTGTTTCGTCAAATCCAGTCTGTATAAATTGCTCGGGAGCAAGGCTGCTGACGCTAATCCTCCCATGTCATCCGCGGTGACCCTGCATGGCTGTGACAATAAGGGCGGAAGAGCTTTTACAGTAATGCCATGTCATATCTCTAAAGGATTCCTACAAATCTGCCCATGAGATTGGGAGCCAGGGAGAGGGAAGGGAATCCAATTTAACAAGAGCTCAAACAAGAAAACACACAGGATACGTCACAAATCCATGTGTAACTGCTTGGTAGGGCCAGATGGGAGGAGGGAAGCAGAGGACATCACATCTGAAATGAGAAATCTGGTAAGGTAACATTGAGAAGCCTGGTGGTACTTACAGAAAAGATCTTTGAGAGCCAGTGTGGTGTAGTGGTTAAGAGCGCTGGGCGCATAATCTGGTGAACCGGGTTCACGTCTCCTCTCCTCCACATGCAGCTGCTGGGTGACTTGGGCTAGTCACACTTCTCTGAAGTCTCTCAGCCCCACTCACCTCACAGAGTGTTTGTTGTGGGGGAGGAAGGGAAAGGAGAATGTTAGCCGCTTTGAGACTCCTTTGGGTAGTGATAAAGCAGGATATCAAATCCAAACTCCTCCTCCTCCTCCTCTTCTTCCTTCCACATCATATGGAGTTGCATCATGTTGCAGTAGTTCCATTTCAGGGGTTTGAATGGATGACCCTTGGCGGTCCCTCCTAACTCTACACTTCTGTGCTAGTTGCTTAGAAATGCTCCAGGCCTTTCGAGCACTTCTTATCTCCTGAGCTGCCTTCCTGTTGAGGGAACAGTGGCAGCAGACACACACACACCCCCCACCTTTTTAATGAATCCACAGAAAAACAAATCGCCTGCAGAAGTAATCCACCTGAAACCAGCCTTGCAGTGCGGGTGCATGGAAACAGCCACAGATGCCACATTTGTTTTTGGTGTGTGTGTGTGTGTTTCAATCATTTTTATTTAATTTTACAATACAAAATTATTTTACAAATCAGAAAACATAACCATATACAGAGATTCCTCCGAATCTCAGGATTTCCCCACCCCCTTCCCTGGTGTCCTGTTTGGATCAATTACAACTGCGTCATCTTCCATACTCTATTATATCAATCCATATTTTCCATGGTAATTGTTACACTACAAGTGAAATCAAAATCCTGCCAATGTTTCCATCTGGTTACAGTGGTCTTTTAAATAGCTTTTACATTTACCCCACACTTTTTAAAAGTTTTTCTCCTCTTGGTTCCTGAGTTTTCCATTCAGCTTTGCCATTCCGGCATAGTCCATCAGCTTGGTTTGCCATTCTTCTCCGGTCGGGACTAAGTCTTCTTTCCATCTCTGGGCTAGCAGCATCTAAGCAGCTATTGTTCCATACATAAGTAGTCTTTTCTGGTCCTTTGGAATATCGGTACCTGTAATTCCTAATAAAAAAAAAGCTTCTGGTTTTTTAACAAAAGTTCTTTTAAGCATTTTTTTCATTTCATTATATATCATTTCCCAGAAAGCTTTTACCACCTTACAAGTCCACCAAATATGATAAAAGTAGCTTCTTTTTCTTTGCATTTCCAGCAGACATTTCCACTTGTCCTATACATTTTTGCCAGCTTAGTAGGAGTCAAATATCAAAGGATGTCATATAGAGGAGGGAGAAAGGTTGTTTTCTGCTGCTCCAGAGAAGCGGACACGGAGCAATGGATTCAAACTACAAGAAAGAAGATTCCACCTAAACATTAGGAAGAACTTCCTGACAGTGAGAGCTGTTCGACAGTGGAATTTGCTGCCAAGGAGTGTGGTGGAGTCTCCTTCTTTGGAGGTCTTTAAGCAGAGGCTTGACAGCCATCTGTCAGGAATGCTTTGATGGTGTTTCCTGCTTGGCAGGGGGTTGGACTGGATGGCCCTTGTGGTCTCTTCCTGGATGGCCCTTGTGGTCTCTTCCAACTCTAGGATTCTATGATTCTATGAAATACCACCGGTACATCATTTTCGACAGATGTTACATTTGGATTTGTACATGGAATTTGCTTTGCTGGACTATATAAAAGCGCTTTGGAATTGATGCAAGCAATCCGCCTCGCTTCCTGGCACCAGCCAAAGGTTGGATTCTATTTAGCTAAATAAATTCTGTTTTGAGACTTGTCTTGAGAGACTGCTTGCCTCCCTCCAGGAGGACACTGGATTCCCTCCAGGGAAAGAGCTTGGCATATATTTATGCAGCCTGGTTTGTTTATGTATTTATATTTTTAAATATTATTACTAATACATTTGGGACCTGGGTGGCGCTGTGGTCTAAACCACTGAGCCTAGGGCTTGCCGATCAGAAGGTCGGCGGTTCGAATCCCCGCAACGGGGTGAGCTCCCGTTGCTCGGTCCCAGCTCCTGCCCACCTAGCAGTTCGAAAGCACATGAAAGTGCAAGTAGATAAATAGGTACCGCTCCGGCGGGAAGGTAAACGGCGTTTCCGTGCGCTGCTCTGGTTCGCCAGAAGCGGCTTTGTCATGCTGGCCACATGACCCAGAAGCTGTACGCTGGCTCCCTCGGCCAATAAAGTGAGATGAGCGCCGCAACCCCAGAGTCGTCCGCAACTGGACCTAACGGTCAGGGGTCCCTTTACCTTTACCTTACTAATACATTTATAGGTGGGTAGCCGTGTTGGTCTGCCATAGTCAAAACAAAATCGAAAATTCTTTCCAGTAGCACCTTAGAGACCAACTGAGTTTGTTCTTGGTATGAGCTTTCGTGTGCATGCACACTTCTTCAGATACACTGAAACAGAAGTCACCAGATCCTTAAATATAGTGAGGGAGTGGGGAGGGGTATTACTCAGAAGGGTGGTGGGAATGGGTGATCAGCTGATAGGTGCTAGTGGAACGATTTTGTTTTAATACTTTTGTATCCCACCTTCCTTCCAAAGAGCTAAAGGTGGCAGACATAGTTCTCCCCTAGGCTCTCTGTCACAACAACCCTGTAAGGTAGGATGAGGAAATCATAGGAGAAGGTGCTCCTGTGCTTGGGCACTGCTTGAGGATTTCCTACAGGCAAATAGATGGTCCTTTGGCCTGATCAAGCAGTCTCATCGTATATTCTTACAGCTCAACACTGTGCACAGTTAATTCAAGTGGTGCTCTTCTATTCCTCCCCTGTTTGAGCAGATTCAATATCTCCTGGGAACATGCAAAAAAAAAAAATGTTGCACCCTCATACAGGCAGCAGATCGGTGCCCCAGAAGGACAGCCTACATTTAGGATGTGGGGTATGAGCTTAAAACATTTTAAATGTACTGCCTGAACTGGATGATATAGATAGATAGATAATATAAAAGGGTGCTTTTGGCTTCAAAGACTTAATTAAGAGAAAGTGCTCTTGGAATCAGCCTTTGTTTCACCAGGCTACATTTTTTTCCTTCAGCGCTCGGAGATCAAGTTTGTTCACTGTCTGCTTGCCAGATCCAAATTTCACACTTCGGCGGCATGACTGGTGTTCTATAAAACAGCCACATTCTGAACATAAGAACATTAAAAGCCCTGCTGCATCAGAGCAAAACTCTATCTGGCCCAGCATCTCATTCCAACAATTACGTTTCTAATAAATTCTTCGGCCTGACTACCCTGCCCAGGCTCTGCCTGCTTGCTGGAAAATGGAAGCCCTCATAGGGACATTGCTTCTCGCCAGGCACACCGCCTGCGGTGGTGTTGAGACTTGGCAAGCGAGGTTTTTGCGGGGGCAAGGGTGCTAGTTCCTTGGTGAGTCCTCCTGGCTCGAGGGCAGCAGTCCCTGGAGCTCCTGGCTCAAGCTGTTTAGCCAGTGTGGTGTAGTGGTTAAGAGCAGTAGACTCATAATCTGGTGAACCGGGTTCGTGTCTCCGCTCCTCCACATGCAGCTGCTGGGTGACCTTGGGCTAGTCACACTTCTTTGAAGTCTCTCAGCCCCACTCACCTCACAGAGTGTTTGTTGTGGGCAGGACCGGTGCTAGGGTTTCTTGCGCCCTAGAACCACCTACCTGCTTTAGCGGGAGGTGGGGGTGGTGGAGAGGCAAGCAGCAGTTTCTCCGCTTGGGGAAGCTGCTGCTCGCCCGTCCTGCCCCCCGCCAAGTCTTTATGGGGGGTGGAGAGGCAAGCAGCAGTTTCTCCGGCGGAGAAGCTTTAAAGTGGCCAGCGCCCCCTATTTTGGGCCCTGCAATTGCTAGTTCTTTCGTGCCGCTTTGATGTATAATGCAGGTGTCACAGGTCCCTGCTTTAAATCTGGGGCTAAATAAATCCCTATCTCTCCAAGCTAATTATTCTGACAACAGAAATTTGAGCTTTGCCCTACAAGCCTCCCCTTGAAATAGGGAATCTCTGGGAGTAATCTTCCCCCCATCGAAAGCCTGCATTGTCAGTTCTCAAAGCCAGTTTACCTCTCCACACTTGTCTCTTTTTGTGCCAAATAATCCCTGTCACACAGACCTTCTTAAGCGTCCCAGTTCCCTCCAGGCTGTTCAAGTCAAGTCAGCTGTCATTCGCAGGGTGGTTTAACTACCTATCCCTTTCCCCAAGGAACTCTGGATATTGTAGCTCTGTGAAGGGAATAGGAATGTCCTAACAGCTCTCAGTGCCCTATACCAAGGGAGAACTACCAGAATTCTTTGGGGCAAGTCATGATGGTTTAAAGTGGTAGGGTGCCTCTTTCAATGTATAATGCAGACAGGGCTTTAAATAAATAAATGCTAATTATTCTTTTGAGCCCCTGTAAATAGAAGGGGCAATTCTAAATGGAGTCAGTGTCTTGAAATCCCTTTACAGGTGGGTAGCCGTGTTGGTCTGCCATAGTCAAAACAAAATAAAAAATTCTTTCCAGTAGCACCTTAGAGACCAACTAAGTTTGTTCTTGGTATGAGCTTTCATGTGCATGCACACAAAAGCTCATACCAAGAACTAACTTAGTTGGTCTCTAAGGTGCTACTGGAAAGAATTTTTTATTTCGTGTTTTGAAATCCCTTGAAATTCTTCCATTTGCATCAAGTCACACCAGCTTTCCTTTCGTTAAAAGTTCCCTAGCAAACTAGGGATGGACAGAACACACACATCCTCCCAAAAAAATAAATACTAGGTGTCCTGTCCACTCTGATCTCAAGTCCGCTGAATTGCCACTAAATGCCTCTGATGTTTCACCAGAGGAGAAAGAACCCCTGAATTTCTGCTCTCAGCTAAATTCCCTGTTCATGATTCACTGCATTAGACTTGCCAGTCCATTTCGTGGGCTGTGAATCTGTGATTGGGTAAGACAGACAGGTAGGCAGGGATACCAGTCACGGCTGCCCGTGAAGCAAGTGAATTGGCTGCTCTCTACACCCTGTGCACTGTGGGAGAATTGCGGCTCTTGCTTCTCACCCAGGACATCTGCGTGAGTGAGACAGCCGGCGTTCCCCCTCGGGCTTTTGTGTCACTTTAATTGACTGCCTGTTGGTGTTCTGCCATTGTTTTCCCACTGCCTTTTAGCTCCTTAAAGACTTATGAAGCAGCACGATGCAACTGCATGGACAGCACCTCCCCAGTGGCCTTCCGGAGGCTTTATAAATGTCTTGTTGAATCACAGATGAAGTGTGCCGGTTTCCCCAGTAGCTGTAAATCTGCTGTTCGGAAGATGGGGACCTGCCACCTCCTTAATTATCTTGACGAAGTTTGGATCAGGTCCACCTAAGCCAATTGTTCACATCTCTTCCTGATGTGTCCATCAAGGGGACCATGTCTCCTTCATTGCTGGTCTTGGGCTGAGTGACGGATGGACAGTTCAGCTATGGCAGGACAGTGGGGGTAGCTAATCCAGGTGCTTCACACACCAACACCAGGAAAGGGCCGACATTTTTCTGACCCTCCATGATGTCATCAAATTTTGCATGGTGGCAAAAATGGAAGGGTTAAAAAAAAAGCAGACATCTTTCCTTGGTGGGTGTAGCACCCTGCATATGATATTGAACTACATCTTCCAAAATAATAATAATAATAATAATAATAATAATAATAATTTATTAAATCTGTAAAAGGTAAAGGTAAAGGTACCCCTGACCATTAGGTCCAGTCATGAACGACTCTGGGGTTGCGCGCTCATCTCGCTCTATAGGCCAAGGGAGCCGTCGTTTGTCTGCAGACAGCTTCCGGGTCATGTGGCCAGCATGACTAAGCCGCTTCTGGCAACCAGAGCAGCGCACGGAAACGCCATTTACCTTCCTGCCAGAGTGGTACCTATTTATCTACTTGCACTTGATGTGCTTTCGAACTGCTAGGTGGGCAGGAGCTGGGACTGAACAACGGGAGCTCACCCCATCGTGGGGATTCGAACTGCCAACCTTCTGATCAACAAGCCCTAGGCTCAGTGGTTTAGACCTCAGCGCCACCCGCATCCTATTAAATCTGTATAGCACCCTAAATCTGTAGGTCTTATGGCAGTTCACAATATAAAATTACAATATATAAAAAAATACATAACAACCGCCACCCCAATACATTTAAAAGTGCTGTCAGGTGTCAATCAGAACCAAAGGCCTGGTTGAAGAGGAATGTTTTTGCCTGGTGCCTAAAGGTGTACAGTAGTACCTTCGTTCTCAAATGCCCTGGTACTCAAATGCTGAAAACCCAGAAATAAGCGTTCAGGTTTCCAAATGATTTTTGGAAGCCAAATGTCTGATGCAGCTGTCGGCTATTGTTTCTAGGGCACCTGCACCAAGCAGAAGCTGCACCTTGGTTTTTGAACATTTTGGAAGCCCCACAGACTTCTGGAGCGGATTAAAGTTTTGCACTTTTGTTTTTGCTATTTATTTTGCGTTTTTGTTTTTGAGGCTTTTTTGGTTAATTTGTTTTTGTGACTGTGTGGAACCCAGTTCAGCTACTGATTGATTGATTGATTGATTGATTGGATGTGTGACTGCGGAAATGGATAAAAGCCCCCCCCATCCAAACAATGACTATCATCAGTGCAGGTAAGAAAAAATAATAATTTTAATTTTTATCATCTACAATACTGTCTTATTTATTTTATAGTACAGTACATTGCCAATTGCTTTCATTTTATGGCTCAATGGTCTCATTAGATGGTAAAATTCATGTTAAATTGTTGTTTTAGGGGTTGTTTTTAAATGTCTGGAACGGATTAATCCATTTTGCATTACTTTCTATGGGAAAGCGCGCCTGTTTTTGGAATGGACTTCCGGAATGGATTAAGTTTGAGAACCAAGGTCCCACTGTATAATGGAGGCGCCAGGTGGGCCTCTTTGGAGAGAGCATTCCACAAACGGAGAGCCATGGCAGAAAAGGCCAGTTCTCGTGTTGCTACCCTCTGGACCTCACATGGAGGGGGCACACAAAGAAGGGCCTCAGAGGATGATCTCAGGGTCCACATAGGTTCATAATCCCCTCCCCCAATCCCTGCTTTATTCAAGCCTCTGCTGTTGTTTGAAACTTTTGTTTTGAAACCTGCCTTCTCTTTTGCTCTCCCCCCCCCCGCTGTGCCAGGGTTGTGACAAAACACTACAACTCCTCCTTTGCAGGCTGCACAATGACCGCTCCCCACATCAAATGGGGGGGGAGACTTTTGCATGGTCGCGTGCAGCCCCCTGGATCCCAGTGCGGCTCCTGGTAGTTTGGGCTGGCTTCATCCTCCCCAGTCAACCGCCCAATCCCGCCTGGGGAACCATTGCCAGGGGATTGGCCAGGTAAGGGGAGGGACCGCCCTGCCCACACAACAGAAGGTGTAGCTTACCTGCGAAGCGGCAGTCGGCTCCAGAGCTTCTCCCACCCTCCACTCCCTCAATCTTATTTTGCAGGTTAACCTCTTCTCCACAGGTACCCGGGCGCTGCTATGTCAGGGTCGCTGTTGAAGGGCAGGAAAGGAATTTCCCTGCATTGGCAGGTTTTGTCTTTCCCGTAGCAAAACGTCACAAAATTGGCGGTTTCAGGCCTTGGGCGGAATCCTTTAGTCTATCTTCCTAAATGGGGGGGGCATGAAGCGGTGACCCACGCTCCCTTTGCGGAGGCGATACCAGGGTTCCCGTTAAAGGGGTACAGGAGGAGGCATTGGCCATACGCCGAGAGGTTGTCATTGCTCTCCCCCTCCATCAGCGGTGAATGGGGGGGATCTCTGCTTGAATATATGTTCTCCAGAGTCAGCCCAATCCCCACACATTCTGGATAACCCTGAAGTCTCCCAGATCCCCGGCTGGGGACTGGGAAGGATAAACGCCCAATGCCTGAGCCAAGGTCTCCCTACATCTGAAACTTAATAAAGTTGTGGCCAATTTTAATCCCATAGCAAGTTGTCTTGAGTCATTATTTCGCTCAGGGGTCACCTGGGGTTTGGGGGACTCCACCTGTCCACGCAATGACAATCTTACATCTTTATGTATATAGGAAGAAAACACATTACTGGCACATCCTTCTGTCGTATGGTTCCCATATTTGGAGAGAGTTGTCTTGGAGAGAGAAGATGCAAGATGTTACCAGGGTGCCATTGCTGAAAAGACTCTGCTGGTTGGGGGATATGCACCTGCTCCGTGCCTTTTTCATTACATCCTCCGGCCTATTAGAAAGTTGGTGCATTTCCCTCTAATTATAAAAATATATAATGGTTGCATAATGCTTTGATTTCGCAGTTAGCTGCCGTGATCCTTTCCTGGGGGGAGAGCGGATGACAAATGTTTTAAATGAAATAAATAAATACCTATCGGCATCACAGGATTGTCATGAGGATAACTGGGAAGAAACACATGAAAAAAAAATCCCTGAGTTCGTAGGACAGGGGGTGGAGGGAGATAAAATAAATTCCCTTTCTACAGCTAATCAGCACAAGGCAATCGATCAGATGCACTTTTTTATTATTTCAGGGCTGTGCGCTTTGGGAAAACGGGTGCACTGTGGCTTTGGAATGCTTCTTTGAAGGTCATTTAAGGTTTTATATTTGTTGAGCAGCTTGGAGCTATCCTTCAGTTGATTGGCTGCTGTCACACGTGCTGACCACCAGGGGGAGAAAGACAGAAACTGAATTCCATCACAGTGGTTTACAGGGAAAGTACCACATTTTAGCAAAACCAGGGGCAGGGAGAGAGAAACCAGATTACCATTCGGTTTAAGCAAACTTTACCAAATCCCCACAACTTGTTGCCAGCCAACCAGACCAGGAGGGAGGTGCAAAATACTTTGAAATATTCAGAGTAACACTGCAAAATCGGGGAAATTGCTTCATGATTGTGGATTTAAGTGCTTTAACTCAATGTTTTAGTTAGGGGGGGTTGCAGGGGTACACATACCCCTAAACATTTTTTTTTTAAAGCACTGCTTTAACTGTATATTTAACTGTAGATCTATTTCCATGTGATATGTGATTACCTCCCTCTACAAAGATGAGAGTGAGGTAAAGTGACCAGATTTTGCAGTAGTTTTAAACGTTAGGACTGCCCCGCCCCTGCCCCCTGCCCCCCCGGTCAGATCACTTTAGGTCTGAGATGGTGACAGCAGTCACAAAATTAAAAGACGCCTGCTTCTTGGGAGAAAGCAATGACAAACCTAGACAGCATCTTAAAAAGCAGAGACATCACCTTGCCGACAAAGGTCCGTATAGTTAAAGCTATGGTTTTCCCAGTAGTAATGTACGGAAGTGAGAGCTGGACCATAAAGAAGGCTGATCGCCGAAGAATTGATGCTTTTGAATTATGGTGCTGGAGGAGACTCTTGAGAGTCCCATGGACTGCAAGAAGATCAAACTTATCCATCCTTAAAGAAATCAGCCCTGAGTGCTCACTGGAAGGACAGATCCTGAAGCTTGAGGCTCCAATACTTTGGCCACCTCATGAGAAGAGAAGACTCCCTGGAAAAGACCCTGATGTTGGGAAAGATGGAGGGCACAAGGAGAAGGGGACGACAGAGGATGAGATGGTTGGACAGTGTTCTCGAAGCGACTGGCATGAGTTTGGCCAAACTGCGGGAGGCAGTGGAGGATAGGCGTGCCTGGTGTGCTCTGGTCCATGGGGTCACGAAGAGTCGGACACGACTGAACGACTGAACAACAACAAGGTGCTACTGGAAGGATTTTTTTATTTTTTATTTTGTTATGACCTCTAAATGGCAGTGTTTTTCAATCATCATCATCAAGGTACTGCAATTAAGTGAAAGGAGAACCTGCTAATGCTTGTTGATTGATTTTACTTATATGCCACTTTTCCACAATGAGCCATGCCCAAAGCGGCTTACAGAGAACATTTGAAACATCAAAACAGAGAACTGTGGAAAAGTGAATATACAAAATACAAAACATGTCAACAAATGTAAAATAGTAAAAATCAACAATTCAGCAAATACAGAATAAATTTAATATTAGGAGGAGAAGAAGAAGAAACAACAACCCACCAAGCTGGGCTCAAGTACTGACAATAGTTAAGTGACAATAAAGTTTCTGGCATTGGTACTGCTTATCCTTCACTCAGAGGAGCAAAGGCTATGGGGTGCTCTTAAGAGATCTTGTGAGAGAATCTGAGAGATCTCATGTGAGCATTCCTAAACTTCTCAAGCAGGTGCGCTGAACAGGCAATGCTTCCCAAAGCAAGTTGGAGACCTTTGAAATATTGTTGTTGTTGTTGTTGTTGTTGTTGTTGTTGTTGTTGTTGTAATTTATTATTTATACTCTGCCCATCTGGCTGTGTTTCCCCAGCCTCTCTGGCGACTCCCAATCAATAATCATATAATAATAATAATAATAATAATAATGCAACAAAACATCAAACATTAAAAACTTCCCAAAACAGGGCTGCTTTCAGTTGTCTTATGTTACAATCAATATATTATCAGACCCTCCAAGTGCCCCTATTTTCCAGGGACAGCCCCAGATTTAGATTGAGCAAAACTGCATTCAAAGACGCATGACTATATGATGAAAAACCAACACAAAAATGCATGTGAGTTTTCATTCAGATTCTTTTCTTTAAAATAATAATAATGCAACTTAAGGTTGGCAAAATGAGAAACCAAAACGGACAGGGTTTCGTGTGGGGTTTTAAAAAATATATATTTGTTTGAGGTTTTTGAGCCATCTCGAGAGCAAGCAAACTCTCACTTCACATTGAATCACACCCTGTTGGATGAGCCAAACCCATAAACTGATTGTTTAAAAACTCCCCAAGTGCAATTAGCCAAGGCTGTAGCTGAACAGATTGCCAGAGCTCCACGCACGTCCGTTAGGTTGCTAAACTGCATTTTGAAAGCTCCCTGAAATGCTGTGATTATCAGGGTACTAACGTTTAATTGAACTGCTTTCCTTGGGTTCCACCATAACGTGCTTTGTCTCCATATTCTGTGCAGTGGCCAAGAGGACCTTTTATGGTGTGAATTCTTTCGCTCTTAATTATTCATCGCCCTCATCAATATACTTCTTGGCCGAGTTTTCTCCGAAAACCATCCTTCCATGGTTTGGGTGTAAGCTTTTAAAGGGACAATTTAAAATGGTACATTCAGAAAACCTAACTAACTACCAGCCAGTTGCTAATGTCCCTTTCCTGGGCAAGGTTCTGGAGCAAGTGGTCGCAGACCAGATTCAGGTGCTTTTGGAAGAAGCTGATTTTCTGGATCCATTTCAATCTGGATCCATTTCGGGGTTTAGGCTGATTTTGGCACAGAAACTGCTTTGGTCACCTCTGCCGAGAGAGAGACAAGGGGAACATGTCCCTGTTAATTGTGGCTCTTTTTGGGGTGTGTGGGATGTTATTGGATTGTTGTTTTTAATCTGATTATATATGTTCTGTGAACCACCCTAAGATCTCCTGGTTTAGGGCAGTATATGAACTCAATAAATAATAATAATAATAATAATAATAATAATAATAATAATAATAATAATAATCTGGAAACAAATTGGAGCTAAAGTTCAGAGAGCAAAAGAAGTTGGTCAGGAGTATGGAAACAAGCAATGTCGGGAGAGATTTGCAGGGAATGGGTACGTTGAGCTTGCAGAAGAGATGACCGAGGGTAGTGCAAAAATCCCTGAACTCAAAGCGCCCTGGACATTTTGAAGTACATTTTAAGTGCTGTGTTTTGAAGAAGAGACCTCCAGCTGTTCTGTTTCAAAGCTTTTCTAGTGATGGGGCTGCATTCTGGAGTGAATTCCATGTCCTAGATTTAAGATTTATGCGCCATGCGCCAGCCATAACCACTTTTGTATCCCCATGAGTTAGTGAGTCAGCCAGTCAATCACTTCCGAGCATCATTATGTTTATATTGTATTTGTAGATCAATGAAGCAGAACTAAAAATAGGGGGGGGGGAGAGATGTTTTGCCAGTCAGTCTTTAGCAGGAGCTTCAAATCATTTCCTGCGCTGGTTCTGATGCCAGCAGTTCCTGAGCTACAGGCCTCCACTTCACCCTGGCCGATTCCAACATTAATTGATTGGTGTGAAGTTGGAGAAGCTCTTCCCCACTTATAAAACTGCCTTCTCCTTTCAACTGCTTCCTCCTGAAATCCCTTTTGCACACATGAAGGTAGGAACGCCCTTACGAGGCACAAACCACATTGTTTCCCATGGAAGTGGGCCACAGTTCTTAATTTCCAAGCATGCAGTTTAAATATATAATATATCTCCATGAACGCAGCGCAGTCAGCTGCAAGCACATGTTCCAGCCATAATGCCAATTGGGCAGCTTATGACTCCCAAGGAAAAGAAGAGGTAAGTTTATGCAGTACTGTATCAGACCATTAGTCCATCGAGCTCAGCATCGTCTACACTGAAATGGCAGCAACTCTTGATGTGGGATTTCTCTTAGGCTCATTATCAGGGAGGTCAGTGCCATGTAAGCAAGAGTGTGGCCTGACCACAAAACTGGCAAGGACCAGTTTAAAGGTAAAGGGACCCCTGACCGTTAGGTCCAGTCGCGGACGACTCTGGGGTTGCGGTGCTCATCTCGCTTTATTGGCCGAGGGAGCCGGTGTACAGCTTCCGGGTCATGTGGCCAGCATGACTAAGCCGCTTCTGGAGAACCAGAGCAGCACACGGAAACGCCGTTTACCTTCCCACCAGAGCGGTACCTATTTATCTACTTGCACTTTGACGTGCTTTCAAACTGCTAGGTTGGCAGGAGCAGGGACCGAGCAACGGGAGCTCACCCGTCGTAGGGATTCAAACTGCCGACCTTCTGATCAGCAAGCCCTAGGCTCCGTAGTTTAGACCACAGCGCCATCCGCGTGACCAGTTTAGGCAGAACCTAATGCCAGAGTGAAAAACAGCCCCCAATAAGGTGCAAGGAGGTTTCTGCACCTCGAACAAAAAAACTTGAGTTGAGCGAGTGTTTTCAAGGACTGCTGTCGGATGAGAGATGGTGGGGTGCTGGAGTGACATGATGTACATTTCCTATATAGAGTGTGTGCTAATGGACTCCTTTGGACTCTGTCCTGTAATGGCTTTTTCACCTGCTTTGCCCCACCATCCAGCCCTGGGAGACTTTCCCAGACCATGAGTTTGAGAACAGCAGTAGCAGCTGGGAAGAGAGAAGTTCAGGGATAGTTTTTAGAATTATTTTTTTTTGTAAGCTGTGTGTCCTTGTTGCTCAATTTGACCCTTTTACGTGGTTTTGTACATTTTGTGGTATTTATGCCTTGTGATCTGCTGCTGTTTTATAGATTAGTAATCCTTATTAGGGACCCAGGTGGCACTGTGGGTTAAACCACAGAGTCTAGGGCTTGCTGATCAGAAGGTCGGCGGTTCGAATCCCTGCGGGGGTGAGCTCCCGTTGCTCAGTCCCAGCTCCTGCCAACCTAGCAGTTCAAAAGCACATCAAAGTGCAAGTAGATAAATAGGTACGCTCCGGCGGGAAGGTAAACGGCGTTTCCGTGCGCTGCTCTGTTCGCCAAAAACGGCTTAGTCATGCTGACCACATGACCCAGAAAAACTGCCTGTGGACAAACACCGGCTCCCTTGGCCTATAGAGTGAGATGAGCACCATAACCCCAGAGTCGGACACGGCTGGACCTAATGGTCAGGGGCCCCTTTACCTAATCCTTTATTGTAATCGATATGTGTAAACTGTAGATTATTATTTGCTGATATTTGATTTTACTGTTTAGTATTGGATCCTAATGGATTATTGAGTATTGCTTTATTTGATATACGTTGTTTATTTTAAAGTTATTGTGACTTTTTATATAGGGTCTGATTGTTACTATTAATGTTTGATGTTCTGTTACTATTTTTATGTGTGTTGGAAGCTGCCTAGAGTGGTTGGGGCAACCCAGCCAGATGGGTGGGGTATAAATATAATATAATAATAATAATAATAATAATAATAATAATAATAATAATAATAATATTATTATTATTATTATACCCTGCCCATCTGGCTGGGTTTCCCCAGCCACTCTGGGTGGCTCCCAACAGAACACTAAAAACAGAATAAAACTTCAAACATTAAAAACTTCCCTAAACAGGGCTGCCTTCAGATGTCTTCTAAAAGTCAGATACAGTGGTACCTCGGTTTACAAACTTAATCCATTCCGGAAGTCCGTTCTTAAACCGAAAACCGTTCTTAAACCGAGGCGCGCTTTCCCTAATGAGGCCTCCCACCACTGGTGCCCTTCCTCCATTCGGATTCCATTCTTAGACCGAGGTAAAGTTCTCAAACCAAGACACTATTTCCGGTTTTGCGGAGTTTGTAAACCAAATCGTTCTTAAACCGGACTGTTCTTAAACCGAGGTACCACTGTAGTTGTTTATTTCCTTGACATCTGATGGGAGGGTGTTCCACAGGGCAGGCGCCACTACCGAGAAGGCCCTCTGCCTGGTTCCCTGTAACTTCACTTCTCATGGTGAGGGAACCGCCAGAAGGCCCTCAGTGTTGGACCTCAGTGTCTGGGCTGAACGATGGGGGTGGAGATGCTCCTTCAGGTATACTGGGCCGAGGCCATTTAGGGCTTTAAAGGTCAGCACCAACACTTTGAACTGTGCTCAGAAACGTTCTGGGAGCCAACGTAGGTCTTTTAGGACCGGTGTTACATGGTCTCGGCGGCCACTCCCAGTCACCATTAATTAATGCATCACTGAATAAAGGCTGACTAATTGGGAATTTCATATGTGTCTCCATACTAAAGCCCCAAGGGATTATTTTTTCCCTCACACATGCCCCAAGGGTTCAGACTGGGGTATCTCCTAACATTCCCTGGATTGGCCCTAGGACCTCCAGAACGCAAATCACATCCTCTTCCATTGAGCTGCAGTTCTTTCTGAGAATGGTATCCATCATGGTACCCTTCGCTAGCCAGCTGCTTGGGAAGATGGCGTTTGTCACCAAGGAGACCCCCAAGATGAGTGTTACAGATATTAAAGTTGGTTGGGATTAAGCAAAAAGGAAGCTGTAGGAAGCGAAAGGCACTGCAGGCAAACACTTTCAAGAAGGCAGCGAAGCGAAGGGGGAAGAAGGAGGGGGCCAGAAGGAAGACCTAAGGGAAAAGCAAGGGCTCTGCTGGGAATCCAAGAACACGGACATTCCCACAAGTCGTTGCATGAACTCAGAACTCCCGATGTGTCATCACATCTGCTGTGGAAAACTAAAATTAAAACTGTGAAGCGATGAACGGAGCAGCTGGAAACGTCGATTCTGCTCCGCTCAGGGGGCAACAGCTGTATTCCGTGAGCGAGTAACTCGACACTCTTCACGGTCAGTATATTCAGAAATAACAGCGCATTAATGCGCCGGGCTCCCCTTTCCTCCCCACTGGCTCTCTCACACACACATCTACACACAACCCATCGCAAGTTAGCTAGCAATCATTTTGCAATTCACATTATGCAATATTTGCCTTTGGGGGGAAATAGCATACTTTAAAAGACGAGGGTCAACCCGGCAAGCTACAAAACGATGTCATTTTCAGTGGAGGGACTCCAAATAATAATAATAATAATAATAATAATAATAATAATGCAATATATTGCTTCTTGGTCCACCGCTTCGTTACACTTAGCTTTTCAAGGCTGGGGTCATCATCAGCGTAGAATCCTTCTGCTGTGAGACGGATCAGCTGCAGAGAACGGGTTCCCTGTCTCTTTAAATGCTGTGAAGACAAGAGAGTTTCAGCAGTTCCCCCCCCACCTCCATTACGCCTATGCCAGGGATAATAGAACACCCAGCCATGTCTCCCACCACTGAGCTCTGGCCCTTCTTCAAAGGTGAGGCTAGCATTAGATGTTTTCAGGTCCTGTTTGCATACATCTGTGACTGGTCTTCTTTGCCGATCACTCATAGCCGAGTAAGATTGCCTTCCATAAATGCGGTCTTAACTATGAGTCTGTAAGTGACTGTGGAGGCCAGTTCTGGGTCCACACGTCCTTCCACTGTGGGGACGTAGATTTTCGGGCGGGAGTTGATCACAGTGAGGGTTTGCCAAGCGTGCCTTCCTCTGAGCACGTTTCTCTCTTTCGTCCTGAGTTCAAGTGTCTTCAAATTCCAAGACACCTTTGGTAAAGGCTGTTCTCCAATTGGAGTGCTCGCAGGCAAGTGTTTCCCAATTGTTGGTGTTTATACTACATTTTTTAAATTTGCCTTGAGAGAGTCTTTAACCTCTTTTGTTGACCACCAGCATTACACTTTCCATTTTTAAGTTCGGAATAGAGTAGTTGCTTTGGAAGACGATAATCAGGCATCCGCACAACATGACCAGTCCAATGAAGTTGATGTTGAAGAATCATTGCTTCGACACTGGTGATCTTTGCTTCTTCCAGTACACTAGCATTAGTTCGCCTGTCTTCCCAAGTGATGTGGAAAAATTTTCAGAGGCATCATTGATGGAATCTTTCAAGGAGTTGCAGGTGGCGTTTGTGAAACATGGACCACTTATAAACGCCATCTGTATGGTAGACAACAGTGAGAACAGGATGGTGGACTGAATGGGCCTTTGGTCTGATCCAGGAGTGCTCTCCTTACGTTCTGACATAAGCATTTGGGACACTTTAGTTTAGAGAAAATATAAGGGGAAGTATGTTACAGAGGAAAGTGTAATTGCCTGAATCGCAATTTTTTTCTTTTTTTGCAGGATGTTGAAATGGAAAAATCATGCATGGTAGAAATGGGGGAAAGCATGCAAAAAGGTTTGTCTCTGAATGCACCCCTGGTCTTGCAGAAGAGGCAGCAGATCAAGGCAGCCTGGGTGGCATCTTACTCTGACAAAGCTTAGAAGTGAACGAAGCCCTTTTGAGTCAATGCTTCCAGTCCCTCACTCCTAGACTTAAAGACACATCTCCTATGTCTCATGGCTTCCCAGCTGATGTGCTCCCTGCACCGCTGGACTAGCAAAGAGCTGTGGGTGGCGATCACCTCCTTGGGCTGAGGAGAAGGTGCCTGTGAGGGTCCTGGCTCCTGTTCTACAGGCCTTGAGAGTTGTTTCAGTAGGTTCCCGCTAGCTAGTCTCAGACCACCAGCATCAGAGCCAGAAACCTTGACCTCCATCTTACTTGGTAGTCCTGTAGCCTCCAACTCCATAGAATCATAGAGTTGGAAGAGACCACAAGGGCCATCCAGTCCAACCCCCTGCCAAGCAGGAAACACCATCAAAGCATTCCTGACAGATGGCTGTCAAGCCTCCGCTTAAAGACCTCCAAAGAAGGAGACTCCACCACACTCCTTGGCAGCAAATTCCACTGTCAAACAGCTCTTACTGTCAGGAAGTTCTTCCTAATGTTTAGGTGGAATCTTCTTTCTTGTAGTTTGAATCCATTGCCCCGTGTCCGCTTCTCTGGAGCAGCAGAAAACAACCTTTCTCCCTCCTCTATATGACATCCTTTGATATATTTGAACATGGCTATCATATCACCCCTTAACCTTCTCTTCTCCAGGCTAAACATACCCAGCTCCCTAAGCCGTTCCTCATAAGGCATCGTTTCCAGGCCTTTGACCATTTTGGTTGCCCTCCTCTGGACACGTTCCAGCTTGTCAGTATCCTTCTTGAACTGTGGTGCCCAGAACTGGACACAGTATTCCAGGTGAGGTCTGACCAGAGCGGAATACAGTGGTACCATTACTTCCCTTGATCTAGATGCTATACTCCTATTGATGCAGCCCAGAATTGCATTCACTTTCCCATCTCTTGCTTACTTGTCATGGGCAAAGCTGTGGATGTCAGCTTCTCTCAATTTCTAAAAAAAAAAAAAAAAAAAAGGTTCAGTACAGTTCTCCACATTTCCACTTCAGAATTACAAGGTCCTCATGAAAAGTAATCAACATTTCAATGCAAATCCGTCCCACTGTACACATTTTTGCAGTATCGCCTAACACACCCCTTTTGGCAAAGCCGTTTCCCCAAATATAATGCAGTTTTTGTATGATTTTTGCTCATTTATATGCACATTTTACCCTCGGCATATGGGTTTTTGTACAGATTACAGCACTGCAACATTCAGAGAAGTGTGAGCATTGAACGGTGGCTGTGTTTTGGTTTGCATATTATTGAGGAAGCAGCGAATTAGGTGAATTTGTCATGCAATGCAGGCGGAATTGAATTTCTCCGCCATCTTTACTGCCGTCTCCTGGTCTCTGGGGTCCTGACGGATTGGGGATTAACCTTCCTTTGAGAGACCCCGGTTGTGCTGTGACAAAATCGTCCTCTGGCCTACAGTGGAAGGATTCTGGCTTGTTTGAAGAATGTTCCTCAGATCACGCGTAGGCAGATTACCCAAGAACAGGCACGTTGATCCCGGTGACACAGAGATTCTTGATGACTAAGGAGCATTGTTTGCCAGTGAATGGAGTTTTAAGGGAGGTTCCCCCCCGCCCTCTCTCCCATTCCCTTGTAAAAAATGATGATGGGAGCCTTGAGAAAATAAGCCATCAGAATGTTTCGCCACAGTGCAATTTGTCCCCGCGATTTTGGAGATGGGGGAACCAAGTTCAGGAATCAGGATGGGACAATGCACTGCAGATACAGTTTGGGATGGATAGTTTGAAGTAGAGAAAATTCACAAAGAGGAAGAACTCCAGCTGAAATGCAAGGTGGGTTGAGATGCAGGTGTGGAACCTTCTGAATTAGTGATACCAGCCCCTGTTGCTGTTATTATCAACATCAAGTTATCCTTTTAAATTTAGTTAGTTAGTTAGTAGTTAGTTAGTTTTCCAAATTAAAATTTTACAGAGATAAATCAAATATAAATAATAAAAACAAGATTACAAGGAATCTCTTGGCCTTCCCTCCTCCCCTTTGTGGGTCCAATTATTAATCATTTCCTCCTGCATCTTTTATGATAATCCAAATCTTTTACATCTCCACTGTGTCCAGAATTCACCATTAAACTACAAGTGTTATTCCAATCCTACTAACGATTTTAACTGTTTACAGTGGTCTTTAAGATAAGTTATAAATTTCCCCCATTCCTTATTAAAATTTTGGTCTCCTTGATTTCTGATTCTTCCGGTCATTTTAGCCATTTCTGCATAGTCCATCAACTTCCTCTGCCATTCTTCTTCTTCTTTCAATCTCTGGGCCATTAACATCCGTGCAGCCATGGTCACATACATAGTCTGTTCTGCTCCTTTGGGATTTCGGCACCTAGAATTCCTAAAAGGAAGGCTTCAGGTTTTTTAACAAAGGTAATTTTAACAATATCAAGTTAACAATCACTTTCTAAACCACCGTCTTGATTTACACACATTTAAAAAATACATTTAAAACAAGGCTGAAACACTAACAGGCCTGGTCACTCTTGGCAAAGACCTATTTATCCAGTTGGCCAAGCCAGTTGGAAGAAACTATCCAGCAGACCGCAGCTGTCTACTGAGTGTACAAGAAATAAGCCATTCTCTCAAGTAACCTAGTCCTGTGCTGGATAGGGTTCTATATTTGTTAGTATCAACACTTTGAACTTGGCCCATTAGCAGTGGGGTACAAACCCCACAGGAAAAGGTAAAGGACCCCTGACAATTAAGTCCAGTTGCAGACGACTCTGGGGTTGTGGCGCTCATCTTGCTTTGCAGGCCGAGGGAGCCGGCATTTGCCCACGGACAGTTTTTCCGGGTCATGTGGCCAGCATGACTAAGCCACTTCTGGCGCAACGGAACACTGAAACCAGAGCAGCACACGAAACGCCGTTTACCTTCCTGCCGGAGCGGTACCTATTTATCTACTTGCACTTTTTGACGTGCTTTCAAACTGCTAGGTTGGCAGGAGCTGGGACCGAGCAACGGGAGCTCATCCTGTCACGGTTATGCGAACATGCGGGCTTTAGACCACAGCGCCACCTGCGTCCCATGCAAACCCCACAAGGCAGGGTGTTATATCCTGGCAGTAGCTTGTCCCCACAAGCAACCTAGACACTATGTTCTGCACCAACTGCAACCTCCGGAAAAACTCCATGGGTAGTACCACATAGAGCAGTGTTTTTCATTTTTTGGGCAGACACTTGCATGAAAAAAATCACGAGGCACACCACCATTAGAAAATGTTAAAAAAAATTAACTCTGTGCCTATATTGACTAATATAAAGTAATTTTTCAATTTTTCCCAGCACACCAGGCAACATCTCGCGGCACACTGTGTGCCGCGGAACAGGTTGAAAAACACTAGAGCACATTACAGTAATCTAGCTGTGAGGTAACTGGAGCATGGGCGACTGTGGTCATGCTGTCCTGGCCACAGCTGTCTTACTCACCAGTACCCAAAGCCCTTAACAGCTTGGGACCAGTTTACTTAAGGGATTCCTTGCCCCAGATGTGGCTATTTGACTGGTTTGATCTGGAGAACAAGTACCCACAGAATATTGGTTCTGCATCTGCAAGGATGCAGATTTTTTAGTATGATGGTACCTGAGCCTTGGAAGTTTTCACCATATTTCCCCCCCCCCAATGAAACCTTTTTTAAAACTCTCAGCAGGCCTATCCAGAAGTCTAATTCAGTTACTTGTGTTTGTTTTAAACGTTTAACTGGTATTATTTGGGTTTAAGTGAAGGTAATGTTATAAACATTGGGCTCTTTACCGTTTTACATATTTCAGCTGTGCTTTGCCTACAGTTTTATTTGTGCATCACTTAGAGAGGTTTCTCATTGAGTGGTTTATTGGTTATTTCGAAACAAAAATAATAGGAGGAAAGGGTTACACTTCTTCTTTCTCCACTGTAGTTTAGGAACACCAGAAGAGTTCTAGTTGATCAGCCCAGTGGCCGGTCTACTCCAGCATCCTGTTCTCACAGAAGCCAACCAGATGCTGATGGGCAGCCCGCAAGCAGAGCCTGAGCAGTACGACCCTCTCACCACTTCCCCCTTAGCTCCAAACCACCCCATCTTGAAGCTGCTCCTCCCTTGCACACATCCGTGTGCCATACTGCCAGGTCCTCACTTGCCTGCATCTCATATGGCCACAGAGTTTAGATTTGCGGCGGCTAGACTGGTGACTGGGAGCAGCCGCCAAGACCATGTAACACCAGTCCTGAAAGACCTACATTGGCTCCCAGAAAGTTTCCGAGGACAATTCAAAGTGCTGACCTTGAAAGCCCTAAACGGCCTCGGCCCAGTATACCTGAAGGAACGTCTCCACCCCTGTCGTTCAGCCCAGACACTGAGGTCCACCTCAGAGGACCTTCTGGTGGTTACCTCACTGCCAGAAGTGAGATAACAGGGAACCAGGCAGAGGGTCTTCTCGGTGGTGGCGCCCATTCTGTGGAATGCCCTCTCATCAGATGTCAAGGCAATAAACAACTATCTGACTTTTAGAAGACATCTGAAGGCAGCCCTGTTTAGGGAAGTTTTTAATGTTTGATTCTATTTTTAATATTCTGTTGGGAGCCACCCAGAATGGCTGGGGAGGCCCGGCCAGATAGGAAGGGTATAAGTAATATACTACTACTACTACTACTACTACTACTACTACTACTACTACTACTTTACATGCATTCAGATAATGACCAAAGCAATCATGGAATCATAGGACTGTAGCGTTGGAAGGGACCTTGAGGGTCATCTACTCCAACCCCCTGCAGCGGAGGAATCTTTTGCCCAACGTGGTGCTCGAACCACAACCCTGAGATTAAGAGTCTCATGCACTGCTGACTGATGAAGGTGCTTTAGGATGCACGCCACCCTCCACCATGTTTCAACAGGGGTGCAGAAGGTCTACTTGCATAAACGTTGCATATACCGCCTTTGCCAACCTGACATCTTCCAGATGTTTGGAAATACAACTCCCATCAGCCCCTAAACCAGCACTGATCCTATCACTGCTAAGAGATCAGCTTCACGTCAGGGGTGGAGCCTAGACTGGAAAAGGATCACCTTCAGTGAAAAGTCTAAAAGTGTTCAAGATTGGGGCACAGATCAACTGCAAACGGTTTAATTGCCATGTGGCTACCCCCACCCCACCCAAAAAAAAAGAATCCTGGGAACTGTAGTTTTGGTGTGCGCGCGATACTTTAATCCAAGATTGCTAGGAGACCTGCAAAAGGAAGGATTTGGTGCAGGTGTGCCCTTAAACAAACAACATTCAGGTCCTGATTTAAAGTGTGGAAGGAGGAAAAGAGAATGCTATTGGGGGTGCAGGTCTCACACACCGGGGGGGCTGGGGCTACAGCACAACTCGGCCACTTTTGACTTTAAGACTTGATGTAGGACTGATTTGGGGGGGCGAATTTCAGATTCCAGCAGAAGAGGAAAGCACAGAGATTTCTTTGTGGGTGGGTGGACAGATTAGCAGCAAAGCTCAAAGGCTCAAGCCTGGATATAGCCAAGATTAAATTGCAGAAGAAAGCAGCGTATTTTAAGAACGTTCGTTGAGGCTATTTTCTTTCTATCCTCGATAGCGGTAAGAATAGCAACATTGTTAACGCAGGTCAAACATTCACGCACACACACACACGTGATTTTATTAATGGGACTTGTGTCTTTGGCACCCATCTCTTTTAGGCCCATTTCCACTATTTATAACAGGGGTGTGGAACGGGCGAGGGAGGGAGGGGGGGGTGGTCCTCTAGATAAAGTTGGACTTTAATTCCCAACAGCCCCAGCCAGCTTGGCAAGAGCCGAGGATGATGGGAGTTGGAGTCTAGCAGCACACGGATGCCTTCCCCAGGTTCCCTGCACCTGGTTTATAACAAGCGGGAGCTGCAAAAGAAATGTGCCAGTATATCATCGTTCTCTAACAAGAGTATTCCAGCTAGCCAGCCATTCCTTCCATTCTGAATGCCATAGGCTGTTTGGGGCTCAAGAAAGTCAATTCCTCACCCTACATTGTTGTTGTTGTTGTTGTTGTTGTTGTTGTTGTTGTTGTTGTTTAGTCGTTTAGTCATGTCCGGCTCTTCGTGACCCCATGGACCAGAACACACCAGGCAGTCTTCCACTGCCTCCCGCAGTTTGGTCAAACTCATGTTAGTAGCTTCGAGAACACTGTCCAACCATCTTGTCCTCTGTCGTCTCCTTCTCCTTCCCAGTCTTCTCCAACCATCTCGTCCCCTGTCATCCCCTTCTCCTTGTGCCCTCCATCTTTCCCAACATCAGGGTCTTTTCCAGGGAGTCTTCTCTTCTCATGAGGTGGCCAAAGTATTGGAGCCTCAGCTTCAGGATCTGTCCTTCCAGTGAGCACTCAGGGCTGATTTCCTTCAGAATGGATAGGTTTGATCTTCTTGCAGTCCATGGGACTCTCAAGAGTCTCCTCCAGCACCATAATTCAAAAGCATCAATTCTTTGGCAATCAGCCTTCTTTATGGTCCAGCTCTCACTTCCATACATCACTACTGGAAAACCATAGCTTTAACTATATGGACCTTTGTCCCCACCCCTAACTGACTCTCAACATTCCTGACCCCCTTCACTTCTCAACGGGCTGTTTTCTTCCAGGCGCTGCCAGCGTTTAGAAGTCCTGTTGTGCTTCTGCACATCTCCAAATTCAGCAGAGCACACCTTCTTTCTGTTCCTCGGCATCCATGTCTTGGCTCCAACGCTGTTGGCCTAGGACAGGGGTGGCCAACTCCCAAGTGACTGCGATCTACTCACAGAGTTAAAAACTGGCAGTGATCTACCCCCTTTTTTGGGGTTCAGGTCAAAGTTGTTAGTTTTTAGGAGGAGGAAAGCCCTTTTTTAGGGGAGCCAAAGTTGTTGAGCTTCTTTGGGGGAGCCAGTGATCTACCACAGACGTCCAGTGATCTACCGGTAGATCACGATCTACCTGTTGGACGTGCCTGGCCTAGGATGACAGAGTTGGAGATTAGAAGAAGCAGTAAATAGGCAGAACTGATAAGGTGTCCAGAAATACAGAACTGTGACGGGTGGTTCATTACTGGCTGGTGCCCATTGGGAAGACCTCATTCCCTGTCCATGTTCCCCACTTAATGCTATGCTAAATTCCACCCGATACACAAACCGAAAAAAACAGCCATCTCCCAAAACTTGCACTCCTCCGAATGTTGCAATGCAGTTCTCCAGTCAGGTGCTGTATAAAAAAAAAATGCATATACTAGGGGAAAGTTTGCATTGAGATATATATTTTAGTGAAAGCAGCTTGCAAAAAATGCATTATATTTGGGATGACTGCCATGCCCAAAACATTTCAGTGGTACCTAAGGTTACATACGCTTCAGGTTACATACAGAAATCGTGCTCTGGTGGCGCAGTGGCAGCAGGAGGTCCCATTAGCTAAAGTGGTGCTTCAGGTTAAGAACAGTTTCAGGTTAAGAACGGACCTCCAGAACGAATTAAGTACCGGTACGTAACCAGAGGTACCACTGTATGTTTTAGAGAAGGGGGAATTGTATTAGGAGAACTGCAGACGAAAATGCTGGTGAATTTTCATGAGGGATTTTTCTTTTTCGAAAGAAATCTCAAACTGATGTGGAAATATGGAGAAACGAACTTTAAGACTGGGGAAAGAAAGAGAAACTGAGTGAAATTGAAATTGGCAGATTCACCGATCCCTAAGACACACTCCATGTGCAGCTGGTGGTAAGTGAATAAATATTAACCCCTGGGTGCATTTTATGTTCTGACTTTCTCTCTTGCCGTATACAAATTATCACTCTCAATCCTCGCTTTCTACCTGTGATGGAACTAGAGTCAGGTATCGGGGGGAACCAGCTGCAATAATAATGCCTGTTAGGGAGAAGGAGGAAACCCAGTTGGGTCCTATCTAGCCAGCAGATTCTGGTTGGGCAGCAGGTACACTTGCACTCCTGCGTCTAAACAGAAGCAGCCTATCTGATTTGAAATGCCAGAAGTGGCGCCCTTAAAGGACCACGGCCTTTCTTAACTTGTCCCAGATGCTATCAGTTGTGCCTCGCAGGGAGGGGTCAGCCCAAGGCTAAAACTCCTCTAGCATCATCCGTAGATCTCTATCCCAGATGATCCTTTTATATTTGCCTGCTGCTGGCGGTGGCTCCTTGCAAGGGGGCACAGAGCCGAAAGCCCCCCGAATTACAGAACTGCCTTTTTACGATGCCGCTCCACCCCACCCCCCAGTGCCTCTGGAGTCGTGGCAGCATTGAGGCCACTCTCCCCAGAGCAGGAGGCCTCTGAACTTCATCCTGCGCTGAGACCTCTAGTGCTTTTCTTCCTCCACATCCTGGCAGAGTTCCTGCAAAGTACAAACACACACAGAGCTCCTATTGTTCGCAGCCCTTCACGAGCCCCACTCGTCCTAATATGGAATTCGGCAGGAAACCCATGATTTCCTGACATACAGCAAGCTGGGGAAAATAAAGGGGTTGCGTGAAAATGAAAACCGTCCATTAAACCCCTCCAGCTTCCCTTCCTCCGGTTGGGAATGCGATGGCCAGTGGGGTGGGCTTAGCAGAAATCCCAGATTTTTCAGGCCGGAGCAACGAAGAGAAGGAGGCACTCCGTTCCTCGGACGGCGTCTATTTTTAAGCTGTGCTAAATACCAAAGTCTCTCTGCATCCAAGATGAAGGTTTCCTGACTCGGGCTCACAACACGCTCGTTTCCCTATAATTGTCTTTTTTGTTTTCTTCTCGGCTTGAGAAAGTTCGGGCTGGGATCAGCTTGGGATTCGGCGCTATGATTTCGTGAAGGCCCACTACTTTGTAAAGGGAAAAAAGGGGGGTGACTACGGAATCTAACTCAGGAAAGAAGGCTTTTTTGGGGAGGGGGACCTTGCTGCTTCCCATGTACGCCTGAAATTCTGGGGAAAGCAGACAGGTAGATTTAAAAAAAAAAAAAAAACCAGCCAGGATGGGCAGCAAAGAGGAAGAGCCCAGCCACCATGATGGCAGCGTGAAGAAGATGCTCAAATGTGTGGTGGTCGGGGATGGAGCTGTGGGCAAGACCTGCCTGCTGATGAGCTACGCTAATGATGCTTTTCCGGAAGAATACGTTCCTACGGTGTTTGACCACTACGCAGGTAAGAGCACACTTGTTTCTCCTGCCCTGAGCAGAGACTTATATCACAGTGGGAAGGAGGTTTCTGGGGGTACTCAAGGGCTCAAGGGTGAGAGCCAGTGTGGTGTAGTGGTTAAGAGCGGTAGACTCATAATCTGGGGAACTGGGTTCGCTTCTCCCGCTCCTCCACATGCAGCTGCTGGGTGACCTTGGGCTAGTCACACTTCTCTGAAGTCTCTCAGCCCCACTCACCTCACAGAGTGTTTGTTGTGGGGGAGGAAGGGAAAGGAGAATGTTAGCCGCTTTGAGACTCCTTCGGGTAGTGATAAAGCGGGATATCAAATCCAAACTCTCTCACACACAGTACCCCTCCCCCCCCCCATGTTAAAAATGCGGCCCTTGCTGTAACAACTTCACGGTGAGTACCGGCACTTTTTATTATTTCCTTTAAAAAAAGAAGAAAAGCACTGCTTCTACGTTACACAGGGATGAGAAGGTCAAGTTGGACGGCAGAATTCAGGACAGTACCAATTCAGATTTTGGGTAGCTTCAGATTTTTTGGCGGGGGGGGGGAGAGGTTTCCTTCATTTCATATCCTCCGTTTCGCAAAGATGTTCTGCGTACGAAGCTGCGAAGGAGCAGATCGCGACTACTTTGTCTGCTCGCCTTCTGTGTGCTCATTTTGCTACCTGCACAGAGATTTTTTTTTTGCGGGGGGAGGGGGAGAGATAGGACTCCACACCTGAAGTGGAAAAGTTCAGGGTCTATTGCCTCTGTTCATTGTCTCATTCTGTTGATTGGCTCGAATATTCTACTTTCCTTTTCTTCTAATGGCATGTTGTGGTTATTGCAAATGTGTTCATTCTTCAGTCCCATCATCCCCACCCCTCACCCCGTAATTCACCTCTGGAGTTTCCATCTCTTGCAAAATAATAATAAATAATAATAATAATAATAATAATAATAATAATGGGTATCTCTATACTGGATGAGAACACCCCAGCAGAGTTGCGGTGTCTAAAGTGTGAGGTCACAGGGCCAAGCTGTGGAGGATGGTTGCCAGGGAGATAGAAGCTCCTCCTCTGCCTAGCTTGACGAGTGTTCTGATTGGGCTACAGGCCCGTGCATCTGTTTACTGGATCAGGGGGCAGAGTGACACACAAACACACCAATCCCCTCCCAATAAGACTGGTTACCCTTTCGTATGAACACCAAGCTGCCGTCTGAATTAAGTTGTACGCTAGATGTTACTTCAAGAAAGAACCCCCTGATGTGCTAGATTTCTACATGCAGGGATTCGTTGTTTTTTTTTTATTTGTTTGTTTATTGCCAAGGAGGAGAATTTACAGCTCTCCAGCCAAAAAATTGAGGGAAGTGTACATAAAAATGCACAGGTTTTTTGTGGTGGTTTTTTTTTGGGAGGGGGGGTGGAATTTTTAAAATAATTGAATTTTTTTGAAGATGAAATCTGTGGAGGCAGAAGTGTGAGAGCAGGGATGGGGAACCTGCGACCCTCCAGAGGTCACCAGACTACAATTCCCATAATCCATGAGCACTGGCGATCTTGGCTGGGAGTAATGGGAGAGGAAGTCCAACAAACTCTGAGGGGCCACAGTTTGCCCCACCCTTTATTTCAAGGGTGAAATGAAAAAATGTAAATAAATAAGTGCTCGGATCTGAAACGGCCTCCTCGATAGACATCGGGCATGTGAGTCCTGCTCACCTTTCTTTAAAAGGAATAAAATAATTTAGAGGGGGGAAATCAACATCGCACTATGGCAATCATCCCAGCAGTACCAGTTTTTCACCTTGCTGGATGGAATAAGCCCCATGTGCTGTTTGGGGGGTTCGGGGCCAATTTTTGGTGCTCAGGGATGTGCGGTGGGTGAAGAGGGGGAGAGTTAGCACTAGGAGGAGTTAGCTGGATCCCACCCTGGATTTGGAAAATTATATAGAGCCAGGGTGGAGCAGTGGTGAGAGTGTTGGACCAGGACTGGGAGAGACCAGAGTTCAAATCACGAATCAGTCATGAAGCTCACCTCAGTCCCATCATTGCCTCCCAGTCCAGACTACCTCACAGGGTTGTTGTTAGGATTAAATGGGGAGGGGGGAAACCGCTCGCATGCCACCTCAAGCTCCTTGGAGGAAAAGGAGGGATATTAGTATAAAAACAACAGCAACAATCCTCTATCTCCGCAGGCAGATATCACTTTCTTCCACAAGAGATCAAAGCGATTGAGTTTGAAATTCAGAGACCACCAACCTACCCCATAGGTCAGAAACAGCTCTAGGTTGGATGGGCGGCGGTTGTTTTGTTGTTGTTCCTGAATCAATTTCTGTTTGTACACTTTGAGCATTTGAAGATCTAAAAAGCACTTGGGTTCTTTGTCAAACTCATCCTTTCCCTCTCCCTTGTGGCGAATGAGTCATACATCACAACAGTCAGATCCTGCCTCCAAACAGAGTTTTAGGGGGCAGCTGGAGATCCTTCTTGGCCCAGTTTGAATAAGTTATTATTATTATTATTATTATTATTATTATTATTATTATTAGCTCCGAGTTAAGAGTCTGGAGCGTTCCAGAGTTTTACATTTTGAAGGATCTGATGCTTCTGACATTCGGCTAACATGCGGAAGCGATAGAGAGAGCTAGCACGGAGGAGTTACTAAGAGTGCTAGGCTAGGACCGGGGAGAGCTGAGTTCGAATCATGGTGGCCATTTATGTGTCATTTTAGTGAATGTTGCATTTAAATGGTGCAGGCCACCTTGAATAATAATAATAATAATAATAATAATAATAATAATAATAATAATAATTTATTATTTGTACCCCGCCCATCTGGCTGGGTTTCCCTTAACTTGGGAGGAAGGTAGATTATAAATACTACTACCGGTAATTCTAATTCTAATTCTAATAATACTTGCTGGTTTCCAGACCCTTCATCATCTTGGTTGCTCTCTTCTGCCCAGTTTTTCGTTTGTCAGTATCCTTCTAAAACTGTGCTGCCCAGAACTGTAAATGAATTGGACAAGAAGTGGGGGGGGGAGGCTTATTGCTGCAGTGCCTACTGACATAAGGCAACTGATGTGGGGAGGCTATGTGGTTGCCCACTCTCCAATGCTCCACTTTGTGCAAAGTGCAGGGTCCCCTCCACTCCCTTCTCTCTGTCTATGAATGGGGAAACTTGTGTTCCATGTGACATCTAGTTTGGCCCTAAGATTGCAGGGGACCATTAAGATGGATGGTGAGGGCAGAGTGGAAGGGGGAAAGTTGTGGGATAAAGTGGGCCGAGCCTTAATGCAATGCAGAGTTCAAGCCCTCAATATTACTAGACTGGAGGTGGAGAAACCTCTCGTTTGCCGGCCAAATCTGGACGAATGACCTAGATGTCATTATCCTATTAGCACAGACTGAAAATGCGAAACATACGTGGTTTGTTTCCATAGTACCTGTTTACATAGGCATTCCCTTAATCTCTCTTGTTTGAAATGCTGTATTTGAATTATGGGTGTTTACATTTTAACATTTCAACGGGAACAATTTTATTGGGTGTTTTCATTATGGATGTTTATATCTTAATCTTCGTGTAACAGGGTCTTATATTTTGTAAACCACTTAGAGCCTGTTTCGGCATTGAGTGGAAGATTAATTAAGAATTAATTAATTAAGAGAGAGTGGGAGAGAGCTTTGTGGTTGCAAAAGCAGAAAGCCATGACTTTGGTACGAAGTGACTTGAAGATATTTCTTTCCACATGTATAGAGCAGGGAGGAACAGCTGCAATATTGCGCCTGTGTATAAATCGCATTGAAATCAATAAAGCCATTCTCGCATGGCTATTTCAGAGCCATGAAAAGTCTTGGCTGTTTTGGTTCCCAGCTGTGAGCCGGTGCTGAGCATCTGCCAGCATGAGTCAGCGTTTGGCAAACAGCTGCAAAATCCGGGCCAATTTGCATAGCATTCTGACATGTAGACTTTGCAGATTGTAGACTATGGGAATAAGTGCTCCTCCCGTGTCATGTGTAAAATGTGGCGCGGAACATGCTGAGGGCCTCTTTATCCATCTGCTGGATTAACCACCCATTGTGCATCCTGCATTACAACGGACGTTCTGCATGTCAGGATACTGTGCAAGTCTGCCTTTTGCTTTACAAGCACTGTATAAAACTCCGGTTGCCCTCACATGAAAAAGGACATTGTAGAGCCTGGGTCAGACCACACCAGGAATACTGTGTCCAGTTATGGGTGCCCCAATTTAAGAAGGATATTGACGAGCTGGAAGGTGTGCAGAAGAGGAGGGCGACCGAGATGATCGAGGGTCTGGAAACCAAGCCTGATGAGGAATGGTTGAAGGAGCTGGGTATGTTTAGCCTGGAAAAGAGGAGACTGAGAGGAGATAGGATAGCTCTCTTCAAATATCTTAAGGGCTGTCACATGGAAGAAGGTGCAAGCTTGTTTTCTCCTGCTCCGGAAGGTAGGACTCGAACCCATGGCTTCAAGTTAAACGAAAGGAGATTCCGACTAAACATCAAGAAGAGCTTTCAGGCAGAAAGAGCTGTTTGACAGTGGAACAAGCTCCGTCAGGAAGTGACAGACTCTCCTTCCTTGGAGGTTTTTAAGCAGAGGTTGGATGGCCGTCTGTTATGGATGCTTTAGCTGAGATTGCATGGGGTTGGACTAGATGACCCTTGGGTCCCTTCCAACTTTACAATTCTATGATTCTATGATTCTCCCTTTCTCCCTAATAGTAGAACGCTGGTGTGGTCATCCACTGAAGCTGAGTGTTGGAAGATTCAGGACAGACAACAGGAAGTAGCTTTGGCCTGATCCCCTTCATGCATAGATCTCAGTGCAGTTCACAACATAAAAATACAAGATAACCCCCCCCTCACAAAATACATAATAAAAACAGCAATAAACCAATAACCCCGCCTCCTCTCCACCCCCTCCCACAACTCATTTAAAACGTATCAGGTATTAATCAGACAAACAGCTGGTTGAAGAGGAATTTATTTATTTTTTTTGCCTTCTGCCTAAAGGTGTATAACATGGGTAGGCAAACTAAGGCCCGGGGGCCAGATCCAGCCCAATCGCCTTCTAAATCCGGCCCACGGACGGTGCGGGAATCAGCGTGTTTTTACATGAGTAGAATGTGTGCTTTTATTTAAAATGCATCTCTGGGTTATTTGTGGGGCATAGGAATTCATTCATTCCCCCCCCAAAAAAATATAGTCTGGCCCCCTACAAGGTATGAGGGACAGTGGACCAGCCCCCTGGTGAAAAAGTTTGCTGACCCCTGGTGTATAATGAGGACACCAGGCGAGCCTCTTTGGAGAGATCATTCCAGGTCCAAACCAGCACTTTGCATGGAAACTAATGGGCAGCCAGTGCGTTCAGTCCAGGATCAGTGCAATATGCTCAAACCGTGTTGCCTATGCAACATATCTAATGCACATCCCATCAAACAAAAAATGGTAGGAAATGTGTTTGAGAAGACTAAACAACAAGTTTCCTAATAATAAACCAAGAGTCGCTCAGCGCAACTTTGGTTTGAAGGAAATCCAGGGTGTTCGAGAAACGGATCAGAGTCTTGGGATGCTAATGACAGCCTTTCATTACGCCAAACATTGTCAGGGGAAGGTGAATAGAAACACTTCCTGCCATCTCCCTGGACAATGAAGAGTCTTGAAACTTCAAAAAAGATAGACGTAACATGTTTAGGATTGTGGGAATGTTCAGGGTGGCAGGAAATGATATATTGTTTATTAATATCCTTCCTAACTTGCGCTAGCGAGTTCCTTTATGTAGCAGAGTTACGTCCCCCTTTTTACATGCACAGCAGATAGCTGGTTGCAATAATAATAATAATAATAATAATAATAATAATAATAATAATAATAATTTATTATTTGTACCCCACCCATCTGGCTGGGTCTCCCCGGCCACTCTGGGCAGCTTCCAACAAATATGAATATTTGTCGCAGGCTCGTGTGAGCCTCTCACTATTACACAATTCAATCTGTCTCAGATTGAATTGTACGTTCCTGGTAAGTTCCCTTGAATCCCTCTTAAAAGAATAAAGATGCCACAATCTTATTCAAAGTCAATAAAAGAAGTTTACTCACATCAGTTCACAGTTGGATTCCTGAAGGCAGACTTAGTTACAAATATGTACATGTGGATCTACCCCATATGGGGGAATAATCCCAGTGCTTCTGCTAGCTGAGAGCTAGCAGAGCAGTCCTAGCTAAAAGCTGGTCAAACAAAGAAGGAAGTCAAAAAGAAGGAAGGGTGCTGCGTGACTCATCCTTTTGTAACCTGGACAGGTAAGGTCACACCCACCTTCTATCACATGCAAAAGGAAGGATGCTCCAGCCAGGAGGAACAGGAAGTTTCGACTGGCTGGACCAAACATTCCCTTGCATGTCTTCTCTAGCATTACAAGGAATGTTGTACTTGACTGCCTCTCATGGATCACATCCCACAAGGATAGGGAGTCTTGCCCCCATTCTGTTCAAATATACCTGTTTCTCTGTTGGGATTAAACCAGGGAGATGCCAGTTCTGTGAGGGCGTAGCTGAAGCAGGGGTGGAGTCTAGATAATAATAATAATAATAAAAATAATAATAATAATAATAATAATAATAATAATTTAATAATTTGTACCCCAGCCACTCCAACAAATATTAAAATACATTAAAATATCACAGATTAAAAACTTCCCTAAACAGGGCTGCCTTCAAATATATATGCACATAATTAAAATACACAATTAAACGACTCCATCAGAACATTAACATGGAAATGCACAATTAAAAGGCTTAATGCAAGAAGAGCATTAAAACACAGCATATATAAGAGAGAGTTGAAGCAGCAATCAATACGATTGAAGGCGGAGGTTGAGGTCTGGCAATCAGGTCCCTTCCCCTGATCTCCTGACCTGAGCATCCTGTTCTTAGTTGAATTGAATTTGATTTTAAAATCAGTTTAAAGTGATCATCAATGAGAAGAATAGGGTGAGCCCTTAATATACACACCAAGTGTCAAAAGCCAGGGCGAAAAATGAGCAGAATTGGTAATTTGTGCAGAACTGCGATTTGTGTGGCAGACTGCTTGGAACACTCCGGCCAGGACACAGCAAATATGGAGGAGGGGGAGTTGCTCGATGATTTAATTTCAGGAAACTTCCAAACTCCTGCTATTTAAAAGAAGAAGAAGAGGCCATGTTTTCTATGAAAATCCCTGGCGAAAAAGGCTCTCAGAATGTTGGCTGTATTTCCCCCGTTTTGCTTGGACAGCAGCAGCTGTATTGCGAAGCATGGGGAATCTGTGGATATTAATAAAGCCGCAGAAAATGTTTGTCCTTTGGGGAATGTGACAAAAATAACACAATGGAAATGGTCCATTGACACTGAAGTTGCCCTCGCTATTTACGTCCATGTATATATAAATGTGTGCATGTCTTTTGCAAGACCTCCCGGGGGCAGGAAATGGTGGGGAGCTTATAAAACTGCCTCTAGTTTTCTAAAAAGTCATGATAAGTCTGTTTAAAAAATAAATAAATTGTAAATCAATATATTTGACGGGTAAATGATACCCTACCCAAACAATACAAAAGTAGTCAGCTGCTACCTATAACTGCATATTTGAACACCTAGGAGGGCTGGTACCAGATCCTGCAATAAACCCAGATGCCAACTTTGCTGCCACATAAACCCGGACAACACCATTACTGGCCCCAACAACATCAAACATACCATCTCAGGACTATTTAATTGCTCATCTTCTAACATTGTGTATGCCATCAAATGCCAACAGTGCCCTTCAGCTCTCTATATTGGACAAACAGGCCAAACCCTACGCCAAAGGATAAATGGACATAAATCTGACATCAGGAATCACAAGACAGAGAAACCAGTAGGAGAACACTTCAATCTCCCAGGACATTCTATACAAGATCTCAAAGTAGCTGTCTTATTACAAAGGAATTTCAGAAATAGACTGGAAAGAGAAGTTGCTGAATTGCAACTTATTACCAAACTTAAAACCATGGAGAGACCTGGTCTGAATAGAGACATTGGATTCTTATCTCATTATACATGACAAAGCTATTTTTAGCCATCTCACCCCTTGCTTTTTCCTGTAAGACCAATTGCAGTCGTTAACAGTCGTCAACAGGTTTTCCACACCTATCAGCCAATCACCCATTCCCACCACCCTTCTGAGTAATACCCCTCCCCACCCTCTCACTATATATAAGGGTCTGGTGACTTCTGTTTCAGTGTATCTGAAGAAGTGTGCATGCACACGAAAGCTCATACCAAGAACAAACTTAGTTGGTCTCTAAGGTGCTACTGGAAGGAATTTTTTTTATTGATTTTCTGTAGTTTGGATTTGCTAGTAGTTGTTATGGACTCCATATGTTAGTTCCTTTCATTTGTATAGCTGCTTTAAAAGGATATCTTACCAAGTTGCTCTGTACTGCTTTAAAATGCAGATTTTTAAAATGGGTTTTCTCCCTTACAAATCAGGCAGGTACATAGCTCTTTTCATCTTTAAGTAGAGATCTTTATCCCACTCTGTATTGGATTTGAAATTGTTTTTACGTAGCAAAGTGTTTTTAATTGGTTTTACATTTTAAAAGTGTTTTTAATGGTTATAACTGGGTTTTTTATTATCTATTAAATTTGGCAATTGCTTTCATTAGTGATGTTTTCATTGCAAAATCCCTTTGAGGTATTTTATGGGAAGTGAATCACAAATGGAATGAAACAAAAGAAACATTTTTTCTGTGTTTGGGTTTTTTTTTTAGCACTTCTTTTGAACCGCTCAGAGATTTATTTGAAATGCGGAATGGTATATTTCCCCTTTAATGCTGGGCTTCTAAATCCACCCATCCAGCTAACTCTAAGCTTGCCTGACATGTCCTGGTTTTCGGGTGCAAAAATGGCATCGGGGGAATTTTTGCCAAATGTCAGGAAAAACCCGGATGTATGGAGGGAAAGCTTAACAACTTTCCTTTTTGAAAATATGGCAACGCTAGCTAACTCTGCCCAGGAATTTCCATGTTTGGTTAAAAAAAGGTAAAGGTAAAGGACCCCTGGACAGTTAAGTCCAGTCAAAGGTGACTATGGGGTTGCGGCACTCATCTCGCTTTCAGGCCGAGGGAGCTGGCATTTGTCCACAGACAGCTTTCCGGGTCATGTGGCCAGCAGGACTAAACCACTTCGGGCGCAATGGGACACCGTGACGGAAATCAGAATGCACAGAAATGCCATTTTACCTTCCCGCCACCTATTTATCTACTTGCACTGGTGTGCTTTCAAACTGCTAGGTTGGCAGGAGCTGGGACCGAGCAACGGGAGCTCACCCCATCGCGGGATTCAAACCGCCAACCTTCTGATTGGCAAGCCCAAGAGGCTCAGTGGTTTAGACCACAGCGCCACCCGCGTCCCTTTTTTTACCTTCTACCATGTTTGGTGCAGTTTAATCAAACCTTGATTAACCTTTACTAAGTCCAGAAATTCTGGGGAGGCTCTGGCACCCAGGAGTTTAGGGCAACCTTGCCCCCATCCCCTCCAAATTTATTACAATCCCAAGAGGTTATTTTCTACCATTTCTGTTTAGGGCCATTGGAAAGCATGGCTTGAATGATGGTATATGGTAGTTTGTGGGTGTGTAGGTGTAAAAAAAAATATAACTGATGCTTTGTGGATAATGTTTTGGTTTCAAATCAGAGTGTTTACAGGTTTGTTGTTGATGATGATGAAAGTGGGAGGGCTATGTCTACATTCCTAATCCCACTTACCTGGGCGTTAGCCCCCGGTGAATTCAGCGGGGCTTACTTCTGCATAGACCTGGCTAGGTTTGCAGCCTTAGGAAGTCTGCAAATAAACGAGTCCCATTTCCCAGCCAAGATGCTCGTGGAAAACCTGCAAGGTGGACCTGAGCCTCATGGGCTCTCCCCTCAAGTGGTTTCCAGCAACTGGCATTCAAATGTGTTGCTGCCTCCAGCCACAGGGTGCTAACCACAAGGTATGCAAGCAGCCCACTGACTTCTGCTTCTGTCTCCGCAACACAGTGTCAAGGGCACGTCCCGGCCAAAGCCATGCACACGGCAGACAGTTAAGTATTTATTGTCAGAGATAACACTTAACAGTCGCTTCTACAGCTCTGGGTCTCTGCTCATCTAACGGCTGGGAAGCTATTCTCAAGTTCGCTCTCTATGGAGCAGTTGCAGCAACAGGGAACCACCCAGTCCGCCAGTTTATATACCTTCCCCCACCAAGCTGGGTGCACGTAGCCGGAGACTATGCCTGCGTTGGAACTTCCTCTGCTCGTCCCTTTTCAGTCCCCTCCTGGTTCTGGGAGACAGTGGTGCAGTAGAGGTGGGGAAGCACCTGGCCTTTCACTTGCCTGACCTGCCTCTTCCTCCTCTTCTTCTGACCCATAGGAGCCAACTCCTAGGGGCCAAGGTCCCTTTGGCTCCCCACCCCATAAAATATCTGAGAGGGCAGGTGCCCCCCAAAGTTTATGGGCATTGCCATTCAAATGGTGTGCGTCTGCCACATCTTGTGATCGATTATGCAGGGTGGAGCTTACTTGGAGCCCCCCAAACCATATTCAAGTTGGCATCCCTGTTCTGACTCATCCTGTACTCCACCCTCCATCTCAGAAGCTTCCCCTGCCTCTGATTCTTGCCTCCTTTTTGAAAATGGTGTTTATTTGATTTTACAAGCGTAGAGGTATAACAATTCCAAATAAATATCCACATTTATTAGAGACTAGCTGACCCGGCCACGCATTGCTGTGGTTTTTTTGTGTGTGTTTTTTAAAATTTATTGTATTTGTAAATTGGATGTTTTTTTGGGGGGGGGTTGTACCTTTGTATTTTACATTGCTGCTGTGGCTCACTCTGCTCATCCCCGGTGTCTCCCTCCTGATCCCGAGAGTATTCTGGAAGCTCCCGTTTCCGTTCTTCCCTGTCCCTGCGTTCAGGCGATTTATTTGGGGGCTGCGCGTTTTTGTTTCCCTTTAGCCTACAGTCTGTAACAGTCTGCGAAGCTGCGACGGCTATTAGCCTATAGGTGAGGGCACTCACAGCAGCCATTTTAGGTGAGGGCAATCGGGACGCTTTGTACTGTATGCGAAGCTGCGGCGGCCATTTTTGCTGAGGGCATTCGGAACCGTTTTTACTGGCCAGGTCTGATGACATTGATGGGCGATCTGCCTTTCTATTGGATGCTGGTGGAGTCTTCATTCCTTTTGCTGGTGAGGTATAATAGGCGCGCCACTTTTTGCGTTTATTGCTTAATTTAGGTGTGAAAGGTGTGGTTTTTAAAATAAATTATGATGCCAGATCCTTCCTTGATGGTCAAGTTACGCTTTGTCCTAATTTGATGCTGTTTGGTGCAGCGGTTATGGAGAACATTGGTTTCCGGCGTACACACAATGGGAACATAGAAAGATAGATAGATGATAGATAGATGATAGATGATAGATAGATAGATAGATAGATAGATAGATAGATAGATAGATCCGAATCTCCAGACTCCCCCCACCCCAATCCCCTCCATGGGTCTTATTGTGAACCTCTTCAACTGCATATTATTTCATAATCCATATTTTGTATCTGTCCATTATTATCCTTAGTAACTGCTACATTACAAGTGTTATTAAAATCCTGCTAATGTTCTCATCTGCTTACAGTGGTCTCCTAAATAAGTCATAACCCACCAAGCCCCATTCTTTCTTGAAGTTTTTGTCTCCTTGGTTCCTGAACTTTCCAGTCAGTTTTGCCATTTCAACGTAGTCCATCAGCTTGATTTGCCATTCCTCTCTGGTCGGGACATTGTCTTCTTTCCATCTCTGGGCTGATTCTTGCCTCCTTGCTGGTACAGACCCCCACAAACCAACCCCCTCCCGAGTACGATTCCAGACCCCTCACCCTCAGGGGCACACTGATTTGTGTCCTGCCAGGCCCTGACATCTATGCCCACGCTAGAAGTTTTAAATTTACAAAGTGCTTCTTGGCCCCACTTTTTTCTGCTCGAGTTCCCCTGGCAACCTGGAGCAATTATCTCAAGGCCAAAGCCCAGCAGGCTGTTCACACGTGAGTGTACAGCACTCTCTCACTGAAGCATCCCAGGTGGAATTTTCATGCATGGCCCGAGCTCAACTCACACTGGGCCCTCTTAAACGGCCGCCATTCACACATTCAGCTGTGAGTCATTGAGTGATAAGTCATGAGGTGATAAGATATCGAGTGATATATCTGCATGAGTGATTCGGCGCTTCGTCAGCCCCAGTTGGGTTCGTGATGGGTAGAGAAGCAGGCTTCAGATGACTGTGCTCAAGCTAGCAGTGACTTCTGAAGCTTTTAACCTTGTTGAAAGTCTTCCCACCACTTCTCACCAGGGCTGGATTTAGGTTTGATGAGGCCCTAAGCTACTGAAGGGACGCGGGTGGCGCTGTGGGTTAAACGACAGAGCCTAGGGCTTGCCGATCAGAAGGTCGGTGGTTCGAATCCCCATGACGGGGTGAGCTCCCGTTGCTCGGTCCCAGCTCCTGCCCACCTAGCAGTTCGAAAGCACATCAAAGTGCAAGTAGATAAATAGGTACTGCTCCGGCAGGAAGGTAAACGGCGTTTCCGTGTGCTGCTCTGGTTCACCAGAAGTGGCTTAGTCATGCTGGCCACATGACCCAGGAAGCTGTACGCCGGCTCCCTCGGCCAATAAAGCGAGATGAGCGCCGCAACCCCAGAGTCATCTGCGACTGGACCTAATGGTCAGGGGTCCCTTTACCTTTAAGCTACTGAAGGTAATGGGGCCCTTTATATGTCCAGCTGTCCTTTGTCAACAACAAATTGTCACTGTTTTTTGTGTTGAATATATGCTATATGGTAATTTATGGACCTAATAGGTATCTAAAGCCATTTGCACATAACAAAATATGTATTTTATCAAAGTAATTGTTGAACTGAAATACAATTAAGAAGAAGTATATTAATAGTGAAATACAATTAAGAAGTATATTAATAGTGAAATAATCGTTAAGCTCTAACTTAAAATAATCTTGGAAGGTGCATAGCTGTGATAATCATGGGCAGACCCTGCACTTTTGAATTTTCCCACTGGACTACTGAGGAAAGGAAATCGTAGTCACATGGGCAACTGAAGTGCAGAGCTCCTTAACCGTCACCAGAGTCAGACTTGGGTCTTTCAAACTTCAGCGGCGTCACTGTGCAAGACCTCTCACCATCCATTCTCCTCAATTCACGACCTCATCGTTTCCACGCCTTGCAGTGTCCCCTAGGCTCAGATCCCCGTGGAACCAGTCACGCTGCCCAAAATCCGCTTCTGCTTCCAAACTTACCCCATTGCCCACTCCAGCTCCATTTATTACAGAGGCTGAGTTCTGCTCGCCTGCTTCAGACAGCATTTGCTTCAGCCTAGGAAGTAATTTGCAGACTCAGGACTTGTTTAAATTGCTGACACCAAGATTGCAGACGGAAGAGTCGAGGCTCTCCGGATGCTCGAAGCCTGGCTGCACTTATTCTCCAAAATTCACAGCTCTACCGGGGAATGCAGTGTGTTCAAATTAACTTGAAGTCACGAGGAGGAGGGTTAAGTGGATTCTCAGTCATGTATCCCCACGAGACTCATTTCCCCTCCCCCCAAACTTCCAAGCCGGAGGTAACAGCAACACGCTAGGTGTCCCAGTGTCATTTATTTCCGTGTTGTGCCTTGAAGAGACTTGTTGCAGCCTCCAATCGAGCATCACTGTTCATTAAAGCAATTGAAAGCCATTTTTCTTTCCCAGGTGACGCAGGAAAGTGGTATGTACAGTCACTCTACCCAGAGAATTGTCGAGTCTTTCGAGCAAGATCCATTGGGAACTCCTTCTGCGTAATCACTGTTTAAAAGGAGCGGGTACTGCCAGGGCCGTCTTAAGGATATCCGGCACCGTGGTTCAAAGATCCCTCCGGCGGGGGTCCCCCCCCATTTCCCCCTTTTTGCAGTGCTGCTGGCAGCTTTGCGGAGCTGGAGGAGGCGGGCAGTGGCTGGAGGGTTCATTGTGGTGGGTGAAGGCGCCGTGCCCAGCCTCCGCCTCTTCCCAGGCACCCTCCAGAACTTGCCACAAACTTGGAGCCCTGGTGCCCCGCGCCACTTGCCCCTATGGGCAAGACGCCCCTGGGTTCTGTCCCTGCCCTGCTCAGTTTCACTGTGTTTTTGAAAGGCTTCAGGCATAGCAGCCAAATGTGGCCCCCAAGTGCTCTCTATCTGGCCCTTGGAACACTTCCCAGGCCGCCTCCCCCCCCTCACTGGCCTTACACCCCAAGTGTATTTGCCTGCCTCGCATGTGCCCTAGAACTCTCGCTTGGACAAGAAGATTTGATTTTTATTGATCTATTAAATATATATACCTCAGAAGTCAAATGGAATCCATTCCGGAATTCCGTTTTACTTCTGAAATGTTCAGAAACCAAAGCGTGGCTTCTGATTCCAAAAGAACATTCAAAAACTGGAACACTCACTTCTGGTTTTCGATCGTTCGGGAGCCGGAACATTTGACTCCCAAGGCATTCGTGAGCCGAGGTACAACTGTACAAGATATTTAACTTGAATTATCTATTTTTAATTATCTATTAAATTCATATACCACCCTTCATCTGAAGGTCACAGGGCAGTTTACAACATAAAAAACATGTGAGGGTAGCCAATGGGTCTGTCTCTGTATATGCTATAGAGGATAATGAGGGGCAGTTGGGAGTTGTCTACCTGGGAAGGGAGCCCATCTAGGAAGTAGGAAAACCCTGGTCCTAAACTGCCACAGTGGAATATCTTCGGGAGAAGAAAAGGCTATGGAGAAAGCCCTGTACAAATCCCTAAGACGGTTGGATGGGACTTTGCTTTGCTTGCCTCCTTCCAGCAACTCCTGTAGCCAAGCTGGTGCCATATGTATTGCTCTGACTTCCCTTGGGCTACATCCGTTAGGCCAAGAGGAGGGTCTTATTGCAGTTATTAATGCATTTGGAATCAATAGAATGAATAAAAACTAGCTCCACCCCCAGACATTCACATTTTTCGCCCCTGCCTCCACTCCAGACATCCACACACGGGGAAAGAGGTGCATTTGCATTCATATAACTGATGTCTCTAGAAGCACACGAGAGGGACGGCCGTTTCCCCTTCTCGTTTTGAAATGGTTTTCCCAGAAACGTTCGGGAATAGGGCAGGATAATGGCACCCAGGCGGATTTTTGGCAAATCGCCGAAATGTCTGGGAAAACCCAGACGTATGGCAATGGAGGTTAATATTTTTTTCAAAATAATTAATTTTAAAATAATTGAAATTAATTGAAATTGAAATTAATTAACATTACTATTTAATTTAATTTAATTAACATTACTATTTTATTTTATTTCATTAACATTACTATTTTTTTAATTTAATTAATATTACTATTTAAATCAATTAATATTAAAATTAATTAATATTGATAAATCATTTAAAGTTGCCCGGGGGGGGGGAGCTCAACAACTTTGTCCTGTTTTTCACTTTGGGGAATATGTGGCAACGCTAATTTAGACAATGTATTGCTATGTTTGCAATCTATGGACAATGCAGAGGTGGGGATGCTGCCCAGAAATGATTTCATTTTCGTCCGGTTAGGCTGACTTCTGAGGTAAGTCTGACTCACGTGCCAAACGCCTCTTGCCAACCATAACCAGCTCAGGAAACAAAGATATGAGACACAGTGATGAGCTCAATGCTAGCGACAGGAACGCCCAGCTTGTTGAAAAGGGTGGAGGGGTTCAGGGAGAGGAAAGAGAGAAAAAGACGCACCTATGAATGTTTGCAACATGATTTCTTAGAGATGCTTAGCTAAGGTTGTACTCATGGGTGCAAATAAGTATGACTGAGCCTCGGCCTACAAATTTCTATTTACTTATTATTATTATTAATCAAATTTGTATACCACCTCTCATCCGTAAACCTCAGGGCAGTTCACAGCATAAAAACACAAGATACAAACACAAAATACCTAATAAAAACAGGAATAAAAAACCCCACAAGCCAATAACATCCCCCCCCCCATCTCACATGCAGCAGAATGAGGAGCGAATGAAATGGTAGAATTTTTTGAGGCAGTAGGATGGACTACAGCCATATTCACACCACACATTTGAAGCGTGATGACAGCGCTTCAGCCAGTCATGGCTGCCCCCTCCCAAAGAATGATGGGAGCTGTAGTGTGCTAAGAGCAGGGGCGGCATGTCCTGTTTCGCCGCCTGAGGCGAAACGGGAATGTGACATAGTGCCACAGCCCAGCCCTGACATCCTGCCTCCCTGCCAAAGCCACCCTTACTTAGGTTGTGCCCACAAAGCAAGAGCCGTCGGTGATATCCGGTAAGATCTCATGATATCCGGTGAGATCTCGGTCGCTCGGCAATACCTTGCAACATCTTCTTCAAGCTGCAATGGAGGAGATTCCGACGAAACATCAGGAAGAACTTTCTGACGGTAACAGCTGTTCGGGAGCTGATGGACGGACTCTCCTTCCTTGGAGGTTTTCAAGCAGAGGTTGGATGGCCATCTGTCCTGGATGATCTAGCTGAGATTCCTGCATTGCAGGGGGTTGGACTGGATGACCCTTGAGGACCCTTCCAACCCTACAGTGCTATGATTCTATGAGATTTCGGTGAGAGTTCATGAGATCTAGCCGAAAATCACCATTGCTTCTCTGCCAGTGGTTAGGCATCATGGCAGGCACTTATCTCCTTGGCTGGGGGGGGGAGTCGCATAACTTCATACCCGTCAGCATTTCTCCAATGAAAATAGGGACACCCTAAGGAAAAGTAGGACATTCCGGGATCAAATCAGAAACCTGGATGGTTTCTGTAAATCCGGGGCACTTGGAGGGTCTGCAGAACATAGCCATGCTGCTTGCACATTTCCCAGGAGCATCACTTTGGCCATTGTGGACTAGATGGGTCATTGGCCACCAGGGCCATGGAGAAGATTAGTCCCTCGCCATTTGGCCCTGAGAATGGAAGGCGGAATTCTAGAAAACACTTTCCTGGCTTCTGATCCATTGTTTCCCATTGCCTTTATCAGAGTTGATTAAGCCCCGAATCGCTAAGCTTCATTAAGGCTCTCAGCGGGTGTTTCCTTCATAACCTGCTGAGCACACACTTGAGGTCACTGCCAGAGCCAAACTGTCGCCATGACTCACTCGGCCTGCGGAGGAGGTGGTGATCATTAGAGAGCCGCAGCGAGGTTTTAACATGGTTCTGGGAAAGTCAGGGAAGGAAGAAGAGGAGGATGCTATTCAGGAAGCAGGAGCCTAGCTATTAAAACCATCTATGCGGGAAGAGCTAGTCTGGGTGGCAAAAGGGCAGGAGGGAATTAAGCCAGTGGTCAATTTCTTAAAAGACAAGTGTCCAGGAAGGCTCGGCGCTGTGGTCAGAAAATGGACTGGCAGACAGTGAAGATGATGGTGCTGATGACGACAATAGCTATTATTATTATTATTATTATTATTATTATTATTATTATTATTATTATTAACACCCTGCCCATCTGACCAGGCCTCCCCAGCCACTCTGGTCGGTTTCCAACAGAACATTAAAAACACAATAAAACATCAAACATTAAAAGCTTCCCTAAACAAGTCTGCCTTCAGTTGTCTTCTAAAAGTCAGGTGGTTATTTCTTTGACATCTGATGGGAGGGCGTTCCACAGGGAGGGCGCCACTACCAAGAAGGCCCTCTGTTTGGTTCCCTGTAACTTCACTTCTCGCAGTGAGGGAACCGCCAGAAGGCCCTCGGAGCTGGACCTCAGTGTCCGGGCTGAACGATGGGGGGTGGAGACGTTTCAGAAGGAGCAAACTACGATCCATCCAGTCCCCAGCTGGCAATCAAAGTGCCCTATTGCAAGGAACTGGAACAGCCAGGAAGTCTTCGGAAGCAGGTTCATAAATCTAACCTCGGAGGTTTACCAGAGCAGGGATTGAAATGACCAGGTTATCACTGTCGAGGATGAGCTCCGGTTGGCAATAGACATCTTCCCTCCAGGCAGAGTCGCCTTTCCCATAGGGCTTAGTGGTGCGTTGCGCCAGGGCTCCGGCCTCTCAGGGGCGCCCCAGCAAGTGGGGGAGCTGTGTGGCTTTGCCGGCGGCCTCCCCTTTCCCTGCACGCCCGCCAGCTGCACCCCGTCAACCATATGGCTGGCAGGCATGCAGCTTGCCTCCACGGGAGGAGAGCAATCCCTGCAGAGGCTTAGGATGGAAGCTGCGCCCCGCCAACTATATGGCTGGCGGGCGTGCAGCTTCCTTCCCAAGCCTCCGCGGGGATTGCTCTCCCGCAGCGGCATGGGGGAGAGTTGCGCCCCACCCCATGGCTGGCAGTGAGCAGCTTTGCCCCCTCTCCCCACTATCCATGGTGATTTGGGGGCGCTGGGTGGATATTTGCACCCATGTGCCGCATCTGGTAAAGACAGCCCTGCCTCCAGGCAAGCAAAAGGTCTGATGTTTGGGGGTGACATTCAGGCCTCAGGTTCCCCACCTGGGCATTTGATCTTCCAAGAGCCGTTGAGAAGTAGACCATTATTATCCCCATACTGCAGGTGGTAAACTGAGGCCAAGGCAGTGCACATAATGGCAGACTGAGGACTCAGCTACATTATGAGCTTTCGTGTGCATGCACACTTCTTCAGATTCGCATGCACACGCAAGCTCATACCAAGAACAAATTCAGTTGGTCTCTAAGGTGCTACTGGAAAGAATTTTTTTTTTTATTTTGTTTCGACTATGGCAAACAAACACGGCTACCTACCTGTAACTCAGCTACATTAGTAAGAGAACATTCGGAATGCATTATAAACATACAACACTAGATGGTGCCAGAGAGCAAAAAAAAAAAATCTATGGATTTTTAAATAGTGGTGGATATACACACACACACACACACACACACACACACAATTTAATTTCTGACTTAATTATAGCGGCGGCGGCAGCGGCGGTGTCCCTCGGTGTGTAGATCCACCCTGAATTGGGGACAGCTCATCCTCTTGCATACATATGCTGTGATAGCTCATTATGCTACTTGGAGGGTGGGGTGGAAACAACCTTTCTTCAAAGGTTCAGAAAACAGAATGGCTTTATCTGTTTCCAGCTGGAGACCCACATGGTTGCATAACTTGGAACCCTGGCAGCAGAGGTCCCAGGCGTGTTGAGTTCAGAACCATCAGAGACTGAGCATCCTTACAGAACCTGACAGCCAAGGAGAAATCTATTAGCAGGAGCATCAGCAGCCTGTACGCAGAGGACAATTCCGCTTGTGCAGAGAAATTATCTGTCTTAGGTTGGGAATATGGTCCATTTTAACACAGTGTCAGACCGCATCACAATCTCAGATGTATTTATAGCCACCCGACCCGAGCGGGATAAGGCAGAGTTGGCGTTTGCTCTCGGGGGAAGCAGGGGGGGGGGTGCTGCTGGAGAATTGAGCATATGCTCGTTTATTGAAGCAGATGCAAATTTAAAATCTCCCCATTGTCCGAGGCCACTTGGGCTCATCTGTACCCAGCAAAGTGTCATTTGAAAGACCTTGGCATAAAATATCTCCCAGCATTCTTTCATTTGCCCCCCAACCACAAGAGCCCACCCTCCAAAAAGGCTAACTGTATAGTTCGAGGGTTGCTGGATTATCTGTGGCGTTGTGAGCTGTGACATCATAGGGGCTGGTCCAATAGCAACGAAAGGGCCTCCTGGCCCTTGACCTTAAGATGTGTCTTGCAGGACCAGACAAAATGTCAACCGAGCCCAGCATTTTGTTGCCAGCAGTGGCCAGGCTGAAGCTCTGCTTTGTGTGGAGGGGGGAGTTGCTGTGGTTGAGAAATCATGGATTACAACAACCCTGCAAAGTAGTCCAGTGCTGCTATCCTAAAAGGGGGGAGGGGCAAGGAGAAAGCAGCATGTGGCTACCCTGTGCCATGTTGTTATCCCATGTTGGGGAATATGGCAGTGGAAGCAGTGCCGGATTTACGTATAAGCTAGAGAGCCAGTGTGGTGTAGTGGTTAAGAGCGATAGACTCGTAATCTGGTGAACCGGGTTCGCTTCCCCGCTCCTCCACATGCAGCTGCTGGGTGACCTTGGGCTAGTCACACTTCTCTGAAGTCTCTCAGCCCCACTCACCTCACAGAGTGTTTGTTGTGGGGGAGGAAGGGAAAGGAGAATGTTAGCCGCTTTGAGACTCCTTCGGGTAGTGATAAAGCGGGATATCAAATCCAAACTCTTCTTCTTCTAAACAAGCTATAGCTTAGGGCCCCACTCTCTTGGGGGTCCCCAAAAATATACTTCTTCCTAATTGCATTTCACTATTAATATATATAGTCCCATGGACTGCAAGAAGATCAAACCTATCCATTCTTAAAGAAATCAGCCCTGAGTGCTCACTAGAAGGACAGATCCTGAAGTTGAGGCTCCAGTACTTTGGCCACCTCATGAGAAGAGAAGACTCCCTGGAAAAGACCCTGATGTTGGGAAAGATGGAGGGCACAAGGAGAAGGGGACGACAGAGGATGAGATGGTTGGACAGTGTTCTCGAAGCTACTAACATGAGTTTGGCCAAACTGCGAGAGGCAGTGAAGGATAGGCGTGCCTGGCGTGCTCTGGTCCATGGGGTCACGAAGAGTCGGACACGACTGAACGACTGAACAACAATTAATATAATTCTTCTTAATTGTATTTCAGTTCAACAATTACTTTGATAAAATACACGTTTTGTTATGTGCAAATGGCTTTAGGTCCATAAATTACCATATAGCATACATTCAACACAAAAAACAGTGACAATTTGTTGTTGACAAAGGACAGCTGGACATATAAAGGGCCCCATTACCTTCAGTAGCTTAGGGCCTCATCAAACCTAAATCCGGCCCTGAGTGGGAGTGCAGTTCAGAGGGTTGTTAAGTTCGGAAAAGCGCAGATTTTGAAGGAGAGTTGCATGCATTGTTTCAAGAAGCGTGAATCCACCGGTCCTCATCGGAAACTGAACCAAGCCAAACTGCTTCCCTAGCCCCTAACTGGTACATATATATGCAGAGGTGTAGGAAGCCGCTCAGGCACCCGGAGCGGCAAACATGACGTGCACCCGGGGGAGGGGCATCGCTACATAGCGTGCATGCGCAGCATCGCTACGTACAGCGCATGCGTCGTATGTAGTGACGCTGCGCATGTGCGCTACGTAGCGGGTTACCAGCAGCGGCACTCCAGCGCTGTACGGACGGTGCCGGGTGTCGCGGTCACTCTCTCAGACCTGAGCAGCACCCCCGGACGTTTAACGGTCTATTGGTAACTGCCCCAACGACATATGGTATATCCGCTGCCACCAGCCAGTATTCACTCTGGCAATGAATAACTCACTTCAGATTCGGATTGTGGTAAAAATAAAACATAAGTTTCTTTATTGTTTGTACAAAGCGTAATGGTTTCAAATGACTTGGTAAAACGTTTAATATAACTGTATGGTTATTCAGATAAGTATATTTCAACTCTCTACCTAGTATTCCAATAACTATCCCTAATGCCTCCTGTTAATTATTCAACCTGCTCTAGCTCTGCTCATTAGCTCTATCTCCCTCTCTCTATCCCTCTAACTCTGACTCAACTCAACTGCCTAACTTCCAACCTCTAACTGCCTTTTCTATCCTCTCTAACTGCCATCCTTCCACACTCTAATTGCCTGGAGAGCTCCCATTGGTCAATCTCCTCCCTGCCAAGTTAACCCTTGGAGAACCTTCGGGGGTGAAACGCCACACCGGGATCCTCTGCTCGTGGCTGCAGCCGCAAACATGCCTTGTCACCCCCGGAGATGTGGCACCGGGAGCGCTCCGCCCCCACCACACCCACGTTGCTACGCCCCTGTATATATATATATATGCACACATATCCAAGTACCTTGGACTGAATTTGTGTACATTTTTATCAATGGTGCCATTATCACAAAGTTGCCTCGGGGTGCCTTGCGGGAAATGACCAATAAATTAAATAAATGATACATAGGCACGGAAGAAAGCAAAGAAATGGTAAGCCATGGAAATGCAAGAGGTAAGGTCTGAAATCTCCCTACCTAAAGCTCAAATGGATAGAACAAAAGCGCAGTGACGTTTCACAGCTGCAGCGCCTGGACCCAAGGAAAAATTAGTAGCTTTGCTATCTAAGTCTCTCGCCCCCCACCCGCCTAAAACCTTGGTCTCTTTTTTATTGTTATTAAGAATTTATAAGATTTTCCAATTAAAAAACCAAAAACAATAAAATACATGGTTAAACGCTCCATACTCCCCCCTCTCCCACCGAAGGGAGCAACAAATACAAAACCCCCCTCTCACAGAGGTAACAAAAATCATTTCACATTTAACCTCATATTTTCCAAATCATAGCATAAAGCTGACCCTCTTCCTAGGTCAGTTAATTAAATTCCCATCATTACTTCCTAAAGTGACTTCCTCATTCCCCCCCTTACTGATTTCCAAATTATCACATAATTCCAGTTTTCTTTAATCTTTAAATCTAATTTAAAATCCACTCATCATTTTTTTTTCCTTTTTAACGAAAAGCAATGACAAACCTAGACAGCATCTTAAAAAGCAAAGACATCACCTTGCCGACAAAGGTCCGTATAGTTAAAGCTATGGTTTTCCCAGTAGTAATGTACGGAAGTGAGAGCTGGACCATAAAGAAGGCTGATCGCCGAAGAATTGATGCTTTTGAATTATGGTGCTGGAGGAGACTCTTGAGAGTCCCATGGACTGCAAGAAGATCAAACCTATCCATTCTCAAGGAAATCAGCCCTGAGTGCTCACTAGAAGGACAGATCCTGAAGTTGAGGCTCCAGTACTTTGGCCACCTCATGAGAAGAGAAGACTCCCTGGAAAAGACCCTGATGTTGGGAAAGATGGAGGGCACAAGGAGAAGGGGACGACAGAGGATGAGATGGTTGGACAGTGTTCTCGAAGCTACTAACATGAGTTTGGCCAAACTGCGGGAGGCAGTGAAGGATAGGCGTGCCTGGCGTGCTCTGGTCCATGGGGTCACGAAGAGTCGGACACGACTGAACGACTGAACAACAACAACAACAACAAACATTTTTCTACTTCCGCCTCATAATACTTCTGTATTTTCTCATTCTCTTAGCCAAAATTTTCCACATTACTCATATTCCCAAAACCCTTTACCTTATCTTACTCCTCCCTCCCTTGTGGTCCCAAAATTTTGTCTTTCAAAGCATTATCCGTTATCGCAGTGTCCATATCCAATTGTCATAACCATAATGAAATCAAATATCATTTTAAATTCCAATATTTTACCCTATACCCTCCCTTTCGGAAAACCCGCCCCATGAGTCAAAAATAGCAAAGTCCTGTAACTGTCCATCTAGTCGCAGCCCTGTGGCCTTCTCACGATCCAATGAAACCTTGGTCTCAATTGAGTCCTGGGCTGCATACACACCATGCATTTAAAGCACAGAAATACACACCCCAAGAATTGTTGGGAACTCTAGTTTACACTGACAGAGCTACAATCCCCAGCACCCTTAACAAACTACAGTTCCCATGAATCTGGGGTGGAGGGCAAGTTGTGCTTTGAATGTATGGACTGTGCACCAGCCCTAATCATATACAGTAAAACTTGCTGACGATTCCTAGTTCAGAAAATGTCCTGCTTGCGTTTTGTATCTAGCGGGATTGTTCCAAAATGAACAATTACTGGAATTAAGTACTGAAGTGGGTTTCAATTTGATAGTTCATTCCCCGAGAAATATTATTTAACAGTTTAGAGGGCAATCTGCTGGGAAATTAAAAGGTGAGCGTGCTGGTATTAAAAGGAGCTAAATGTGTTTGGGCTCATCCTTCAAAACGTCAGATTGCGCTGACAGTTCATGAAAGCCGTAGACCTGGAATGAATAAATTGACTGATACAATACACAGAAGAGTAGATCTGGCAGATAAATGGAACCCATTTCTTAACTCTCTGGACTTGTATTACGGACATGTATGAGCAGTGCTTTTTTTCTTTAAAAAATTGTTTAGGAGTATTCTCATTTTCCTACTCATATTGAAATACTACCCCTCAATGAGGCCAAATTTAAATTCACAAAATACTTAGGGTATGTGTATCCCTGCATCCCTCCAGAAAAAGCACATTTATTTCTATAATGCTCTCAGTGATTTCACAAATAGACTAAATTAATAAGGAGGGGGAATGTCATATGGCCGTCCTTTGTTTTTTTGGGGGGGGGTGATTTAAGCATGGTCAATAAGAACATAAGAGGAGCCTGCTGGATCCAGCCAGCAAGCAGGATTCGAACCCAAGAGCAGCCTATCCTGGCTGGTGGACCAAAGTATTGCCCCATTCGCTTATGAATTTTGCCATTTCTAAAGGTCCCATTTGTGCATACGCAGCCACACCTACCTGCTGAGCTCCAGAAGTTTTAGACTTACCGCCAGCCAGTATGGCCATGCCGACTGAGGTTGATGGGACTGTTAAGAACCAGGGCCGGCCCTGCCATGAGGCAGACTGGAGCAGCTGCCTTGGGCAGCCAAATCCCATGATTGGCAGCATCCCTGCATGCTGTTAAAGTTTCTAATATCATTGACATGGACCCTCAGATGGTGAAATGGGTCAGTGCGTCTGGCTGTTAACCAGGAGGTTGGTGGTTCAAGCCTATCCAGAGATGGCTGTGGGCAGGATTCCTGCATCGCAGGCAGTTGGGCTGGAAGACCCTTGGGGTCCCTTCCAACTCAACAATTCTATGATTCTATGACATAGGCAGGGCAAAACACAATGGCCAGAAAGTGTAAAAGCTTAGCTTCCCTCTAATGAAGGGGAATGTATAAAAGACATCCTTTGAGACGTTCCATCTGAGTTTCCAGGAGACAAGACTTTGTGGTTTGTGGCCGCTTCCTTTCCGTTGCCACACCGAATGCAAGCCATTGCAAACGCCTGATGCGGTCGCTAATTGCAAAGTACAGGAAAATGGTTATGTAAAAGCATTAGCAGGGAAGGAAGTTGTCGGCTTTGGTTGACCTCAAGGAAAGAAATTGCACTTGCCTGTGCAACTAAAACCCATGGGAAGAGCCAATGAGCAGATTCATAAAAGCTAGCTCTTAAACTCTCGTCTCTTTGTCACAGCCCAGCGTAACCAGTAAGTAAAATCTGAAGAGGGGCTGTGTTGATAGGAGTGGGCTGAATTCTCCTCCACAGCAATGTAGGGGCAGAGTCAGTCCAGGTTGCAACACCACACTTTCATTTCATTCCGTTCAGGAACGCCAACCTCAATAAAATGTAATCGATCACATGATGCAGTGCACACACACCATTTGAATGCAAATGCCCATCAACTTTGGGGGGGGCAGCCCCCTCAAATATTTTATTGTGGAGGCCAAAAACCCCACAGCCGCTAGAAGTTGGCTCCTATGATCCTCTTGATGATGAAGATGATTAATTAGGTCCACTTCACCAGCATGTCCCAGGGCGAGTTACAACAATTTATCAAATATATTCAAATATATCAAAGGATGTCATATAGAGGAGGGTGAAAGGTTGTTTTCTGCTGCTCCAGAGAAGCGGACACGGGGCAATGGATTCAAACTACAAGAAAGAAGATTCCACCTAAACATTAGGAAGAACTTCCTGACAGTAAGAGCTGTTGGACAGTGGAATTTGCTGCCAAGGAGTGTGGTGGAGTCTCCTTCTTTGGAGGTCTTTAAGCGGAGGCTTGACAGCCATCTGTCAGGAATGCTTTGATGGTGTTTCCTGCTTGGCAGGGGGTTGGACTGGATGGCCCTTGTAGTCTCTTCCAACTCTATGATTCTATGAATTTAAAATTCAGTATTTTAAAAAGTCGATGCAAATTGCATTCGCAAGAATTATTTAGGAGCTTCTGGGTCACAAGCACGAGAAGAGTTCTTCAGATCTGAACACTAGAGAGGCTCTTTAAGAAAGGAGGTTCTCATTCAGATATATGGGACCTAAATCATGTCACGAAGAGTCGGACACGACTGAACGACTGAGCAACAGCACGACTGAACAACATGACTGAACGACTGAACAACAAAAAATCATGTAGGGCTTTAAACAAAAATCATGTAGGGCTTTAAACACTAGTGTTATAGGAATTCTAAGGTTATGTGTGTGTGTGTGTGTGTGTGTGTGTGTGTGTGTGTGTATTAAAGTTCATAAATGTACAAGGCAAACACATGTTGTTGTTTAGTCATTTAGTCCTGTCTGACTCTTCGTGACCCCATGGACCAGAGCACGCCAGGCACTCCTGTCTTCCACTGCCTCCCGCAGTTTGGTCAGACTCATGCCAGTCGCTTCAAGAACACTGTCCAACCATCTCATCCTCTGTCGTCCCCTTCTCCTTGTGCCCTCCATCTTTCCCAACATCAGGGTCTTTTCCAGGGAGTCTTCTCTTCTCATGAGGTGGCCAAAGTACTGGAGCCTCAACTTCAGGATCTGTCCTTCCAGTGAGCACTCAGGGCTGATTTCCTTCAGAATGGATAGGTTTGATCTTCTTGCAGTCCATGGGACTCTCAAGAGTCTCCTCCAGCACCATAATTCAAAAGCATCCATTCTTCGGCGATCAGCCTTCTTTATGGTCCAGCTCTCATTTCTCCTTCATGGATCACTGCCTTGCCGTAGCGAATGGGCTTGAATAACTCACGAGAAACTATGAGCAGGGCCACCCAAGATGGACAGGTCGTAATGGAGAGTTTTGACTAAACGTGATCCACCTGGAGCAGGAACTGGCAAGCCACTCCAGTATCCCTGCCAAGAAAAGAAAAAACATACATAAGTATATAAACCACGTGTCTGAAATAGTACAGGAGAGTAATCCTGAAGCCATTTTGACTCTTCCAGTGACCTCAAATATTCTCTGCAGTGAGGAAGGAAATGGGGAAGCCTCCCCATTGTCTCTTTGCTCACAAATCCTGTCTTAAGGGTGTATTTGTGTGTGACCTGGATGCAAGAACTAAGTATTTAGCATCTGAAAAGGAATGGCCAGGCTGCCCAGGTAAAGCAATCAGTGACCATTATCAGGTATCCTGACAAACAGGATTTCTGTTAGAGATCGCCTCCTTCAGTGATGTACTGGTATGTATGATGTTTTGGTGGGTGGTCCTGAGCTACAGGGTGAGCAATTTCAAAAGTCTATATCAGGGCTTGCACACCATTGTTCTGGGTTCCTCCTCCCTCCTGCATGGGGGGGGTGAGGGCCCTGTTGCAACAGTTTAATAAAGATCATGCTTACTAGCTGCTTTGCTTCTCAATATACTCTGGTTGGCCTCTGTTATTTTCTCCTTCCGATAGGGAACCTACTTAAGGACTCCATGCAGGCTCTTGGATACCCCATAAGGGAAAAGGAGCTGTTTTTTTTTTTTCTCATAACACTAGTATGAACATATTCAAATTCACCTGGAAATGAACTGGCAACCAATGCCACTGCTTTGGTGGGTTCTCCTTTATGGAGAGCACATGTTGCGGTGGGGGCCAGCAAGTCACCCCTCTGTTGCTGGGCGGGATTGTATAGATGGCTATTGCTGTGATTGGGTGTCGTTGGGGGAGATTTCTATGTTGCAATTGTTGATGGACAGCCCAGAGGTTATATATTTATTTGCACGCAGCGTGGGATTCCTCTTTGGATCTGTGCACAGCCTGTGTGGTGTAGTGGTTAAGAGCGGTAGACTCGTAATCTGGGGAACCGGGTTCGCGTCTCCGCTCCTCCACATGCAGCTGCTGGGTGACCTTGGGCTAGTCACACTTCTCTGAAGTCTCTCAGCCCCACTCACCTCACAGAGTGTTTGTTGTGGGGGAGGAAGGGAAAGGAGAATGTGAGCCGCTTTGAGACTCCTTTGGGTAGTGATAAAGCGGGATATCAAATCCAAACTCTTCTTCTTCTTCTTCAATCGGAGGAACCCCTTTTAACAGTCGTACTGCTCTTACCTCCTTCGCTTATTTTCCTTATTTTCCTATTTTATTTGGTCTCCATTGGGGAATGATATGTGGCTGAATGCTGTTGTGTTGAGTTTGAAGGTATGGTTAGATATGTGAGTGGTTTGGCGGCGAGCCTAGGGGGCTCTAGTGGCAGTTAGTCATTGGTTATTAATTTGGTTGGGGGGGGTCATGACTGTCTGTGGCTGCCCCTCCAATGCTGCTGCCGCGTGGGGAATTCTGTTAAAGGAATCCAGGGGCTCACCATGCTTTTGTCCGTATCCCCCAGTCGGTTGCCAGGGCCACGCAAGAGCCCCTGGGAGCATTAGGGGAGAGGCGAGGGTCAGACCCCCGGCTCCCATTCTCTCCCCAAAGTGTTTTCCCTTTACTGACTTCCACAGGTGGGTGGATGTCAGTTCTGTCCCCAGTGGGACAGATAGTCTGAACCAATGCCTAAGCAACCACTCACATATTTTGTATTTTAATAAAGTTGTGGCCAAAATTATGCCAAAAACCTTAAACTTAAATTTCTGTGTGAAGTGTGTTTCATTTGAGGGGTAGTGAAATATACTTTCATGCTCTTTATTCAGCTCATAGTAGTGAGGAATGCAGTTCCCCCAAAACGTTTGCTTTATATACACTATTTACACAATGGGCAACACATGATTGGCTAATTCCGGGATACTCCTGTATGCCAATCAGAATGTGGATTCACTTCCACCTGGAGCTGGATTGGGTGGCTCCTGCGGACCAATCAGACTGCTGCAATCTCAATCCTATTGTTCTGGGACCAGTCAAACTGCTGCAATCTCAATCCTATTGTTCTAAGACAAATCAGACTGGTGCATTTTGGATCCTATTCAACTCAGTACATAACAGGTAGTTTGGGGACCTCGACACGCAAAGAACAGGGCTCATTATATCAATTTCAATCACAACTCCAGCCAGTAACTTGGCTGCTGTGTTTTGCACCGGGTGAGGTTTCCAAATCATCTTCAAGGGGAGCCCCCTGTAGAGTGTTTTGCAGTAATCCAATCTGGAAATTACTAGAGCAGCGAATGCTATGGCCACATGACATTTTTGGATCCAGGAGTTCATGGGTTTTAGCTGGCAAACAAGGCCATGCTGAGAACAAGCTTGCATGTGGAGTCACGAGGTTGACCAAAGAAAGCTACCACTAAATGGAGAGGAAGCAGGAAGGAAGGAAAGCCTGAAGAAACACACCCTGCGTGAGAAAAAACCAAGAAGGAATCACGGAGGACAGAACAGGTTGCCTTTCTGTCTATTGCCCCCAACTGGTTCAGGTAACTTATTGCAAGTGTTGTTGCTTTACTCGCAACAGGAAAGGTGCCTGTGTCTCTGGCAACTACACAACACCTCAGAGCCAATGCTTTTTGAAGGCATACAGCTTCAAATTAAGGGAGGGCAGCAAGAGAAGAGATGGCTCAAGCAAAGAAAATCATTTTGCCTCCAACCTAAGATTACCGCTTCCCCAGCAATATACCAACTGCTACAGCTCTCTGAGGAACGCAAAGTTAAATAAAAGACTTGACCCTTGTGAAAAATGCACATTTTCATATGGTTGTTTGCTGAGCTGGCTGTTTCACTGAAACACTGGCTTGCAAACAGATTGCAAGAAGATTGGACAGTGGAGAAATCGCCTTCAGCTGCAGAAGGCAGGACAGTTGGAGCACTTTTGCTAACCTTTCAGATTAGCTAATACTTTTTATGAAGTTGTTTATCTGATCAATTGAATTATGACAGAGTTGTCAGAATAAATTCACAGGGAGAAAACTTCCTTCTGCATAGCATTTCTAAATATAGTGCATACAGTATAAATCATTCCTTCTAATCCTGAGCTCGTATGGCCTCGTGCCGATCTGTTTGGGAACAAAAGAGTACCACGAACACCCAAGCTGAGGGAAGATTGTTGAAGGAACCAGAAGAAAGCAGGACTACCTGTACACAAGAATTGGAGGTGCATAAAGCACATCGGTCCATTCCCTTCCCTTTTCTTCATAAACCATCTGGCCCAGCCTAATGAATTCAATATAGAATTTGAGCCACTTCTAAATCTTCTACCTCTGATCTGAGGGCTACTCTTGGCCCACCAGGTGGGTGTCGTTTGACCTGCAAATCCATTTTCTCCAAACCACATCCACCTGCCCATCAGCTGACACTGATGGGCGTGAGGACAAGGCTTAATCCTGCATTGGCTATGTGATCCTGTTGCCAGAAGCAAACAAGGTTGTGCAGCCAAGGCAGCAGGATTTAGTCCTCGCACATCAGCTGATCAGCAAATGGGGCATTAGCGTACTAATCTCAGTCTGCTGTCCTTGCTTACAACCAGCCTGGAGGGTTGCCCAACTTTCTCCTCCTCGGTCTCAGATTAGCCCTTGTAAAAATCAGCAGGGAGGAGGTTAACTGGCTCTGCCTGACATTGGTTCTAGTTCTGCCTAACATTCTATGATTCTATGATTCTACCTTCCGATGGAGTCCATTTCACTCTCAAACCAGCTCTTGCCACCAGAAATCTCTTCCTAATGTTTAGTGGGAAGCTCCTTTCTTGTAATTTGAATCCATCAATTTGGGTCCTAGCCTCTGTTAGCAGCAGAAAACAAGCTTGCTCCTTCTTCCATGTGACAGCCCTAGAGATATTTGAAGATGGCTGTCATATCACTTCTCAGTCTCCTCTTCTCCAGGCTAAATGTATCCAACTCCCTCAGTCGTTTCTCGTGAGGCTTGGTTTTCAGACCCTTGATCATCTTGTTTGTCATCATATCAATTGCTCTGCCCACAATCACCTCTGGCCCTGACCGTTCATTGGCTTGTGCCCCGCCTCAGAAAGTGGCCTAAAGGAGAATGTCTGGAAGAAGGTTCCCCATCCCTGTTTTAGAACATTGCAGAATCTTCTGGCTTTGCCAGAGTTTTGAATAAACAGGGACATTCAATTCTGCCCTTTGACCACCATTATAGAGTACACTTAGAAGCGAGGTGTGCTTGTTCTCCTCTTTCCATTAGAGATAACAAAGGAAACAGACTGTGGAGACAGATAGGGAAGGCTGTGGAAGGAGGGGATGGGAGGAGAGGATAAATTAGTATTTTCCACCACACTGTCAGAACTCTATTTCATTATGATTAAGGATCGGAGTATGTGGAAAACAGAACGATAGCAGGTTCCCATTAATGTCTCTTAGAGGTCATTTGTTTAACAGGTCACTTGTGAATGTGTGGAGCTACTTTGTAGTGAATCAAGCGACGGCAAACCAGTTATCTTTCTACTCACTAGCTATTCTGATTGACCATATCCCCACCCCCCAATAGTATGCAGATAGCCCTATAGCATCAGACCAAAAGCCATATCTAGTCCAGCATGGTGTCTCTCACAGAGGCCAACCAGAGGTCCCTAGGAAGCCAAAAAGCAAGACATGAAGGCAATAGCCCACTCCCGTAAGACTCCACCATGTTGTATCTGATCCTGGAGGCAGCATATAGCCATTGTGTCTGGTGGCTGTTGATAGAGGAGGGTGTCCTCTTATGAGGAACGGTTGAGGAAGCTGGGTATGTTGAGCCTGGAGAAGAGGAGACCAAGAGGAGATATGATAGCGATCGTCAACTATCTATAGGGCTGTCACATGGAAGAGGAAGCAAGCTTGTTTTCTTCTGCTTCAGAGGGTTGGGCATGAATCAATGGATTCAAGAAAGCAGGATCCCACTAAATTTTAGGAAGAGCTTTCTGGTGGTCTTCTTCTTTGGCGAACACTCATAGCCGAGTAAGATTGTCTTCCATGAACACAGTCTTAACAATGAGTCCTTAAGTGACTGTGGAGGCCAATTCTGGATTCACAAGTCCTTCCATAGTGGGGACATTGGTTTCAGGGTGGGAGTTGATCATGGTGAGGGTTTGCCAAGCATGCCTTCCTCTTAGCACGTTTCTCCCTTTCATCCTGAGTTTGAGTGTCTTCAAAGCCCATGACACCTTTGGTAAAGGCTGTTCTCCAATTGGAGCGCTCTCAGGCCAGTGTTTCCCAGTTGTCGGTGTTTATACTACATTTTTTTTAGATTTGCCTTGAGAGAGTCTTTGAACCTCTTTTGTTGACCACCAGCATTACGCTTTCCATTTTTAAGTTCGGAATAGAGTAGTTGCTTTGGAAGACGATAATCAGGCATCCGCACAACATGACCAGTCCAACAAAGTTGATGTTGAAGAATCATTGCTTCAACACTGGTGATCTTTGCTTCTTCCAGTACACTGGCATTAGTTTGCCTGTCTTCCCAAGTGATGTGCTAGGAGCTATTCAGCAGTGAAATGGACTGCCTGGGAAGGTGGTGGACTCTCTATTTCATTTGAGATTTTTTTAATCAGAGGTTGGATGGCCATCCGTCAGAGATTCTTTAGTTGAGATTCCTGCCTTGCAGAGGTTGGATCAGAAGATCCTTGGGGTCTCTTCCAGCCCTAAAATTCTATGGATCTATGATACAGACATTGTCTTTGTTGCAATGAGCTGGTTAGTGCTGATGGGCATTGTAAACTGGAACAGCGGGCGAGCAGCAGCAGCTTGGGTAAAGCTGTTCTATTTACTGGTGGTGATTGTGTGTGTTTGTTGGGTCAGCACAGCCACTGCATTTTCGGACTCCTCTTGGACATGGCTATGGACTCTCCTTCAGTTTCACCGCACCTTAAAATTCACCACTCTGCCGTCGAACGTGAAAGAGTGCTCCCCCAAGTGCTTCACTTATCCAGTTATTGGGAAATAAATCCCGCTCTAATCCTCCAGGACAAATAAGTCTGTGCATTGAATTAATGAGTTATTCTTGGCAAGCCAAGGCAACTCTACCCCAGAGCATGTCAAGAAACCTGCGTGTGTCCTAGGAAACGTGAGCCAATTGCTGCCAGAGACTTCATCACAACCGCAAAACCCCTGAGCACATGACAATATAGATTTATGGTGTATTTCCTGAAGCTGTGGAAGTATTGTGGTCCTTGGGGTTACAGTACAGTGGAATCTCGGCTAATATTTTGGCCAGCCCAAGCAGATGACAATTCCTTACTTGCTTTCCAAATTTTCATTCCCCCCTAATGGAAATAGGGGCTACCCAGAGCCTTTGTCCCAAATCCACTATAACTGTGTATGAAAGATACGGTAAATAATTTATATGTTTGTTGGTTTGCATTTCCTGTTTAATCCTCACAACAACCCTGTGAGGCAGGTTAGGCTAAGAGGCATTGGCTGGCCCAAGCATAGGAGCCAACTCCTAGGGACCGAGGTCCCTTCACCCCCCCCCTAAAATATTGTCTCACCACCACCACTTGATGGGCATAGCCATTCAAATGGTGTGCATCTATGTCATGTGATTGATTATGCGAGGCGGGGCTTACCTGCCCCCCTCCCAATATTTTATTCAAGTTGGCACCCCTGGACCCAACTGGACTTCATAGCCAAGTGGGGATTTCAACCGTGCTGTCTCAGGTCCTTGTCTAACGACCAAGTCACACTGGCTCTATTCGACAAGGATGGCACTGAACAAAATAAGGCCACGATCCTAAACACATTGACTAGGAAGTGGACACAGTGGAGCTTACTTCTGAGTAAGCTTGCACAGCACAGACCAGCTAAATATGTTCGTAATTCCAGCCAGCCAGCAATTTTGTGTGTTTAATAGGTATCTATTTTCCCACTAAGGGACCCAGGTGGTGCTGTGGGTTAAACCACATAGTCTAGGGCTTGCTGATCAGAAGGTCGGCGGTTCGAATCCCTGCCACAGGGTGAGCTCCCGTTGCTTGGTCCCAGCTCCTGCCCACCTAGCAGTTCGAAAGCACATCAAAGTGCAAGTAGATAAATAGGGACCGCTCCAGCGGGAAGGTAAACGGCGTTTCCGTGTGCTGCTCTGGTTCGCCAGAAGCGGCTTTGTCATGCTGGCCACATGACCCGGAAGCTGTCTGCGGACAAACGCCGGCTCCCTTGGCCTATAGAGCGAGATGAGCGCCGCAACCCCAGAGTTGGACACGACTGGACCTGATGGTCAGGGGTCCCTTTACCTTTACCTATTTTCCCACTGTAATGTCCGAGGCCCATCTTGCCCAAAATCCATGGGAAGCCCACAACCAGGACATGAGTCCAACAGTGCTCTCCCCACTTGCGATTCCCTATGGGGCCGGAGGTAGTACATAGCCACGCTGGCACCTACAGCCCTATAAATCCTATATCCATAGTACAAAATTCAGAGGGCCAATTTAAATTTATTTCAAAGTTACTAAACCTCGTTGGGGCAAAGGTACACTCAAAAGTAAGTTGGCAACACCTAGTGAAACTGTAGAAGCTACAGAAAGGCTCAGCTTCATGTGGAGAAGGAAAGCATCAGAAGTCAGAATATACGGCTACTAGTCATGATGGCTATGAGCCCTTTAGCTTCTAGAAGGAAAGTGAAACGGGTGGCGTACCCTTCCAAGTCTCCTGATGCTGGGTTGAATGGCGAGAAGCTGCTGTCAGTTGCCATCTTGAGTTCCTTGGGACCCGGAGCTGAAGCCTGGATACACGGTGCGAGGCAGCAGTGCGGCAGGTGGCGGTGCTGCGGTGCTGTGTGTGGCGGTCAGCTCAGCGGGATCCCACCTTCGTCGCCAGTGAAATATACTCAGAGTCAAGTGTGAATTTCATGCTCTTTATTCAGCTCATAGTAGTGAGGAATGCAGTTCCCCCAAAACGTCTGCTTTATATACACTATTTACACAATGGGCCCCATGTGATTGGCTAATTCCGGGATACTCCTGTATGCCAATCGGGTTGCGGATTCACTTCCACCTGGAGCTGGATTGGGTGGCTCCTGCGGACCAATCAGACTGCTGCATTCTGGATCCTATTGTTCTAGGACCAATCAGACTGCTGCATTCTGAATCCTATTGTTCTAGGACCAATCAGACTGCTGCATTTTGGATCCTATTCAACTCAGTACATAACAGCTCCACAGGAGGCAAGAGTGTTCTGGTGCTCATGTTTTGCTCCCCGGTTTCCTATACACATCTAGTTGGCCACTGTGAGAAGAGGACATTGGATTAGATGGGCCATGGGGTCTGATCTCAGCAGCCAAAAATGTTGATGTTATTCTAGGCTGTATTAGCTGAATTAGAGTGTCCGGATCAAGGGAAGTCATCGTCCTGCTCTATTCTTCAGTGGTCAGATCACACCTGGAATACTGTGTCCAATTCTGGGCACCACAATTTAAGAAGGATGTGGACAAGCTGGAAAGTGTGCAGAGGAGGGCGACCAAGATGATCCAGGGTCTGGAAACCAAGCCTGATGAGGAGCGCTTGGAGGAGCGCTTGGTGGAGCTGCGGCCATCGCTAGGAGCGCGGAGTAACCCCTCTGGGCACTCCGAGCGTTGTTGGGGGAAAAAGGGGGTCACGCAAAGGCTAAGCGGACCCAAAACCTCAAGGGGGGTTACCTTGAGGACCTGAGTACCCAGCGGCGTCATTTGCTGGTCTCCGGAACCCGTGCATCACATCTCTAAGCCCGGGAGAAGGAGCGGAGGGCAGACGCAAGAAGGGGACATCGTACCCCCCCAGCAGCGCGAAGCCTCGAGCTCTGGGTGAAAGCAGCCCGCTTCCAAAAAACGAAGACAGAACAGAAAGAGTATGGTAATTGGAAAGATCTACAATTACCCAAAGTTTAATTTGACTAATTAGGGAGAGCAAGAGACGCAAAAAGGGAGTCCGTCTCTACTCTAGCGTAAAAATGGCGCTTGGCATGGAGGTGCAAGCTGGCAAAAGAGCGACTTTCCTGTAGAGTGAGTAAAGATCGTTACAAGATTACCAAAATTCTCCCTGGAAGTACTGAACCAGGGGGAAGAAGATAAAACATTTGGTAAAGAAGGAAAATTAGTTTTTGAGGAGCTACGGAGATCTTATGGTGGGGGGAAAGTTGAAAAAGAAAGAGAGCGGTTTTAAAGGACGGGACTGTGTGTAAAAAGCTTTAGCGATCTGACTGGCAGTTTGATGTGGCGCAGACCTCTATATTTCCGATCAGGGGTTGAATGTGAAGCACAGCGGCCAACTATCTTCTTTTTACGGAAAACGACCTCCCCCCCACCTCCTCTTCTTCTCGACTATGCGGGATTAAGCCGGAAAATGGCGGAAAAATAGGAGGACATCAATCCTTGTGGACTATCTCCGATTGTGCAATTTAAAAGACTATGTTTAGGACTTTGTTGGGGAGTATAAACATCGGCTACAGAGCTGCAACAGAGCGTGAAGAAGGCTGGAGGAAGAAGAAATCAGGAGACTAAGATCCAGGAAACCGGCGGACTGTGTCTGTGGGGGGGGGGCTTGCTTTACAGGTATAGCGTTTCATCGTCTTCATCTTTGACATTTTTCTGACTGAGTTAGTTTGAATACTGGGTGCTTCGAGGAAAGAGGGAACTCCTTCTCTGTCTGACTGTTTCTCCTAGTGGATTACAAAGTATCGGCGAAGGGGTAGAGCGTTTGGAAAAGTAGCAGAGCGACAACGTGCTAGAGACAAAGAAACTGAAAGTATCCTTGGCTGCTGAGAGAACAAAGAAAGTGAAAGTAGTGTGGGGGGTGTTTGAATTGTGACTGCTGTGTATACTCTGTATATTATCTGTGTCTGGCTAAACGGGGCAGGCGCCACCTGCTGGTGGGAAATTTGGTTGCATAATTTAAATAACAGGAAAAAGAAGTGAAAATAAATAGGAGAATGAAAGGGACAAAAGGGAGTGCAACACCAGGAGACAGAAGGGCCTCCAAACAGGAGGAAGGGAAAGAGTGGGAAGGTCTGTTATCAGAGATAAGAAAGGAAATTAGACAAAGTGAGCAGAATATTGAAAAAAAAATAGAGGATTTAAAGGAGTCAGTGGACAAAAAATTGGAGAAGGTGGTAGGAGAGATGACAGAACAATTGAAAGACCTATCTGTTAAATCAAAAACAATAGAGAACACAGTCAAGAAGGTACAAAAGGAGGTTAAGCAAGTAAAGAAAGAGACAGAGAAAGTGAAAGAGGATGTGGTGGAAATAAATAAGTTACAGGAGGAGATGTTAGATAATATCGCACTACTTGAACTTAGACAAAAGCAACTTAATCTCAAATTCCGGGGGATCCCAATTGAAGCTAATGAGAACATCAGGCAAAGATTAGTTAAAGAGCTGGCAAGCTGGCTAGACACAAAACAGGAAAATTTGGAATATACCATTCTTGAATGCCTTTAGAATAGGAGTAAAATCGGCAAAGGCAAGAGCAAGAAAATTACCGGGGGATTGCCTGGTAATGTTCAACTCTATGGACATGAGGAATGAGATCTTGAGATTGAATCACACAAAGAAATTAGTGATAGGAGGCAGAGAAATTACCATATATAAGGAAATCCCAACAAGGTTTTTAAGAAAAAGGGATTCATACCGAGTGTTGGTGGGAGCTCTAAACAAAAAAGGAATCAGCTTCAGATGGGAGTTCCCGGAGGGGTTGACATTTTATTTTAAGAATAAAAGATTTAAGATCAGGAGTGTTCAGGAAATGAAGAAATTTACTAGAAGATACCCGAAGGAATTGGGATTGGAAGGAGAAAAGAAAGAGAAGAAAGTGAGAGAGGAAGAGAGAGAGGAAGTAACCGAAGGTGCAGAGGGTGGAGCAGTAGGAGGAGAGACAGGAGAAGAGGAGGAAGAAGAGGGAGGAGAAGAAGAGGAAAGTGAACAGGAAGGAGAAGAAAAAGAGGAAGACGAAGAACAAGTTAAGGAAGATAGTGTGGATACATAGAGATCCAAGACTAACAGGAAAGTTAAAGTACTAGAATTTAAATAAAGGAATGATTTTAAAATTGCAATCTTGGAACATTAATGGCTTGAATAATAAACATAAGAGAAATAAAGTCGAATGTGTTTTGACAAAACAAAATTTAGATGTCATATGTCTGCAGGAAACCCATATCTCCAAAAAACATAAAAGAATCTTGATTAATAAGAGACTAGGACTGGACTTTGTGACGGCGGACAATAGGAAAAAGCGGGGGGTGGTGGTTTATGTGAAACAGAAACTGGAACCTAAGCTGATTTACAAAGATGAAGAAGGGAGAGTAATAATGGTACAGATAAAATGGCAAGGAGAAAAACTGCTGCTGGTGGGTATTTATGCACCAAATAATAAAAAGGCCAAATTTTATAAAAAATTAGAGGAAAAATTGCTAGATTACTCGGATTTAAAATTAATACTAATGGGAGATTTAAATGGAGTAATAAATCCAGAAATAGACAGAACACCAAGAAGATTAGGCTCAACAGAAGGAAAATTACCAAAGACTTTTTTTACCCTAATTGAAAATCTAAATTTGATTGATGTTTGGAGACATAAATACCCCACAGAAAAACAATATACTCATTTTTCAGAGCCCAACCAAAGCTCTGGAAGAATTGATTATATTTGGTCTTCCAGAGGTTTAATATCAAGAGTTGGCAAAATAGAAATACACCCTAGAACGCTGTCAGACCATAATGCCATATATATGGAATTGAGAGGAGAAAGAGTCACGAGCAGGTGGAAAATGAATGAAAGTTTATTCAGCGACCAAAAGGTGGTAGAAAAAGCAAAGAAGACATTAGAAGATTATTTGGATTTAAATGCAAATAATGAAACAAATTTGAATGTGGTCTGGGACGCTAGCAAGGCCGTGATGAGGGGCTTCATGATCTCACAAAATATCATCAAAAGAAGAGCAAGAGAAAAGAAGAAAGATGAAATAATAAAGCAGCTAGAAGAAAAAGAAAGACAATTGATAAAGAAACCAGGAAGTAAGGAATTAAAACAAAGCATTAAGATGTTACAAGCACAATTTGATTCGATAGTAAATTACGAAATTGAATGGAAAATAAAATGGATGAAGCAAAGAAACTTTGAGTATGCAAATAAGACTGGGAAATGGCTTGCATGGCAGATGAAAAAAAGACAGAATCAGAATACAATAAATAAAATCAGGAAAAAGAATGAAGCAATGACAGAAGACCCAAAGGAAATTAAGAAAGTTTTTCAAGAATTTTATAAAGAGTTATATCAAAGGGGACAAGAGGAAGAAAAAGAGATGGATATTTATTTAGAGAACAATACCCCAAAGAAAATATCAAAAGAAGATCGAGAATATTTAAATACATCCATTACAAGTGAAGAAGTGCAAGCTGCAATTAAAAGATTGAAATTGGGGAAAGCCCCAGGCCCCGACGGCCTATCGGCAAAGTACTATAAAGATTTGGCATCACAATTAATTCCGATACTAACAGAAGTAATGAATAAGGTTTTGACAAGTGGTCAGATTCCGGATTCTTGGAAGGAAGCCTTTATTACAGTAATCCCCAAGCAAGATACAGATTTATCAAATGTCAAAAATTACCGGCCAATTTCATTATTAAATCTAGATTACAAATTATTTACAAATATCCTGGCGGAAAGGTTAAAGAATGTCATGAACAAACTGATACACAAAGATCAGGCAGGATTTTTGTCAGGACGTCAAATGAGAAATAATGTGAGGTTAGTTGTGGACATAATTGAATACTTAGATTTGAAAATTGATAAAAAAGCAGCTCTGATCTTCTTAGATGCTGAAAAAGCATTTGATAACCTATCTTGGCAATTTATGATAAGAGCATTAAAGAAGATGGAGCTGGGAGAAAAGTTTATAAAAGGTATCAATGCAATTTATACAGAACAATCTGCAAAGTTAATCGTGAATAGGTCATTATCGGACAAATTTAATATAACCAAAGGCACAAGGCAAGGTTGCCCAATATCTCCATTGTTGTTTATCATTGTTCTAGAGATTTTGGCAAATAAGATAAGAGAAAAAAAGGAGATAAAGGGCATCAAGGTCGGGAAAAGAGAAATCAAATTAAAAGCTTTCGCGGATGATATGGTGATTATGGTAGAAGATCCACAACAGAGCTTAGGGGAAATGCTGAAGGAGGTGGAGGAATTTGGAAAACTGGCTGGGTTCAAATTAAATAAAGGGAAAACAAAAATGATAGTTAAAAATCTGCAAAAGACCGAGATGGAAGACTTGCAAACATTATCTGGCATTATGGTGGTCAAAAAAGTCAAATATTTAGGAGTCTGGTTATCACCAAAAAACAGAAATTTATTTAATGACAACTATGGTCCAGTCTGGAGGGAAATCAAAAGAGATTTGGACATTTGGAGTAAGTTAAATCTGACATTTTGGGGCCGAATTGCGAGTGTTAAAATGAATATTCTACCTAGAATTTTATTCCTCTTCCAAATGTTGCCAGTTATTAAAGGGACGACTCAATTTAAAGAATGGCAGAGGGTGATATCTAAATATATCTGGCAGGGCAAACAACCCAGGGTAAAACATAAGCTGTTGGTTGACATAAAGGAAAGAGGGGGGTTTGGCCTGCCAGACTTGAAGTTATACTTTGAGTCGTCATGTTTGATATGGGTAAAGGAGTGGATGACATTGGAAGACAAAGAAGTATTGGATATTGAGGGATTCAATAACAGATTCGGGTGGCACTCGTATTTGTGGCACGATAAAGCAAAAGTCCATAAAGAATTTTTAGCGCACGTGTTCCGGAAACCACTATATGAAGTGTGGCAGAGAAATAAAGCACTATTAGAAAGGAAAACGCCAAGATGGCTGTCGCCCACTGAAATACTAACGGTAAGAAAAATCAATACAGGAGAGAATTGGCTGACGTATGATGATCTCTTAGTAGAGTCAGAGAAAGGCTGGAAAATCAGACCATACGAACAGATAGCCAATAAATTGACAGGTTGGATACAATATTATCAGGTTTACAATTTATTTAATGAAGACAAAAGGAAAAATAATTTCGATACAAAAAAATCTAAATTTCAAATTGACATACTGGAGGGGAAGAAAAAATTATTATCAAAGATGTATAATTTCTTATTGGAGTGGTTTACAAAAGATGAGGAAGTAAAAGAGGTTATGATTAAGTGGGCGATTGATCTGGGATACAATATACAATTAGAAAAGTGGGAAAGGTTATGGAATCATCACATAAAATTTACGGCTTGTATAAATCTGAAAGAAAATTTAATGAAAATGATGTACCGTTGGTACTTAACACCGGTCAAAATAGTTAAAATGTATAAGAAGGGCAGCAAAAAATGCTGGAAATGTGATCAGAAAGATGGAGATCTCTACCATATGTGGTGGCTGTGTGATAAAGTCAAATCGTATTGGGAAGTGATATATAATGAGATAAAAAGAATTTTGCAGTATACATTCCCAAAAAAACCAGAGGCGTTCCTACTTGGCCTGGTTGGTGAAGAGATTAGAGGGAAAGATCAGAGACTTTTCCTGTACGCCACCACAGCGGCCAGAATTTTACTGGCTCAGAATTGGAAGTCGAAAAGTATGCCAACGGTAGAAGATTGGAGAATAAAATTAATGGAATATTTGGAATTAGCGAGATTGACTGCAAGAATTAGAGACCAAAGAGATCAACGGGTTCAGGATGATTGGAGCAAATTTTTGAGATATTTAGAAGTTTATAATTATGCAAATCACTAACAGGGGTGACAGAACACTTGCAACCTAGGAAAAAATATATATAACCAAGGATGGAGGTATTATAATGGAGAAAATGGAATGTGAGATATAAGGGAAAGCGGATGAATGATGTAAATTAAGAAAACTAAAGCAGAGATGGAGGGAAGTCAAAACTCGGCGGAGTTTCTGTAATATTGTAAAAATTATATGTGGCAAATGTTTGTTATGTTTTGTTGAAAATAAAAAATATATTTGCGAAAGCTCATACTGGAAACCAAGCCTGATGAGGAGCGCTTGGAGGAGCGCTTGAAGGAGCTGGGTATGTTTAGCCTGGAAAAGAAGAGACTGGGAAAGCTCACCCGGCCCGGACACGGAAAGGATTGACAGATTGATAGCTCTTTCTCGATTCTGTGGGTGGTGGTGCATGGCCGTTCTTAGTTGGTGGAGCGATTTGTCTGGTTAATTCCGATAACGTGAGAGGAGATATGATAGCCATCTTCAAAGATCTCAAAGGCTGTCACATGGAAGAGGGAACAAGCTTGTTTTATCTTGGTCTGGAGAGCAGGACCTGAACCAATGGTCTCAAGTTACAAGAAAGGAGATTTCGACTAAACATTAGGAAGAACTTTCTGACAGTAAGAGCTGTTCAGCAGTGGAACAGACTCCCACGAGAAGTGTTGGCCTCTCCTTCATTGGAAGTTTTTATGCAGAAGTTGGACAGCCATCTGTCATGGGTGCTTTACTTGAAATTCCTGCACTGCAGGGGGTTGGACTAGATGACCCTCGGGTTCCCTTCCAACTCTACGATTCTATGATCCAGTAGGCTATGCTTTTGTTCTTAACTCTGCAGAACCACTTCTCCGCCCAGGCCCTAATGGCTAGTGGAAGCTGTGCTGATGCATTCTAATTTTGTTTTATTTGTTTTGCTCTTCTTCGCCAAGAATATGCGGTCGGAGTACCTGCAGCCCCAGATACTGCTTCTTAACGGGGACTGATCCATCTCACTTTAAAGCTCTATCAATAGGGCTGGAGACAGGTGGGCAGACTTAAGGCTCAGCAGGTTTCCCTGCTAACAAAGCCACCTGGACCTTTGCCAGCAGCAGGAAGGCAGGCAGGTAGATCACCCCATACGGATCTGAACATGAAAAGCTAGACAGATTATCTGCCTGTCCATCTATTCAAGGCCTGTCAAGCCCACAGCCCCAGAGCTGTAGCACAGGGCTGCAGAAACAGGGATTTCCAAACGCCTGCTGCACTGAGCTTGCAGAGATGGGGAAATACAGTGCGAATGCACGACCACGAGTCACGTGACCCGTGCAAGATCGTGGACCCAGAAAGAGCGTGTTTTCAGGGCAAGATCTAAGCTCAAAATTGGGAGAGAGCAAGGAGCCACCAAATGGGCCGTTGACAGGTACGTCAACCCCACTTACCTGGGCATAAAGATGGAGGGGGAATTTGATCCAATTCACATTTCAAGAATATATGGGATGGTGTTTGGTTAAGTTTTGTAAAGGGAAATTCCCTTATTCCGAATAGGATTCCTCGCAAGAAAAGGGGAAAGTTGACAGCTATGATGGCAGGGCTGCTTAGAGTAGCTGGGGCCACCCAGCCAGATGGGCAGTAGAAGTAATAATTAATCATCTTCATCTTCTTCATCATCGTCGTTATATCTATTCTGATCATGCTATGAAAAGGATATGTGCTGCAACCAGTTCATAATTGTATTAAACCTCCTGCTTTCTTCTGTGATCATGCAATTGTCCATAATTTCCCAATTCTCCATGCAGAGCAGATGATGATGATGATAATGCATTTGCCACAATTCTTATTTCAAACAACAGAGTACCAAGTACAAAACAAATATTCATCGTGTACGTTGAGAAGGGAGGCCCTTTAGTTGGCCCACATTATCAACATGGAACAGAGAACGAGCAAAGATGCGTTTGTAACATCAGGCAGGAAAAACTATCTCCAGCCATTGATTTAAATCCCCAAAGCTCACAATGACCGGATATTAAAAACCAAAGGCCAACCCTTTCTTTTAACCTGAGCATGAGGGTATATTTACAGGAAATACTTTACTGTTATTGATTTCACTCACTATTTCCCATCCCAGTATTTCTGCCGTATAAAAGCCTGGCTGGAAAATGGGGAAAGGAGGGGGTCCACTGAGGCTCAGTTCCTTCCAACTGGTCTGTTAACAAAAACAGAGGCACCATTGCTTTTCATACCCTTCTTTTGCTTCCAGCTCATGGACTCAGGGGACGTATTTGGGTGGTGGGCACTCATGTTACCCCTACCAGAAGATTCAGTAAGGTGTGCTCTGCAACTCCCTCAACCATTCCTCATAAGGCTTGGGATGTATCTACACTCATGGTTTTTAACGTTAAGGAAGGGTTAAGGAACTCTGCAGTTCAGTTTACCAAACTTCTGTTTCGAACTACGGGGGAAATTACTGTGGTTGACATGTGCCCCTGACTCAAATGAAAAACAGCAAGAGTCCTGGGGTACTTGAAAGACTTAACACATTTATTATGGCATGAGTTCATCTGATTACGTAGGACCCTGTCCTCAATGTTGTTTTCTTACGTTATTTGTTGTTGTTCAGTCGTTCAGTCGTGTCCGACTCTTCCTGACCCCATGGACCAGAGCACGCCAGGCACCCCTATCCTCCACTGCCTCCCGCAGTTTGGCCAAACTCATGCTAGTCACTTCGAGAACACTGTATTACAAGTATACAAAGTATGTATTTTTAAAAGTATTTTTAAAAGTATGTATTTTCGTGTTTTATGGAAGCAACTATCATTTCTTATTATTTTTATCATTGTTGTTGTTGTTTAGTCGTTTAGTCGTGTCCGACTCTTCGTGGCCCCATGGACCAGAGCATGCCAGGCACTCCTGTCTTCCACTGCCTCCCACAGTTTGGTCAACTCAGAACACTGTCCAACCATCTCATCCTCTGTCGTCCCCTTCTCCTTGTGCCCTCCATCTTTCCCAACATCAGGGTCTTTTCCAGGGAGTCTTCTCTTCTCATGAGGTGGCCAAAGTATTGGAGCCTCAGCTTCAGGATCTGTCCTTCCAGTGAGCACTCAGGGCTGATTTCCTTCAGAATGGATAGGTTTGATCTTCTTGCAGTCCATGGGACTCTCAAGAGTCTCCTCCAGCACCATAATTCAAAAGCATCAATTCTTTGGCGATCAGCCTTCTTTATGGTCCAGCTCTCACTTCCATACAACACTACTGGGAAAACCATAGCCAAATATAATATGTTCAAGTTGAAGAATGACAATGGGAGAGTGTGGTAGATCACTGCTAGTTATTGGATGGAAGAAGAAGAAGAAGAAGAAGAAGAAGAAGAAGAAGAAGAAGAAGAAGAAGAAGTTTGGATTTGATATCCCGCTTTTCACTACCCGAAGGAGTCTCAAAGTGGCTAACATTCTCCTTTCCCTTCCTCCCCCACAACAAACACTCTGTGAGGTGAGTGGGGCTGAGAGACTTCAAAGAAGTGTGACTAGCCCAAGGTCACCCAGCAGCTGCATGTGGAGGAGCGGAGACGCGAACCCGGTTCCCCAGATTACGAGTCTACTGCTCTTAACCACTACACCACACATCTCAGGCTACTTGTGGCTGGACATGCCTGCTCTAGGCCATGCATAATTCTATATACCTCTATGATGTGTCCCCATTGCACACCTTTTCTCCAAACTAAAAAGCCTTTTTATCTGATGCTTCATCCACCCGATCTATCCGAGATGCTGTGTCTTGTTGTGTTCCCCGCCTCTCTCATTGCACATTTCCCTTCCATACATGCTGCGCATTGCATTTGTCATTGTCGAAACTCTCTTCCCTGTTCCCGACCCAAGCTCTGTGCTCTGTCAAGGCCATTTTGAATCCTCGCGTCTAATGGAGACATGGGTGGCAAGGAGCACTAACGATGATGAGGACAAATCTGAACTGTGAAATGAGGAGCTTAACAGGGGTCATGGAACCTCATCCGAACTGGCCCTCAGTTTCGGAGGAGGCATAATTAAAAACGCTGTCTTCCCATCTTTCACATTGCGCAATGGCTGCAAACTTTAACCAGCCTAATTGACAGACACCAGGTTAATGAGCAGCGGTGATTTTTAATCGGCAGGGCTGAGCAGCAAGGGCGAAACTTGTTTATTTTTTGCTCTAATTGGTTTGACTGTATTGCTATTTATTATGATTTGGGGTAATATTTAGGTGACATTCATCCAAGTTAATTTGAAATACACGTTTATTCTTTTAAAAGTTAATGATTAATCTGCATGAAGCTCTAATTGGTAGTAGTATATTTATTTTGGTTAATGTCCAGTAGAGAAGGTAGGAAGAAAACAGAATACATGAAACACAATATAATGCATTACATTCAATATTGAAGATACAATTAAAAACCATGTAGAAATTATATACTAAAATGATGAAGAGCAGCAAGAGGTGTCAATAATGTTAAAGTTAAAACAAGATCTGATTGGTAGATAGTCTGCATAGACATGTAGAAACCTGACTTTTAGTGGGGTGGGGAATTGATTCAGCTCACATTTAAAGGCAAAATATGTAATTTGCCCTTTCCAAAGCAAAATGAGAACCAAAACGCAGCTATCTTTCAAAATTCACACTTTTCTGAATTTTGCATTGCTCCAGCCGTGTAATGTATGCAAAAAATATACATCAACTAAAGTGTTTGATGAAAGTATGATTAAAAATTCACTATATTAGGCAAAACTGCATATTCAAATATGTATGTTAAGAGAAATTCACACAGAAATGCTGATGAATTTTTATGAGGACTTAAAAAAAAACACTTGTGAATTAGTGTGGAGAACTGAACTGAAGATCAGAAAAATTAGAAATCAAAACTGACATATCTTCCCATCCCTACAAATCCCTACTGGTCCATCTAGCTCAGTACGGTCCACACTGACTGGCAGCATTTATGCAGGGTTTTAGGCAGGAGCTTTACCCAGCCCAATACAAAGCAAAAGTGCCAGCAATTGAACCTGTGACTTTCTTTGTGCAAAGTAGATGCTCTAGCACAGGGGAGGCCAACTCCCAAGAGACTGCGATCAGGAAGCTAAAGCTGTTGAGCTTCTTTGGGGGGGAGCCAGTGATCTACCAGTGATCTATCACAGACGTCCAGTGATCTACCAATGGATCATGATCTATGATCTACCTGTTGGACATGCCTGCTCTAACACAAAGCCACAACTCTCCTCACCCATCAGGGACTGTGCTGAGGAGGGCTGCACTGAAGAGGAATGGTGGGAGCCGGACTTCCGGCGGCAACGCCATCGCGGAGCGGTCGTGGGTTGCCTCGGCTGCGAGGCGACCCAGTCCGTCCCGGCGGTTGGAGCCCCGCTACCGCAAAGCGGGGCTCCGGTGGGGTGCGGGAAGAGCGTCCCGCACCCTGGGCTCCCCGGCTGTGCCCATTAGTGCTCCGAACCCTTCCCTCGCTCCCCCTGTAACTGGCTCCCCCTGTAAAGGGGGAGTGGGGGTGAAGGGACAACGGAGCCGGGCTATAGGGGACATGCCCCAACCGGGACGTAAATGCGGCGGTCACCCCCGCGACGAGCGTCGAAGTTCTACCTGTGATGCATGGAACTAAAGAAACCCGGTGGTCGTGAGTACTCGATTGGACTAGATATTATGCTTTTTGGACGATCCGGGGGGAAATGGAAAGGCAGCCTGCCTCCCTCCCTTCGGGTGAAAGAAATTAACCAGATTGAGTGACTGCTGCTACAGAACTGGTTACAAAGTATTCGAACTTTGACAAATGAGGCTGTTAAAATCTCCCTTTGGGGAGTAACTTTGTGGAAAATATCTCCGTTTAAAGTTTTGGTCTTTGCGCTCTGGCTTCAGGGAAAATGGCGACGAAAAGTTTGAACTGAGGTTGAAAACAACTGCTATAAAAGGAAGAACATAAAGACAGGAACTGTAATTTGATACTCACCCCCACCCCCTCTCCCAACATGTTGGACTTTGTGCTTGAACTTATTTTGAACTCTGGATTAACGGATGAACAAAGGCTTAATGCTTTGGGCTGGAACTGCTTTATCGGAAAGTGAAAGTCTTGAGTGGGGATTTGAAAAAAATCTACCCACACAGAGGAGGCTTTTAAAAACTTGAACCTTGGAAGGAAAGAGGGATGCTGAGAAGCGAAGAATGGAGAGAAACAGGGGAAAAAGGGAAAAAGGGGGTGGCTGGCCCCACCCTATACGCCCCCTATGTGAGCTCCCCGAAGCTCGGGAGAAGGGACAAACAAAGGTATTTACAAGGCCTAAATGACAAAAACATAAGAGCCAGCAAGTAAGAATTCGCGGACCCTGACCGTTGTACCGTGTTGTGAACTGTGCCGGAACATACAAAAGGATGCGATCCTGTGTTTGGTTCCGACAAATCGCAGGACAATGGAGATTCTTGGGGTGAAGTATTAAGTAGAAGTAAAATTTAACGTTGGTGGTATTCAGAAAAGATTAAAGATTAAGTGAAAAATTAAAATGGAACTGCTTTATCGGAAAGTGAAAGTCTTGAGTGGGGATATGAAAAAAAATGTATTTCCCACAGAGGAGGCTTTTAAAAATTTTGACACTATGGAAGGAAACCTTGGCAAGGAGCTGAGAGGGATGCTTGAAGGATGGAGAGAAATGACAGGGCTACTCCGGGAAAAAGATTCGTCTTTGGGGGTGGCAGCCCCGGGACGGTAAGATTTGCTATATCCAGCCCCGAGGTGTGAGCTCGGGAGTAAGGGACAAAGAATTAAGGTATTTACAAGAAGAAGAAGAATGGTATAAAGAAACGGAGCAGCCGAAAGAAGATGAGATGTGTACCCTGAAGCTCGTGCAAGGAGTGTTGTGAACTGTGCCTGGATCTGTGGACATATGGGAAAAGAGGACAATTGGAAGTTTGGTTCCGGTGACACTCGGAGAAGGACAATGGACAGAGGGGGAGTGGGGTGAAGTATTAAGTATTAAGTGTAAAATTTAAAATGGTCTGTCATGGTATTCTGAAATCGGAGGGTGAAGATTGTTAGTTATATTTAGTTTTTCTTAATAAGAAAGGAGATATTTGAAATTTTATGTTATTAGCAGCAGGATAAAGGACAGAGGAAGTTAGCATAGATCTGATAAGAATAATTCGCTATGATTTATGATGGTGTATTATTAGTCAATATAGACTAAGATGATTAAGATGATTGTTTTTTTATATATAATTGAGTTTAATTTTTTGGAAGAAGTGGTTAAAAAGTAGATTATGGATTTAAAACCGAAGGTGAAAAGGCAGGGGAAGTCAACCGTCAAGATTCGGAAATAGAAATTTTTTTTTTATGATGCATATAAACAAGAAGAAGAATCCTGGCAATGTTTGTATTTGTTTTATAATTGTATTTGTTTTATATTTGTATAATTGTAGGTGTGGATGTGGGTGTATGTCTTGTTATAAAAAATGCCAATAAATTCTCATTAAAAAAAAAAAAGGAATGGTGGGAGCCTCCCCCTGCTCCTGAATCTTCCCAGGAAACAGGACAACAGTATAGATTTGGAACAGTGGTTTGCAGAGGGGCATAGTTCAGAAGGCAGAAGCTGGGAAATACTGGATGGGGAACAGCTAGGAGAAGAAACACTGGAAGAGAGAGGGTTAACAGATTCACAGTCATTGGACAGCATTCCTCCACCTCCCTCCCCAAAGTTGAGAAGAGCTCACAAAGTCTCAGAACAGAAAGCACAGAGGGTGCAAGCTCAGATTACAAGACGAAGACCCTGATGTTGGGAAAGATGGAGGGCACAAGGAGAAGGGGACGACAGAGGATGAGATGGTTGGACAGTGTTCTTGAAGCGACTAGCATGAGTTTGGCCAAACTGCGGGAGGCAGTGAAAGATAGGCGTGCCTGGCGTGCTCTGGTCCATGGGGTCACGAAGAGTCGGACACGACTGAACGACTGAACAACAAGGAGTGACGTAGATTAACAGGGACGGAGGCGGTGTAAGCCTTTGCTGGGAGCACTGTCATTTCCTTGGGAGACATGTTCTTTTGTCTCTCACTGTGATTATTAAAGAATCTAACTGGTAAGACGTTCCTTTCGTTTGGTTTTCTTATTTACTACCACAGGGGTGGAAGCCGATTCCCCGAAGCCTCACATCACCTTACCTTTCTGTGTATTCATTTCTCAATTTAATCTATTGGTGGCTCTGCATTAGCGATATCATCAGGTACCTTTTCAGTGCCCAGGTACAAGGGGAAAGAAATTCGGAGAGGTTTGAGCTGGGTCTACACTGAAGGGGCCCACTCAATTCAGAACCCTGATCATGCCATGTTCTAAATCCCTACGTGCATACTCTCCAACATTTCTCCGATGAAAACAGGGACATCAGGAAGCTTCCCCTACCACCCCTGATCATTGACCATGCTGGCTGGGACTGTTGGGAACCGTAGCGCAACATATTGTGGGGCACCAGGCTCAGGGTAAGCTGTTCTACACTGCCTCTCCGTCTCCAAATGCTAGTCCAGCCTCCTTTATGTGAAGGCAAAGTATGAAAGTGTCCAGTGCGAAAGAAGCTTTCAAAAGTCAAGGACACCCTGGAGAGATGTCTGGAAAGAGGGGCACCTATTAGGCTCGGTGGAGCTCTCCTGCTCCGGAATAACGGAGAAAGCTTTAGCATGATTGATGCTTCTTAAAAGTAAGGAATAGTTTGGCAATCCTATTTACAAAGCAAGCCAAGAAATTAAGTTGCTCATTGTAGCCATTGCCATTTCACTCTCCTGTTCGAGGGAGCTGAAATTAGAGATGGGCAAACGGCCCACGCTGTGATTTGCGACGAATTTGGGGAAGGAAAGAAAACCGGTTCATTTGGGAAAAGGTACTAAGGACTCCAACATGGTCTCGACTGCTGCACTAGGACCTTTTAAGAGAGGCCTGGAGTCCTCGCTCCAAGACAATGACCTCATTGCCAGATGGCAAGGACATCAGGCCTCGGACACCAATTTATTTTTATTGCTCAGTTTCGGGGCATATCCCCCCCCCCCGGGCGGCTTGCAGAGGTAAGAAAAATAAACGAACGCAATATGGGAAATATGAAGGAATAACTAAACACATCAGAAACGTAGCATAAAACTTTCGGGTTTTGGCAGGGAGAATTAGTTCAATCGGCGAGTGGCTCAATAAAATTCAGCAGCAGTGAAAGGTTATAAAGAAAACAGGAAAGACCTATAGGAGGGTATTGCTGTGGCAGCTATGTTTGACCTCCTGAGGGCTGTGTGGCCGCAGACCTGTGCCAGCAGCCTGACCTCAGTGGTCCTGCCTCTGTCTGTCATCATGTATTCGGCTTACCCTGTTGCTGCCACCTGCCCATTGTGGGGTTAGAGGGTTGGATTAGCTGTGTTTGCAGCACGCCCTCCAAGTGTCCCTGTTTTCCAGGGACATCCCAGAATCACAGAAACCACCCCAGTTTCTGATTTGATCCCGGAACATGCCGGTTTTCCTTTTTCCTCCCCTCCACATCTCAGAAAGCAATTAAAAGTGCTGCGTGGGTGTGTAGGTGCAAAACCGGAGTCCTGTTCATACTGAAAATAAAATTATAGCAACAAATGAAGGAAACGGTGTCGCTGGCAGACCCCTCCTATGATTTTGAAGGGGAAAGGTCACCAATCCACTTTTAATTCTTTAATCGCAATGCTTCAACAGGCAGCCATTTCCTAAGAAACACATGGAGTGTTTATTCCAATGAAGCTTTACGCTGTCTACTCAAAAGCAAGTCCCACTGCATTCCATGGAGCTTACTCACAGGTAACTGGGTAAAGACTTTGCAGAAGAAGAAGAGTTTGGATTTGATATCCAGCTTTATCACTACCCGAAGGAGTCTCAAAGCGGCTAACATTCTCCTTTCCCTTCCTCCCCACAACAAACACTCTGTGAGGTGAGTGGGGCTGAGAGACTTCAGAGAAGTGTGACTAGCCCAAGGTCACCCAGCAGCTGCATGTGGAGGAGCGGAGACGCGAACCCGGTTCCCCAGATTACGAGTCTACCGCTCTTAACCACTACACCACACTGGCTTACACGGCAATCCAAAGCATTTTTACACGGAACTAAGTCACACTGAGTTCATTAGGATTTCCTCTCTGGTATGTTCCTGATTATTCATTAGGATTTACTCTCTGGTATGTTGCTGATTATTCTCAAAGTTTCCATTATATTATTATTATTATTATTATTATTATTAGTGCTATTTTTCTGGGGGGATGCAGGGGTATGCATACCGCTAAAGATTTTGTGAATCTTTGTACTTTTGTTCATTTACTGCATTTATTTTTCCCGATTCGAACTATAAAATGGTGGGCTTTTTTTTAGAAAAAAGCACGGATTATTATTATTATTATTATTATTATTATTATTATTATTATTATTATTAACATTTTTCCCTGGCAGGGACACAAGGCAGCTTACAGCTAAAATATTGTTTCATTCCATTGATCTGTGGAAGGTGTTGTACACTGTCCTTTCCCTTGCATTTTTCACTTACAACAACCCTGTGAGGTAGGTTCAGCTGAGAGGTTGCAATTGGCTCACGGTGTAGATGTGCATATGATGTCTATTTGTGCAGAGAGATCACATGCAGGAGAACCCTCCTGATACAGAATAGAATGTCCCTGTTCTCAGGGTCCCTCCCAATGCTATGATTTTGATGATGTTGTTGTTGCTGTTTATTGCAAACTTAACAGCAAACAACCAACAGCAAACATAAAATACCAATTAACAATTTTAAAACAGGTATAAAAGTAGAATTTATATACATATGTTTTATGTTTCAGCAACTTCTCAGAAAAACCAAAGATAAAATAAAACCACAAAACAAAACCGAAAAACAAAAAAAAAACCCACCTCTACTCAACCAAATACCAAAACAAACAAACATTTAGACTTCCTATCGATTCTATGATTTTTTTTGTTCACAATCAATCAATCAATTTTATGAAATAAATAAATAGATCCTTTTTTTCCCCTTCCTTTTTTTTACATGAGCTTTCCAAGTTCTGGGCCCTCTTTGGGTACTTTCCCAGCACTCCTGACTCAGATCTTTTTAACGGGAGCTGCCAGGAACTGAACCTATGACCTTCTGCACGCGAAGCACATGTTCCGACACAGTCTGGAAAGGGGGGTTTGGGTTTCAACTGGGAATTTTCATTCCGCGTTCCCTTCCTGCCAGGGTTGATTTGGAAGCAGGGAGAGGTCTGCAAACACTCGTGACTGTCTTCAATGCTCACGAACAAGCAGAAAGGAACCGCTCTCCTTTCCGGGCTGTCAGGGGTTGCGGAAGCCAAGGCACATGCTGCAGAAATCGAGGGATTGAAATGATAAACGCTTCCCACTTCAGAGAGGCCCATGTAAGCAACAGCTTGCCAGAGTGATGAAGCGGCTCTTCAAAATGCAGCTCAGGCGGCGTTCTGCAAAGATATGTGAATATAAATCTAACCCTGTCAATCAGCGCCGTCCTCCGTGTTTTCACCAGGCCATATTCGGCTCCCACCTTGTACAAGAGAGGTTGTCAGAGCGCTCTTGTTCTATTTATCTTCCTGACTTGGCCTCCCCTCGCTGCTTAAAGGACAGATTTGTTGTACATTGAATTCCTATTACCAACTTGTCAACCTCCGGCAGATAAGAGTTTGGAAGAATCGTCCCCCGAGGGAAAAGGCTGTTCATTAACTGTCTGCTGGGGACTTTTGTGCATCTTTATCAGGACCTTCTTGCATTGGCCCTTGACTTAATAAATAGCCGCGGAGCCGTCGATAGCAACTGGATTTACTGACAGGCCAGAGGTAGTGGCAGATATGAAAATGATCAATCCTTCCTCCCAGCTGCTCTGTTACGTTGCCTTCCAGATGCTTCAGCGTCTCACCAAGAGCCTCCAAAACTGCATGGGTGGGATCCAGCAATACCATATCGTTCTGCAGTGGGGGCCCTCAGGAAACAAGTGAAATGGACTTTTAATAATAAATAACACCTGGGAGGGGAGGAGCGGTGTTAAATGATAAATGAGATCAGTCAGACAAAAAGAAATCGGCACCTGGTAGCTCATGCCACAGGTAGATGAACAGAGAGATGAAGCCTAATCCATCACGGTTATTATTTTTGCATGGAAGGAGAGCAGACTAGTTCTCTACCGATGTCAGGCAAACTTCCAGATAGCTTCATTAGACAGGAAACCTGCTGAGCTGTCAATCTGCCTGCCTTCCTCCGGCTGTTATTGACGCAGCTTTAAAGTGAGATGGATGCGGCGCAGAATTCGGACCTCGTTACGGTGCAACGGTTTAAAGTTCTCGATGCGTTTTATTCGTTCGCCAGCAAAACCCCTGACTTTATGATGGGCACCGTGTTTTGTTAGGAGAAGGATCACTCCGCACGATGCTTTGAGCCCTGTCTGATTCTTGGGTTCCTGTATTGGTGGGGGGAGGGCAGGTTAGAAGATAGGAGAGCAAGCTTGCCCAACCAGTCCCTTTGTCTAGGCAACGATTGTGGCTGGCTAGTTAAGCACCAAGGGATGCAGATGGTGCTGTGGGTTAAACCACAGTGCCTAGGGCTTGCCGATCAGAAGGTCGGCGGTTCAAATCCCCGCGACGGGGTGAGTTCCCGTTGCTCAGTCCCTGCTCCTGCCAACCTAGCAGTTCGAAAGCACACAGTGCAAGTAGATAAATAGGTACTGCTGCAGCAGGAAGGTAAACAGCATTTCCATGCGCTGCTCTCGTTCGCCAGAAGTGGCTTAGTCATGCTGGCCACATGACCTGGAAGCTGTCTGCAGACAAACGCCGGCTCCCTCTGCCTATAGAGCAAGATGAGCACTGCAACCCGAGAGTCGTCCGCGACTGGACTTATTGGTCGGGGTCCCTTTACCTTTACCTAGTTAAGCACCAAGATTAGCATAACCAAAGAAGTTGGGTGGGCAGAAGGAAAATAGCAAGATAGGGGGGGTTGTTGTGTGAGAGCTAAGCTGGAAGCAGGCTGGTAGCTGCAGAGACAGAGGCATGCTTGTTTGTGCCAGGGGTGTTGTAGGACTGGGCAGAAGAGGAATGGTGGAGTCTGCCGTCCCAGCTTGACCCTTCCAGGGAGGAGTAAGAGGAAGATAGTTTAGATTTACAACAGGGGTTTGAGGGAGGTCACAGCTCAGAGGCAGATGAGGGGGAAAGCTGGGAAATAATGGGAGAGGAGGAGAGAAGAAGCACCAGGGGAGCGACAGCTGATGGACACAGTGTCTTTAGAAAGCATTCCAGATCCCACCTCCCAGAACCCAGCAAGCCTTGAAAGTAGGAGAGCAAAGAGCTCAAAGACAGAGGGCACTTTTCAGCACCTGTAGGAGAGACGATGAGATTGATGAATGAGGAAGTGGGAGAGACGGGGGTGGAGATTCACTCGGGACAATGCCATTATCCAAGAGGCTGGGTTCTATAGCCTCTCTCTGTAAAGATTGAAATAAAAAAGGACGGTAAGAAACTTTCCCTTGTCTTTATACTTTCCTGGGTAACCAGCCAGGAGCTGCTGACAGCATCCTGACAGGCACCAACTTGAATAAAATATTGTGGGGGCCCAGGTAAGCACCGCCTCGCATAACTGATCACATGACGCAGTGTGCGCGCGCACACCATTTGAATGGGAATGCCCATCGACTTTGTGGGGGCCCCGGCCCCCTCAAATACTTTCTTGCTGTGAGCCCCTCCATCTTAGTCTCAGGTTGTATATATGTGGAAATAAATCCATATATCCACCGTCTCCACTGACCTTCATTCCAAGGAAACCAAACTCTCGGTGAGCGCCTGGAACGCATGAAGTCTCTCACTGCCGCATAATGCGCAGACTCGGCACCAGCACCCAAAAAATGGGGTGAATGTCAGGGGTCTGCCACTACTACCGAGGTTGCTTCTAACTCACCTTTTCTCTAAACTGAATGCAGCAACCTTTCCTCATAGAGGAAATAATCATCTTTGCTTTCCTCTCAGCCCACCCTCTTGACTACTTGGAGCGCCTTTGGGGAGGAGTGTTGATTTGGCCAGATGAATCATGTAACGTAGAGCAAGAGCAATTATTTATCTCTAGATCAGAGCAGGCTTGATCTTGGCCAAAACCTGAATGGGAGGCTGCTCAGAAGACTGTTTATACTTCCCTGGACTCCTGGGAGGAAGAGCATAACACAAACTAAACAAGATTTTCAATAGATGAGTGTTGGAAGACGTAAACACATAAAAGAATAGCCATGCTTTATCCGAAACGAACTCCCATCGTTCTCACCGAGATGGTGGGTTCTTCTGACGCAAGGACCAAGACATTGCAAACCATCTTCCGCTGGAAAGAAAGAAGAGGAAGGGGGGAATGGATGCAGGGTGTACCAAATCCAGACATAACCCAAACACACCCTCAGTAGGGAAGAGTCACTAACTAGATCTGGGGTCTTAGAGATTACCCAACAGCCGGGGGTCTCTTCCTGGCCCTGCTTAGCCTCCTTAGATCTCTTGCTACCCCGAAAGCACCAGCCTGCGAAGTTCGTCTCTGCACTAGAGTTAGAATAACAAAAGATGAGCTAAGTGCAACAGATGTCTAATTTTGTTTGGTGGGTCCTTTACTTCCACCTTCAAAACATCACAGGGGTCCATTGTCATGCGAGGACCCCAACCAAATTTAAGCCTAAATCCATGCAGCCACTCTTTCTTCCTTTCATCCATCCATCCATCATCTTCCCTTCTTATCCTATCTCCCTCTCTTGTCTGTTGCAGTGTCAAAATCTAGGATCCTGTCTAATGGGCAGGGATAGGTCTAATGTTACTCTACGTCAAGCTCTCACTCCAACCTTTTCTCTAAACCAATGTTTCCCAAAGTGGGCGATACCACCCCCTGGGGGGCACTGGAATGATCCAGTGGGGCAGTAGTAGCCTCGGGTGCAATTGGGGGAGGGCATTGAATGAAAGTAAGGGGGCGGTGGAAGCATAAAGAAAGAAGAATTTTTTTAAAAAAATCCATTCATACAACGCCTCCCCTGGATCCAGAAGTCATGCTGGAGGTGATTTGTTTTCCTGGGCTTCACCGAACCCTTTTGGGTGAACGCAGGCCCGGGAAGTGGGTCTCAGCTTGCCTGCCTATTTCGCCAATGGCAGGGGGACTGTGGCGCCGACCCCGAACCTCGAGAGGATTGGACTGAGCTGGCAGGATTTCCAGGGGGCATTGAGTTTTGTTTTCCTGAAAAGGTGGTAGTAGGTCAAATAAGTTTGAGAACCTCTGCTCCAAACTAAAAAGAAAAAAAAAAGCCCAAATGTAGCAGGGGCCCTTATTCTGATCCAACCAGGATTCTGTAATATATTTCTGTTTTCTCTTTATTTCATAGTGACAGTGACAGTCGGAGGCAGACAGCATTTGCTTGGACTTTATGATACTGCAGGACAGGTAATCTACTGTCATTTCTGCACGTTATGTCTATCTTCGATGCCGCTGTTCTTCTCATGAAGAAGATTTTGTGGTTCTTCTTAAGGCAGGCAAAAATATAAGCTTTTCACTTTTGGTGAACTGCACAAGAGTCACTTCATACACGCAGGCACATGGTACAAAAAGTCTTGCAGCACTTTGAAGACTAACAAATTTATTATAACGTACGTGTGATGATAAAAGACACCATAGGATTATATTGCATTATATGATGTTCTAACTAATTTAGAGTTTGTATTGTGTGCAGGTAATATTTATTTAAGAAATTGAAATGATATTAGAAAAAGAAAGACTAACAAATTTATTACAGCATAAGGTAGAGCTGCCATATTTCAAAAAGTGATAATCTGGGCACAAAAATTGTTGGGATTTTTGGGGGGGGGCAGAGTTATTTAGCTTTTTTGGGAGGGGAGCCAAAGTTGTCGAGCAAAATTTTAAGGGAAGATGGCAAAAAACGACACTGCTAGCATGGGTTGCCATATGCCCGGATTTTCCTGGACATGTTGCCGATTTCCACACTGCTGCCGACTGCAGTATTCCAGGTATGCATGGGCGTACCCAGCAAGGGGCTGTGGGGGGCAGCTGCCCCCCTAGAAGCAACCGAAGGTTGCAGCAGCCAGACTGCAGAGCACCATCGCCGCCAGGCCCCAGGCTCCCATCGCGGCAACTCCCGATGGCTCAGACCAGCTTGGTGCGCCCCAGGGCGACGCTGCGGGAGAGGGCAGGAGCCGAGAAACCAGATCCGAGTGGAGTGGGGGGGGCGGGAGGCAACGCCTCCTCCTCCTCTTCTCCTGGGAAGGGCGGAGAGCCTCACCCTGGAACCTGGAGCAAGCCGCCCCCACTGGCGAGCACGATGACCGGCCTTTGGGAGCCAGAAGCGGAGGCTGCTCTGCGGTGCTTCCCCTCGGTGCTTCTCCTTGGTGCCACTGGTGGCGGGGGGCGAGATTGGGGAGGGAAAGAGGGACTAGTCTCCTCAGCAGCGAAAGGCTGGGAATCGATGGCAAGAGGTTGGAAACTGGCGGGATTTTAGAGCCCCACGTTTTGCTAGGTATGCAATAGAAGAACAACCATGGCTTCCCCCCCCCCAGTTTTGATCCTGGGTACGCCCCTGCAGGTATGTTTGAACCTGGGACCTTCTGCATGCGAAGCAGATGCTCTCACACTGAGCTAGAGCCCCTGCCCCTTACTCTTACATATCTGAGAATAAGCCTTGCTCAATTACTTCTCAGCAGGCGTGCATAGGATTGCACAGTACAAGCCTATCTTGGTTTTGCTGCAAAATAACTACACCTCTGGAAATGATTATGTAACACTGCCAGCAGTTTACCATGAAAACAGGGTCATAACCCACCCACCCCCCAAAACATTTCTCCAATGAAAATAGTGACATCCTATTCCTTATCTTCCAACTTTTCTCAAATGAAAATAGAGACGTCCCCTCCAACATTTCTCCAATGAAAATAAGGGAAAGCGGGGTATTCCAGGATCAAATCAGAAACCGAGACGGCTTCTGTAAATCTGGGACTGTCCCTGGAAAATAGGGACACTTGGAGGGCTGTCAGGGGCCTCTGTCTCACCTCCCCATCTCCCCTGGGATTTTGCCCTGGGCACAAGAGTCCAAGTGAATTATCCAACCTTGTGTCATGACAGCCAATTATCTCAGTGTCAAGCGTTGATGTTGCATTCCATGTCTCCAGCTCTCTTTCTGACATTCTTAATGGTGCCCCAAGCTTCACCTCTCCGAAGCAAATATTGTTAGGAAACTCAAAAGGCTTTGTTGTGAACACTTCTTGCGAGAATCTAGTGCCATCTCGTGGTCACTCTAAGTTTTCTGTTTTGCAGTTTGTCACATCAAAAAGTGTACAGCAAAGAATGCCTGACAGATGGCCATCCAACCTATGATGATGATAATAATAATAATAATAATAATAATAATAATAAAATAATAATAATTTATTGAAAAATTTCCATGAGAAAATAAAGGAAAAGAAAAAGAAAAATTAAAGAAAAATACTTGAAATTGTGATACAATATGTAATACAGGATGGGACCCAGGTGGCACTGTGGGTTAAACCACAGAGCCTAGGGCTTGCTGATCAGAAGGTCGGCGGTTCGAATCCCGCAACGGGGGTGAGCTCCCGTTGCTCGGTCCCAGCTCCTGCCCACCTAGCAGTTCGAAAGCATGTCAAAGTGCAAGTAGATAAATAGGTACCGCTCCAGCGGGAAGGTAAACGGCGTTTCCGTGCGCTGCTCTGGTTCACCAGAAGCAGCTTTGTCATGCTGGCCACATGACCCGGAAGCTGTACACCGGCTCCCAGAGTCGGACACAACTGGACCTAATGGTCAGGGGTCCCTTTACCTTTTTTGTTGTATATAAGTAATGCAGGTAGGTAGCCGTGTTGGTCTGCCGTAGTCGAAACAAAAAACAAAATAAAAATTCCTTCCAATAGCACCTTAGAGACCAACTACGTTTGTTCTTGGTATGAGCTTTCGTGTGCATGCACACTTCTTCAGATACGGTAATACAGTTTTTCCAACTAATGAAAAATTACTAACAAGATAAAAGCAATCCATTTGTATATTGCAAGCATTGTCATATTTTCTATCCGTCACTCAAAGAGGGCCATGGTTTTATCTTTCCAATGAATCAATATCAGTCTTTTGGCAGTCAAACCCCATGGTTGGTATATGGTTTAAAATAATCTCACCGCCTGAGAATTTTACATTTGCATGTCGAGGTCCTCAAGCCATCCCCCAAGAATTAGACACAGAGACAATAAATTTTGTTTGGGTTTTTGGCAATAATTTAGGCCACAACTTTATTTAAATACAAATTCGGTGAGTGGTTGCTTAGGCATTGGTTCAGACTATCTGTCCAGTCAGTGTCGGGAGAATGCCAGCTGGGGAGAGTTAAGGAGGCTGGGGACAGAACCTCCCTCTCCCCAGCGGTCCCGGGGGCTCTGGCTACGGCCCTATCCCCGACCGGGGGTTCGGACAAAGCATAAGAGCCGCCGGATTCCTTTAACGGAATTCCCTGTACCATCATCATCATGATTGCGGAGGTGGGGCATCACCCTTCCAGCAATCCAAAACATAACCAATGCCTAACCGCCAACCTTACAAGTTGTGACAAGTTGCTACTGCAGTAGGCGAAAACCAAATGGCAACAGCCAATCAGCCAGATGGAAAAATTCCTACTGGGCCCCTGCCACAAAGCAGACGACCCCATGACAGGCAGTTGCAAGGTCAAAGCAGAGGCCTATGAAAACAGGGGGGACGGGTGGGTGATCCGAAGCTCGAAGCCAAGAGAGGGATCACCCTGCGTGCAGAGGATTATAAAGGACGCTGGCCTGTCCATCACAAGCTGTTACATCTAACTTTGCCCAGTAACTCCACCTGACCCAATCGCAGCTAAGGCCAGCGTCCAGCCACTCCCCACAATTTAAGTGTCTTGCCAGGCCCCGACCGCAACAGGTGCTCTTACTCAAGGTAGAACCCGATTTCCCCCAAAGCAGGGCTTTTTTTCCAGCCAGAACTCACCAGAACTCAGTTCTGGTACCTCTCAAGTGGGCACCATTGCCATTCTAAGAGAACAAGGGAAGCATTCGTGGCGAGTTCTAGAAAAATAGCACTGCCCCAAAGTAGTATTTATTTCAAACATCTCTTGCCGTCAGAAACTTCTTCCTAATGTTCAGTCAACCGCCTGCTCTTGGCCCGGAAAGCTAGGAAGAAAACACCTAGGTAACTCAATAACTTTTGACCTTATCACGTGCAGAAACGGTTGTGTGGATGCTTAGAATCAAAGAATTGGGAGGAATCAGAAAGGTCATCCAAGTTTGCTGTTCCAAATAACCATTTCACTGCTGTTGCAAATGCTGTCATTTAAATTCTTTTGCTGTCTGGCAGGAGGACTACAACCAGCTCAGGCCTCTCTCTTACCCCAACACGGACGTGTTTTTGATCTGTTTCTCCGTGGTGAACCCTGCCTCGTACCACAACGTCCAGGAGGAATGGGTGCCGGAACTGAAAGTCTGCATGCCCCATGTGCCTTATGTTCTGATAGGAACACAGGTAAAGGACAGAGGAACTCATGAATTGCTGAGGAGTCTGCAAAACACCGAGAGCCAGTGTGGTGTAGTGGTTAGGAGCGGTAGAATCATAATCTGGTGAACCGGGTTCGCGTCCCCGCTCCTCCACATGCAGCTGCTGGGTGACCTTGGGCTAGTCACACTTCTCTGAAGTCTCTCAGCCCCACTCACCTCACAGAGTGTTTGTTGTGGGGGAGGAAGGGAAAGGAGAATGTTAGCCGCTTTGAGACTCCTTCGGGTAGTGATAAAGCGGGATATCAAATCCAAACTCCTCTTCTTCTTCTTCTTCTTCTTCTTCTTCTTCTTCTTCTTCTTCTTCTTCTTCTTCTTCTTCTTCGGCGTGTTCACACTAACTCGGCCAATTGGGAAAGCTCAGTCAGTAGAGCATGAGACTCTTAATTCCAGGGTTGTGGGTTCGAATCCTATGTTGGGCAAAAAGGGGGCTAGACTAGAGCGCCCTGGGGGTCCCTTCCAACTCTACAACTCTCTGATTCTACAGTTGCAGATGCCACACGATAGTCTCACTTTGTGACCGTGACAATACTCAAATAGTGTGATGATGGACAGACAGATAGGACCTAGGCAGAAGGCTACTGCTCAGTGAGGGATGCTATAGCTGTGAACAAGCCTTTAACTTTTTTTGGGGGGGGGGCGAGGAGTAACATCTTTATTGAAAGTTCAAAAATACATCACTATATATGCCACCAAACATGGTGAGACACAAATGAAAAAGAAAAAAAGAAAAAACCAGAACCCGTGCAGAAGGGAAAACAAGGGGGGGGGAGCAAAACTGTTACTTTACAAGTTTGTTATTGTACTTCACCAGATCTTAACCTATTACAGTATTTGTAAGAATGGATTCCAAATGAATTTGTCCATGGCAAGTCTGCGTTTATATGCAAGTTGTTCATATGTTGCGAGCTTGTATAAGCCTTCAATCCACTTGTAGAAGGGAGCCATATTTATTTTCCCCCAGTTCATTCGTATCAGTCTTTTTGCCGTGGTCAGGGCACGGAGAGTCCACTCGTATTGTCCTTTTGTAACGTTCCATGTGCTGGGAATATAATTCAAGAGAATATTTTGCTCTGTAAATGTAAGGTTGCTCCGTACAGTTCTGTTGATAGATTCGGTTACCTTCTGCCGAAAATCTTTCACTATAGGACAATGGAAAAAAAAAACACTTTTTTAGAGAAGCATTATCTCTATTGCATCTCCAACAGTTATAGACCTTCGATAGAGCTTCTCCTCCTCAGTGAGGGGAGGGGTTGTGAGCGGGAGCCGGCTCCAGCACTTAGGCGGGGCGTTTCACCCCAGCCTTACCTTTCCCGCCGCCGCGCCGCGCCCCTAGCAGTCAGCCAATAGGGCTGACTTGGGGGCGGGGTTTTGCTGCACCTGGGCAGCCGCGGCGGCCCCTCTCCGCCATTCTGCGTCGTTCCTGCGCCGGATCATTGGGTTTAGTGTGGTATCGGAGGGCAAGGTTCGGGCCATTGCCTAACCCTCCTAAATTTTGGGTATTCCGTAAAGGAATCCGGCGGTCGTGGATCCTGTCCAATGCCCTGTTGGTGGCTAGGGGCCATGGCACGACCTCCGGTGACTTCAGGGGGTGGAGCTTCCAGTTGTATCTTGCATCAACAGGCTCCACCTCATGGGCGGTTAACCCTTGAGTGACTCCACGCTCTGCGGGGGGAGTCAACTATAGTCTGTTCAACCCAATGCCTAAGCCAATACCACTCACATGCTGTAACCAATAAAGTTGTGGCCTTTTACCTCCATTTAACCTAAAATTTAAGTGTTGTTGTGTTTTATTCCTAACATGCGGGAGTAGGGTCCTCGAATCACAACCCTTTTTTCTTTTCTTTTTTGAACAAGCCTTAAACTTTACATCTGCTTTAAACTCCTAGATTGACCTACGAGATGATCCAAAAACCTTGACTCGACTGCTCTACATGAAGGAGAAGCCCCTGTCTTATGAACATGGCATCAAACTGGCTAAAGAGGTACCGTTGCTCCTATTAAACCCATGAGCAAAGGGCATGAAAATCATGCATAACTTGGCTGATTGAGCCAGGATTTGATCAGGCCTACACCTGATTTGGGCCCTGCACCTTCCTTGTAAACTAATCCCAGCTTGTATGTATGTATGTATGTATGTATGTATGTATGTATGTATGTATATCCTGCCCTTTCCCCAGTCCAGGACTCAAGGCAGCTCACACAAATAAAACAGAGCAATCTAAAAACCTAGAAAAGACTATCATTACAATACAAGTTCTTCATAAGTGCCTATACATGCAGATTTTACTTCCACTCTGTCCATATTTTTCTTCTGAGAGAATGAGAAGTCCGCAGAAGAGGGGGGAAAGGATGTTTGATGGCTTTAGGTCAAATAGAACCTCCATGTCCATGTATAGTCCACCTGTGAATACCCATTGCTGGGGAGCAACAGCAGAATATAGATACTTGTCTTCATGCTCGGCTTGGAGGCTACTCCTAGAGGCACCTAATTTAGCCACCATGGGATACAGGATGCTGGGCTAGGATGCAAGCTAAAGTATAGATAGACAGATAGATAGATAGATAGATAGATAGATAGATAGATAGATAGATGATAGATATAGATGATAAATGATAGATAGATGAGAGAGAGAGAGATGATAGAGATAGATAGATAGATGATAGATAGATAGATATAGATGATAGATAGAGAGATAGAGATAGATAGATAGATAGATAGATAGATAGATAGATAGAGATAGATGATAGATAGATAGATAGAGATAGAGAGAGATAGATAGATAGATAGATAGATAGATAGATAGATAGATAGATAGATAGATAGATAGATATAGATAGATAGATAGATAGATAGATAGATAGATAGATAGATAGATAGATAGATAGATAGATAGATAGATAGATAGATAGATAGATATAGATAGATAGATAGATAGATGAGATGAGATAGAGAGAGAGATAGAGAGATAGAGATAGATGATAGATAGATAGATAGATAGATAGATAGATAGATAGATAGATAGATAGATAGATGATAGATAGAATAGATAGATAGATAGAGAGATAGAGATAGATAGATATAGATGATGATAGATAGATATAGATAGATAGAGATATAGATGATGATAGACAGATAGATGATAGATATAGATAGATATAGATGATAAATGATAGATAGATGAGAGAGATAGATAGATAGATGATAGATAGAGATAGATGATAGATAGATAGATAGATATAGATGATAGATAGAAGATAGATAGATAGATAGATAGATAGATAGATAGATAGATAGATATAGATGATGATAGATAGATAGATAGACAGATGATAGATATAGATATAGATGATAAATGATAGATAGGTGAGAGAGAGAGAGAGAGATGGTAGATGATAGATATAGATAGATAAATAGATAGAGATGATAGATAAAGAGAGACAGCGAGGTAGATAGATAGAAAGAAAGAAAGAAAGAAAGAAAGAAAGAAAGAAAGAAAGAAAGAAAGAAAGAAAGAAAGAATTATATGCTGCCCATCTAACAGGGTTGCCCCCAGACACTCTGAGGAGGCTTCTAGCAAATAATGAAACAACAGTAAAAAATCTTAGATAGCTTTAGACAAGTTATTGGAGGAAGACAAAGGACTCTTCTTTTGGCCAAGATAGTCAAATGGAACCTCCTTGCCTGGGGGCACTCTACCTTTCAATACCCAGAGGTTATTTTCTTGCCACCGTCGCTCAGGCCTGTCTGTCTCTCTCTTTTTTATCCTGTCTAGATCGGTGCCCAGTGCTACCTGGAGTGCTCAGCCTTGACTCAGAAAGGCCTGAAGGCCGTCTTCGACGAAGCAATACTCACCATATTCAATCCCAAGAAAAAAAAGAAACCGTGCGCTGAATGCGGCAGCTGCTGTCGAGTTGTATGACGACGACCGGAGTATTGGAACGGGGTTGGGCTGGTGTTTGGCCAGAGTCTTCCCATCCCACAAATTCACACCTGCACAAAGGATTGAAGGACATGACCGGAAGGGAGGCATCTTCAAAGGGAGATCTTCCCCGTCTGTGACTCCTCCTAAGCTTGAGCCTTCTCTTCGCCTTCTCACATCTTACCTGCTTTTTTTCTAACCGCTACAGAGCTGTAGATACAAGCAGCTGGTCCATATCGTGGTCACTTTTCCTCAGGCAAAGCTACCTGATAAAGTAAAGCAGCTGAGAGAACTCTTCCTGCGGTGTCAGGATCCGTGGTGGGCCGGCAAAAACCGTGAAAATATCTCCAAGGATCCTGCAGCAGAACTGAGAGAATCACTAGATTCGGTAATTTGTAGCCTTCAGCAACAACGAATGAATTTATTTGTTCCAGTATGAATATTCAATCATGACCAAACCTCAAAAGATAGATAAATCAGGCAGGCAAATAACTCTTCCAGAGTTGACCGTGTTAAGATATTGAAGCAACATTAGAGATCCTGTTTTAATCTGCTTTTTTATGAATATTCCCTGTTTCGAAAAGAGCCTCATTTCTTGGGGGGAGGGGCGGAGGGAAACGATGTGATATCAAACTGACATTTACTGTATTTTGTCTTCCTTTTTATATATTGAGCATTATCCAACTAGAGAGCCATCAAAATGTATTGCCATTTTACCCTTCGGCATCTGGGATTGTTATTGTTGTTTTGTTGTTGTTGTTTTTACTAAATTGAGTACCACACAAAAGAATTTTCTTGCTTGTAAAATACTATAGCCAGGGTCTGGAAGGAGCTGCATGTATATCCTGAATGCAGATCTAGTTCCTACTTCACCCTGTTGTTCTCGCTGTTGTTTTAAGATGTAGGATCCCAGAGCTGTCGAGTTGGAAGGGACCCCAGGGGTCATCTAGTCCAACCCCCTGCAATGCAGGAAATTCTGGGAAATTCTAAAGTGCTCATTTAACAACCTCCGAAAGAATATTGTAGAGTTGAGGAAGGTTCAGAAAATGGTAATGGAAATGATAAATGGGATGACCAACTCCCCTGTGAGGAAAGCTGGGGTGGAGCAAGGGGGCAGGAGGCGGCACTCTGGGGGCAGGCCCCACCCCCGCGATCGACATGGTGGTGCGGCAACTGTTCACGCGCTGCAGCCTTAAAGGTTGCCGCACCACACGGAAGGGGTGCCGGCCAATCGCGCCCGCCATCTTGGGTGGACTGCGCATGTCCACCCAAGATGGCGGGCGCGATCGGCCGGCACCCCTTCCACTGGCACTGCGCCGCGTTTTAAGGCTGCAGCGGGCAAACAGCAGCGCTGCTGTTCGCCCACTGCAGCCTTAAAACGCGGCATGGCCAGTGCCGGTCTGAAGGGGCGCCAGCCGATCGCGCCCCCTATCTTGGGTGGACTGTGCATGTCCACACATGCGCAGTCCACCCAGGAGGCTGCGCATGCGTCGTGACATCAGGGCGCACGCGCTAGGGAGCAGCACACTGCCCCCTGGGGAGGGGTGACTTAAAGTTTGCCGCCCCGGGTGGCAAGGCGCCTCACTACGCCTCTGGAGGAAAGGCTTCTTCTTTTTTTGGTTTAGAGAAAAGGTGAGTGAGAAGCAACACAATAGAAATGTATAAAATCATAAAGTGGGTACAGAAAGGGTTTTTCTCCCCCTTTCTCCTATCGCAATGAAAATGAGTCTTGGAAGATTCAGGACAGATAAAAGAAAGTGCTTCTTCACACAGCGCCTGCAGGCAGTGTGGTACAGTGGTTAGAGTGTTGGACTAGGACCTGGGAGGCCAGGGTTCGAATCCCCACTCAGCCGTGAAACTCGCTGGGTGGCCTTGGGCCGGTCACTGTCTTTCAACCTAACCTACCTCACAGGGTTGTTGTGAGGGGAGACCAAGCAGGTTTGCCAAGTTGAGCTCATTGGAAGAAAGGTGGGATGGAGACGTTATAACAAATGATAACAATCAAACAGTTAAGCTATGGCATTCACGCTGACTGTGTGTCGTGACAGCAACCAACTTTGTTGGTTTTAAAAGGGGATTTGACAAATTCACGGAGGAGAGGGTTTATCTATGGCTTCTAGCATAATGGCTGTCTTGCGCGTGTTTTCCTTGGGCATCTGGTTGACCATGTTGGGAACAGGATGCTGGACTCAATGGGCTTTTAAAAATCTGCCCTGACTCTTCCAACTTTCAGCTTCCTTGGGTGTGCACAAGTTCTGGTTATGGGAGAGAGAGAAACACTTTTCTCTATCCATTCTCATACCCTCCAACATATCTCTGATGAAAATAGGGATGCCCCGAGGAAAAGCAGGGCATTCCAGCATCAGAAACCGGGATGGGCTTCTGTAAATCCGGGGCTGTCCCTGGAAAACTTGGAGGGGCTGCAGTCTCTCCAGGCCCTGCATAATTTAAACATTTCTATTGTGCCACCCCTTACCTGCCCTTTCTCTAAACTGAAAGTCTCAAATGTTTTTCATTCTAGTTTCCACGCAGCTACAAAGCGACCGAGAACTGCCTAGGACAACCCAGTGCCTTAAGGTTGCCGTAGGTGCCTTATTTACAAATGTTTTCCACGAATCATTTAAATGCAATTGGAAAGAGCAGCCTTCGGAAGCTCGTGGCGATTTCCCCCCCCCCCCCCGCTGCCTTATTTTGCTGAATGATAGCTTACCTGTGGAAAACTTTGTGCATGGGTCATCATTGTTGGAGTTTGGTATATATGGCAACGGAGAACCGAAATAAACAGTCTGCTGGCTGAAAGAACTAAGGAAAGATAAGATTTCTTACTCCTGTCAAACAAAGCTGTTATGAGTACCGAGCTATTATATGTGGCCATGATGGAGCTCAATGCTAACATGAAGCAGGAAGGAAGTAAAGCCTATGAGAAAAAAGCAATCTGCAGGTAAGTTCCTCAAGAAGGTGTCAGCAAGGAAAGGAGAGTTTCCTTTTTGTCTGTCTCCCCTCCCGCTGGCTCAAGGGTCTTCCTGCAAGTTGCTTTGCTCCCAGCAATCATGTGGGGGTTAATGGTGCCTTCAATAAAAATGTGTTGTTGTTTTTTTCCTTTTAAAAAAGGAGAGAGGAGGACCTGTAGACACCAATCACCCTCTCATTCGCAGTGGCCAATCACCGTTGCGTGACAAAGCCGAGTCGTGTAAAAACAACAGAGTCTCATTGCACCTTGAAGACTTTAACCACATGTTTTGCAGTACTGCGAGGATTAGCCTTGGCACAAGGGGATTTCCCCCCTCTCCCCCTCCTCACATGCCCCACCACCCCCCAAAAACTGAGACAGCTTTCTCTCCCTTCCCCCTCTTTTACGCTCACTGTTCTTTTTAAATATTCTGGTTAAAGTAGATTAAATTTATTTTCACTTGGAGTGCAATTTGGATTTCTTTCCGACTTATTTTCACAGTGCAGTTTGCAACTTAACGACCGCCTTGAGGTAGAGCCCCTTCACTGTCCCTCACATTTTTTGATGATTTTTTCGTGGTAGCTGCTTTCCCCTTTACATACCTCCTTGGTTGTTGTTTTTTTACTTGCTCAAGGGATGCAGTCAGTGTTTTTAATTCTTTATCTTTGCAGAGTAGACCAGCGCTGTTCGCTTAGGTTTCAAGGCGTTTGCAAGCGAGAGTGTTTTTTCCCCAGAACGCTGAGGCTCTCCCCTTCACTCTTTGTTCTGTTCTTAAGTTTTGTGTCCAAAATGAGGAGGGGAAACCCCTTGTTGCGCAGCCTGGAATTTTGCCACCCAAGTTCTCCACTTGGGCATAGGGGGAACTTCGCCTTTAGTTGCCTTCCCTTTAATCACTCGTCTTGCAAGTTCGTCTGTCTCGAGATAGCAGGAGCACAGACTACAACCTGTCACTGAGCGTGCTAGTCTGGAAGTGTCACCCGCAGCATATTTAAAGGGCATGCTGGAGGGAGGAGATGTGGGCATCATCATGCCAGGAGAAATCCTTTCGCTGATGGAACGATCTTGCTTAGTGCTGCGTAGAATACACACCTAGCAGATTCATTATGGCATAGCCTTCCGTGGGCACAAAGAGAAATCTCAATTGGCAGGCCTATAAAGTAGAAAACTCATAAGGTGGGAGTTGGATGGCAATGAGTGTGGCGATCACACAGGGTCCCCGGTCGTTTGACGGACTATTGATCCCTGTGCCACCACGGCGCTTCGCTGCCACCAACCAGGATCCCCTCCCTGGTAATAACTTTCACAGTCAGGGTGCAATTGTAAACAAAATAACAAGTGTTTATTTAAAAACTTCAACAACTTAAGATATTGGTTACAACCCTGCCTACGCTCACCACTAGACCTCACCACCAACCCTCACAATCAACAACCACCCACCAACCAACTCCCTCGATCAACTGCTCTTCATCAACTCCCCTCAACTCTAACTGACTCCTTCAGCTGCCCCTAGCTCCTCCCCCTCTCTGTTTATTGGACAGCCTAGGGTCAGCCACTTAACCCCTTACTTACTCCTTCTCCTATATGTATACCCTAGGAAGGGCAAACGCCACATACCTCCCCCCTTAAATAAGTTTGATTCAGGAGGGATAACTGCACAGAGTTATACTCCTGATCAAACTGCGTGACACCTTAATTCAAACAAACATTTTTCTAAGTTTACTAACCTTAACTCCTCATCTTATACTGCCTTAATAATTTTTTTCACATTATATACAATAGTTCATGCAATATTAGACCTTTAGTTAACTGCAAGAAAATTTGTAACTGTCCATTTTAATCTTTGCCTTCGGGTCTTCGTGATAAGGCATCTGCAACGATGTCCAGGATCCTTTCACGCTCTTTATTGTCCTTAACCGCCACAAGAAGTGTCTTTCTCTGGGCACCAGTCTTTTCTCTGCCACACGTGATTGGATGCAAGTTGTCTTCCTCTGCCATATGACACAGTCCCACTCCGATCCCTGCAGTCGATGCGTCTGTACCGATTGTGGATTCCAAGCTGTGTAGAGTCTTTGTTTCTCAGGGTCAAAAGCTCTCTTGGATCACCCTCTCTCTCCTTCAGGATCTCTGTTAAGTGTTGAAGCGTGATGTCTTGCAGAAACATCTCCATGTCATCAAAAGCTGCATAAGAACTGGTTGTCTGGCTTTTGAATTCATTGGGAACTGCTTTCAGAAGTTTGTGGATAGCTGTTTTTTTAGTCAACTTGCTGAAGCTTTTTGGACACACGGGTTCACTTAATGAAAGTATATTAAAAAGCTCCAATTGTTTATTGCTCTTAGCAATCTCCCTTGCTGTCAGTCCATCTTTGGTCTGTATTGAATTATCAGTTCCCACTTCAAGCAATTTGAAGACTACTTTTTTATGTCTTTGACGTGGTGGCCATGTTAATGCTGTGTGACCACGTCCATCTTGGGCATTTATTTGTGTTGCATGAGCAGCAGGGTACCCAACTTCCCACCACACAATCTCTAGTGTAGGAAACACTTCCACTTTCATAGAAAGTTGATGGGACACCCTGGCAACTATAACTTTCAGTATGTTTTTCTTTCTATATTTCCAACTGATGAATGTTTTATCATAACTTTGAATAGTTGTTCTAACTGATCTCACAGATAGGTCACTTTTTAAAACAACTCTGACTCCTCTTGAAGGGACATAACCCATAAGCTCTGGGTTGTATTTTCCAACAATCGTCACTATGGTAATATGTGACCAGTCATAAGCTTTCCAGGCCTGCCCCCCAATGTCAAATATAAAGACCTTGCATTCTAAATATGGGGCTTTCTGTTCCTCATCCCACAGGATCCCGGAAATAAAACTGTTTACTATATCCATGTTTACTTTATATGGGCGCTGACGTCCTGCCATGTCACTGCATGGAGCCCCTCGGAAAGGAACTTTTGCAATTGAACAAATATGGGTCTTAATTGAGCCTAGACAGGTATAATCATAGCCGTACCATGGAACACCCATCACAATCTTCTTTGGATTAATGCCCATGTGAATGTATTTTTCATATTCCATTATGGTGTGGTTATATGGAGCATTGGTTCTGGCTTTGCATTGCGACCACACCTGACTCTGTTCATCGTACGGCATAGCAAATATGAAATCACAAGACTTTGCAATCCCGGTGTCAGTGTGATGGACTACCCCTTTTTCTAGTCCTGGAGTATTACTGAAAATCGTTTTAAATTTTTGTAGGGTGTTTCTTATTTCTTCCTGCTGTGAATGGGTTAGGGTAGGGGCTAGCTTAACTTCTTGTATATTACAGTCTTGCTCCCCTCTCCCCTCCCAGCATGATATTTCTGCTTCTTCTGGGTCCTCTCGGATAGCATAGGGAGCCCAGCTTTCAGTTCTCTGGTAAGGCTTAATCATGTTTACGTGAACTACCTTGCACCCCTCATCCCCCTTCTGGATAAGGTAGTTTACATTATTTATTTTGGCCACAATTTGGGATGGTCCCTCCCAGGCTAGTTGCATTTCATTCCCCTTTTTGGTTGCTCTAGGCAAGGGTTGTGCCAAGTCGAGTCCTAACCTCTGGAATGGTGTGGAGATTACAGGTAAAGGACACAGTTTTGCCTTGGTTTTGTCCTGACCTGATCCCTGCCTCTGGCAAATGTCACAGGCTTGGCAATACATTCTAATTTGCTTCCCCATGCCTGGCCAATAGAAATTTTGTGCCACTCTTCGTTTGGTCCGAGTTATCCCCATATGTGCCCCAAAAATACTATTATGGGCTTGTTTTATGATTGTTTCTCTGTACATGTGAGGAACCACTAGTTGTCTGCGGTTTCCTCCTCCCCCTTTATAAGGTGTGCTAAGGGCTTCACGATATAACAGCCCCTCCTCTAGGCAGAACCTCTCTGGGCAATCAGGGGTTAATGGAACAGTAGATTTTGCTGCCTCAAAACAGCTGTTTAGTCCCATGTCATTCTTTTGTTCCTGAGAGAAACTAGTCTGTTGAGTATTTTTAAAAGGTATTAGGAAGCCTGGCTCACTCAAAGTTTCAACTTGAGGACTTTGAGTCCTGCCCTCATTGGCAACTGTTTCACTTTCCTCAGTATCAGTTGACAGTTGGCCCCCCTTGGAGCGGGTAATCACAAACGCACTCTGCACATGCTCCAGGAGATCCCAACCGATAAGCACTGCAGTGGGGATTTCCTCTGAAATGGCCACTTGCCACTTCCCATTCCAGTCATGTAACTTAATGTTCACCTCAGCCATTTGGAGTCTAACTGGCTCTTTGGCGATTCCTTTTAATCCTATAGTTTTTCCTGGAATTATACTCTCGGGATTGATTATCTCAGGATGAACAATTGTGATTTGGGAACCGGTATCTTTTAACCCTAGATATTTTTTGTTCTCAATCCAAATGTTTTCTCCTGACTTTCTCAAGAGCAAATCATTCTGTTTAATCAAGTAACAGTGTATTACTGAGGCCTCAGGAATCTCCTCTGTCTCAGGCCTAGCTAAAGCTTCGGTTTCCGTGGCAACCTGCTTAGCCTCACCCTGCCCTACTGAGTGGATACAATAAGAGTGTTTTTGAGTGTTTGTGCTCCCAGATTTAACTTGATCACCAGTCTTACATTCAAAGCTTCTGTGGCCAGATTTACCACAAGACCAGCACCTCATATCTCTTCCCCCAGTATAATTAGATTTATTTTCTTTTACCTCAGAGGTATGGGTGTTAGTTTGGCCCACGTCACTTGGGCTTTTTGACTGTGGTATGTTTCCTTTTTTATTTACCGGAGAAGAGCTTCCTTTAGCATATTGAAATTGGTTTCTGGGGTTCCCCCACAATTTCCCGCCAAATTTTGGACTATCAAATCCATGGTCCCTAATTTCATTAATTTGGTCAGCTATGGTTGCTGCCTCCTGGATGGTTTTAGGACTTCTTTCCTTTACAAGATATTTCAGCTCCCCAGTTATGGTGGCATAAAATGCTCCAACGCAATAACCTCTCTGATTTTTTGAATTGAATCCGCACCCTCCTGCTCTAACCATTTTTTGAGGTAATTCGTAATTTTTGCCCCCAACTGAGCATACGTTTCTTCTCTCAACTTTGTCACACTCCTGAATTTTTTCCTTAGTTGTTCTGAGGTAATTCCAAACCTCGTATAAATTAATTGTTTAAACATCTCAAAGTCTGTGGACTGTTCTTCTGTCATTTGGGCGTATATTTCTGCCAATACCCCACTAATTCTAGCCCTTAAGATCACCATTTTCTCCTCATCCTTCACTTGGAAATCTTTACAGGCTCTCTCAAATGATATCAGAAAAGCCTCTGGGCTATCTTTCTCCTTGAACTCAGGGAAACGCTTTAAATCTACCTTCCCTGTTGTTTGACTACTGGTGTTATTACTGTTGTTTTGATTCTCCATTGCTGCTAATTCTAGTTTCTTCATTTCCAACTGAAATTGCATTCTTTCGCTCTCTTGCTCAGCTCTAATTCTTTCGCTCTCACTTTCCCTCTCAGCTCTAATTCTTTCCTTTTCTAATTCTAATTTATATTGTTGTTCTAGTTTCCACTTTTCTAATTCTATAGAAACTTGTGGCTCTCTCGCCTCAGGTACAATATTAGTTTCATCTTCTAAGCTCTGCTCTTCCCTCAGAGGATTCCCATTTTCCTCCCCTTCAGAGCTATCTTGAGCTGGTTCCCTCACAGGGTTCTTTGTCTTTTTAGGTGGCATATTGTGTGATTGAGGATTGACAGTTAAATTAACAAAATAAGAGAAATCTCCTCTCAGCACTGTTCCCCCTGGCTAGGTTTCTCCAGACTCGGGTCTCAAAGTTCTGCTATGGGTCTTCTCTCTACCCGTTAAGCTTACTTCCTCCGACCCCAAGTCAAAACTCTCTGCCAGAACAGATTTGTGAGCTCTCTTTTCTCCTTTTGTTATCTTAGCCTTGCAGCGTCCTTGGGTAACCACAACTACACCCCGGGCTAGGTTATCACTTCACAGATTTACCCTTCCCCCTCCAGGTGTATTGTTTAACCCCAGCTGCTTCTGCCAATTTTTGTGGTGAACAGGCACAATGATCTCAATATCCCTCCACGGGCTTATTGATGTCTCCTGCTGGCGTATTGATCTCGTCCCGCCGCTGCCGCCAGTTTTGTGGCGATCACACAGGGTCCCCGGTCGTTTGACGGACTATTGATCCCTGTGCCACCACGGCGCTTCGCTGCCACCAACCAGGATCCCCTCCCTGGTAATAACTTTCACAGTCAGGGTGCAATTGTAAACAAAATAACAAGTGTTTATTTAAAAACTTCAACAACTTAAGATATTGGTTACAACCCTGCCTACGCTCACCACTAGACCTCACCACCAACCCTCACAATCAACAACCACCCACCAACCAACTCCCTCGATCAACTGCTCTTCATCAACTCCCCTCAACTCTAACTGACTCCTTCAGCTGCCCCTAGCTCCTCCCCCTCTCTGTTTATTGGTTAGCCTAGGGCCAGCCACTTAACCCCTTACTTACTCCTTCTCCTATATGTATACCCTAGGAAGGGCAAACGCCACAATGAGCTTCAAACATTACAGTCTGTGATAACGAGAGCTGAAATGGATGTTAAATAGGCACGCCTTTTAGACACAGGAGTTCTGTAGCAGTTCCTCAAGATACAAGTCAAGGTAGACAAGATTTCCTGGATGTTTGAGAACCACAGATTGAGATGGTAGCTGGACACTGGCTAGTTCTGCCCCAGCCTAACAGGTCGCCAAGGCATCAGAGAGGGACATCCAAAGTCTCAGGTGATCCTTGGCCTGCCCTCCTGGGAACCATACAGTTCCAGATTCAATCTATTATATCCTTAATAATTGACCCCTTTGGCCTTGATGTTCCCCTCTGACAGTTTCTTAGCTTAGTGCAGCTCCTGCAAGGTTTCAGGAAGAAGTTTGATCCAGCGTTTCTGTCTGATATGGTTTGGCCTGAAGATTTCTGGAGGTGAGCATGGTGTGGGTTGAGGAACCTCAGGCCCAGGGTCTAAAAGTAGCCCATCAGGCATCTTTGCCTAACCCTCAGGGCTGTCACTGGTCTATGACCCCTACCCAGGTTCCACCCCTCACATGATCCACCCGTTTTTGTTGGGATGGATTTGGAAGGTAGGAGAGGACATGTTATTTATTTATTTATTTATTTATTTATTATCCTCCTCTTGCTCACTTGAGTAAGGTTAGTGTCTAGTTGAGTAGAGTTAAAAATATACCATCCTTTGCAGCATTGACACGGAAACTTGGCACAATTAAAGGTAAAGGGACCCCTGACCATTAGGTGCAGTTGTGTCCAACTCTGGGGTTGCGGCGCTCATCTCACGTTGCTGGCTGAAGGAACCTGCGTACAACTTCCAGGTCATGTGGCCAGCATGAGTAAGCTGATTCTGGCGAATCAGAACAGTGTACGGAAACACCGTTTACCTTCCCACTGGAGCGGTACCTATTTATCCACTTGCACTTTGATGTGCTTTCGAACTGCTAGGTGGGCAGGAGCAGGGACCGAGCAACGGGAGCTCACGGGGATTTGAACCACTGACCTTCTGATCGGCAAGCCCTAGGCTCTGTGGTTTAACCCACAGCGCCACCCACGTCCCTCATTAGCTTTCTCTAATTTTCCAGAGTACCTCTGGCAGACTGGATCTTCCCTTTTATTTATCCCTCGAAATGAAACAACAATGCAGAAGTCTGCAATGTAATAATATAGCAAGTAGATAAATAGGTACTGCTCCAGCGGGAAGGTAAACGGTGTTTCCATGCACTGCTCTGGTTCGCCAGAAGCGGCTTAGTCATGCTGGCCACATGACCGGAAGCTGTACACCGGCTCCCTCGGCCAGTAAGCGAGATGAGTGCCACAACCCCAGAGTCGGACGACTGGACCTAATGGTCAGGGGTCCCTTTACCTTTACCTTTAGATGCCACTGTGGGAGCAGGGCTAGGGCGGGAGAGTGCTAGAGTCCTGTCTAATCAAGTTGCATGGGATCAATTCCAATCTGTTACCTCCGAGGATGTGGACAGGCTGCTTGCACGAATGAAACCGACCACCTGTCTCCTTGATCCTTGCCCATCCTGGCTCATAAAAGCGAGCCAGAAGGGAAGGGCGATGGGCTCCGTGGGGTGGTGAATGCTTCCCTCTGTGAGGGAGCCTTCCTAGAATCGCTGAAAGAGGCAGTCATTAAACCGCTTATTTAAAAAAACATATTTGGACCCAAATCACCCAGTCCCAAATCCAGTGGCAGAGTAAGGCTCCGCGCTACCCGGGGCGGCGAAAAACATGCCCCGGGGGGCGGGGCGTCGTGATGTCACTTTGTGACGTCACGATCGCTGGGCCGCCGCTGCTTCCGCAGCCCCCTTTTAAGCCGCAGAGTGAAAAGGCGCTCGTGGGGCTGCTGAGCGCTATCAGCGGCTCCCGCCATCGCACACAGCAGCCCCACGAGCCGCCTTTTCCCTCTGCAGCTCAAAAGGGAGCCGTGGAAGCGGTGGTCTGACGACAGAGTGCGCCTGCGAGAAATGTCACGCAGGCACACTCCGTCGTTGGGCCATGCGCTGCTGCTCCCGGGGTGACGGAGGGAGTGGCGGCGCGTGGGAGTGGCGGGAGGGGCCGCCGCTTGTCACCCCCACCCGCCGCTTGTCACCCCACCCTCCCCTGTCACCCGGGGCATACCGCCCCTACCCCCCCCCCCCCCCCCCAGCGATGCCCCTGCCCAAATCTTCCATTCTTGGGCTAGGTGATTGAGCGTGTGGTTGTGGAACAACTCCAGGCACGCCTGGGGGATGCAGACCATTTGGATCCCTTCCAGTCGCCATTCAGGCCTCATCATGGGACTGAAACTGCCTCGGTCGCGCTGGTCAATGATCTCAACCCTGGGCTAAAATTACCTAAACCGCAGTATGCACTGCTTGCTTCTATGTTCTATCAAGGGGGCTCCTGTGCACTCACTATTTCGCAACAGACATTCTCGAGTTCGATCGTTCTCTTCGCTCAGGAGAGCTGCAGCATCTTCTTGCCAGATGCACTCTTAGCACCTGGCCAGCTGTTTCAGCTAAAATAGACTTGGCATAAACTGCCCCTTGGCCAGAAAGCTCTTCTGAATTGTCTTTGCTCCTCTCTCGCTGGCAATTGTGCTTATTCATCTAATGTTACTAGGGCAGCAAAAAAAAAAAAAGTCAATTAATTGGTTTGGTTAATCAATTTTAAAACTTTTGATCAATAAAGCTTACCCCATATTAATCAGAAAGCACTTCCTTAGAAAAGTGAATCCTGCTGCATTTAGTGAGGCTCACTTGCACATGGGTATCCAAAGGAGCTGTGGCCTTAACTATTCTTCATGCTTCATGCTCTCCAACATTCCTCACATGAAAATAGATGCAGATTCAGCGGCTGACCAACACAAGCCAGAACCAAGTGACTGCTGTAAACAGGCTGGATTTAAGATTGATGAGGCTGTGGTGTAAACCACAGAGCCTAGGGCTTGCCGATCAAAAGGTCGGAGGTTCGAATCCCCGCGATGGGGTGAGCTCCTGTTGTTTGGTCCCAGCTCCTGCCCACCTAGCGGTTCGAAAGCACGTCAAAGTGCAATTAGATAAACAGGTACTGCTCCAACGGGAAGGTAAACGGTGTTTCTGTGCGTTGCTGTGGTTCACCAAGCGGCTTAGTCATTGTTATGTACTGAGTTGAATAGGATCCAAAATGCAGCAGTCTGATTGGTCCTAGAACAATAGGATTCAGAATGCAGCAGTCTGATTGGTCCTAGAACAATAGGATCCAGAATGCAGCAGTCTGATTGGTCCGCAGGAGCCACCCAATCCAGCTCCAGGTGGAAGTGAATCCGCAACCTGATTGGCATACAGGAGTATCCCGGAATTAGCCAATCACGTGGGGCCCATTGTGTAAATAGTGTATATAAAGCAGACGTTTTGGGGGAACTGCATTCCTCACTACTATGAGCTGAATAAAGAGCATGAAATTCACACTTGACTCCGAGTATATTTCAGTCACGCTGGCCGCATGACCCGGAAGCTGTACGCCGGCTCCCTCGGCCAATAAAGCGAGATGAGCGCCGCAACCCCAGAGTCATCTGCGACTGGACCTAACGTCAGGGGTCCCTTTACCTTTACCTTTTAAAGCTCCTGAAGGTAATGGGGCCCTTTATAGGTCCAGTTGTCCTTTGTCAACAACAAATTGTTGAATATATATAACACAAATTGTGTTGAATGTATGCTCTATGGTAATGTATGGACCTAAAGCCATTTAGGCACCCTATATATAGAAATGAGCAAATGAGCCAACCAGTGATATTTTAGGGAGCAGGCGGGGCCCATTACTTACATCATAGGATCCTACACAACACAACACACTGTTGCTGTATGTAGGCTTTATTTGATTTGTTTGTTATCTTATTTTTTAGAAATGTACATCCAGGGGTTTTTTTTCCCTTTACATTTTTTTGAGGTCCCCAAGAGAGTGGGGCCCTAAGCTATAGCTTCTATGTAAATATGGCACTGGCTGTAATGGCCGCTCTTCCACACCTGCAACCTCTCTGCACCCCTCGCAGCCATGCCAGCAGCCTTGTGGACCCCTCACTTCCCCCCTTCACCGCTTTCTTTATAGGAAACTGGTCAGCTGAGGAATGGTGAAAAGCTTTCTTAGCTTCATTCAGGCGACCCAGGTCTTGTTTTCGTAAAAACAGGAAGTGGCGCCATATTGAGCGGGAGGCATAGATCTAAGAAAGGCATTAGAAGACGCATGGATCTGAACACTGGGTAGCATGTTGAAACGCTGCACTGAAGAGAAGGCACCTCGGGAATTTGGGATTCTCTGTGGAAAAGTGAGAAGCTGCGATGGCTTGAGGGTTTTCGGGAAGATCCCAGTATTTTGGGGACTGTTGGAGGGTATGCTACTTTGTGTTTATAATGGTGGGAGAGGCATTCTTCCCCCTCTGACACACACAGGAGGGAATGCCTCTGCCTGTTGTTGTCCTCACTGCCAGATGATGAACTCGAACCCGGGGCTTTGTTCCTGCCAAATATTTTAACGCATAAAGCAAAGTGATATATAAAAAAAAGAGGGTAAAGAGACCCCTGACCATTAGGTACAGTCACGAACGACTCTGGGGTTGCGGCACTCATCTTGCTTTGCTGGCCAAGGGAGCCGGCGTACAGCTTCTGGGTCATGTGGCCAGCATGACTAAGCCGCTTCTGGCGAACCAGAGCAGCGCACGGAAACACCATTTACCTTCCCGCTGGAGCGGTACCTATTTATCTACTTGCACTTTGACATGCTTTCGAACTGCTAGGTTGGCAGGAGCAGGGACCGAGCAACGGGAGCTCACCCCGTCACGGGGATTCGAACTGCCGACCTTCTGATCAGCAAGCCCTAGGCTCTGTGCTTTAGATGGGAGGGGTATAAATAAATTATTATTATTATTAAGTGATACATAGGCAAGGGTTAAAAGGCAAGGGAGTGGGATCTGTTTTTTCCCTCAGGCAAAGGGTTATTCAATAGGTATCGGAGAGAAATGTTTTAAAATTGATTGATGATTACTATAGATAGATAAGGAGACTTAAGCCTACTTGAGTGCTTTGAGAACAGGTTGTAAGAAATGTATAAGAGTCTTAGCAGAAATTGGTAATTGAACAGGTGATGTGTAGGGAGAAAGGATGAACTTCTGAAATGAAAGTTGGAAATGTTATTGCGCAAAGGAGGGAGGAAAAGAGAGGGAACACCTGGGGGGAATTCAGCTTTCAAATTTGTATAAACTTTGTATTAATTTGGTCACAATTTGTTAAAAATTATGAAAAATTAATAAAAACAATTGGGGGAAGGCAAGGGTTAAAGGCCCAGCAGGTGAATTTTAGTGCCAAGTATGAGGTGAGACCCAACAAACTACACACCCCGTGCCTCTTCTTTTTGAAGAATGGGCTGGGCTGGGCTGGGCACAAACCCAGGTTGGGGTTGCCATTTGTCATGGATGCTTTAGTTGAGATTCCTGCATTGCAGGGGGGGTTGGACTAGATGACCCTTGGTGTCCCTTCCAACTCTACAATTCTGCAGTGTGATCAATCCCATTGGGTCTCCTATCCAGGTCCTGCAGAAGGCCTCGCACATCAACAGAGCTGTACTTACGGACCACTCTGCACAATTTGAAGTCGCCTTCAAGTCCTGCTGAACGTTTTGAACGTGCCCCGATGTGTATAACAGGAAAATGCCAAATCCCAGAAAAAGCAACCTGTCACACCTTATTGATGAGGAAAAATGAGTTATAAAGCACTGATTGAATTAGGCAGCATAATGAGTTCTGCAACCTGGCAGAAGCTTCTACAATAAACTGCTGAAGTGTTTGCTGACATTAAGCTGATCTTTTGCAATCGGAGTGATTTCAATGCGCTGCAATTGTTGCTTGCGCAGCAACCACAAACGTCTTCAGCAATGGCACGCTGCGTAAAGAACCACGTTTCTGAGTAATTAAACCAAGCTGTCTCTTCAAGATGGCAGGAAACATCCCTCGTCCAGCTTGTTAAAATGCAAGAGGCTCTCCTCTTTTTTCTTAATTAAGCCGAACAAATGCTTTTGTCCTGATTGCTTAGCGTTTTACAGCTGGAGGAGATCTGAGAGACGTTTTCAAGGGCAGCCCTGCATAGAGCACATTACAGTAGCCCAGCTGAGGCACATGAGACCACGGAGTCTAAATCCGAAGGGGTTAAATCCACAAAGTATCTTGCAAATTAATCCTCAAATATCCTCCCACATGTCTCAGACAAAAAATATGGACATCCTAATCTACATCAGGAAGCTTCTCCTGCATTTGATCATCATCATCATCATCATTAGAAACTGTGAGAATGATGGGGAACATAAAAGGGAAAGGTACCCCTGACAGTTAGTCCAGTCACGAACGACTCTAGGGTTGCGGTGCTCATCTCGCTTTACAGGCTGAGGGAGCCGGTGCCCATCTGCTTTTGCAGACAGTATTTCCGGGTCATGTGGCCAGCATGACTAAGCTGCTCCTGCCAAAGTCAGAGCAGCGAACGGAAACGCTGTTTACCTTCCCGCCGGAGTGGTACCTATTCATCTACTTGCACTGTGTGCTTTCGAATTGCTAGGTCAGCAGGAGCAGGGACCAAACAACGGGAGCTCACCCCGTCGCGGGGTCTCGAACCGCCAACCTTTCGATCGGCAAGCCCTGGCGGCACAGTGGTTTAACCCACAGCGCCACCCGCGTCCCCGATTGGGAACATACCAGAGAGTAAATCCTACTGAACTCGTGGGAGTTTGTTCTGAGTAAAAATGCTTAGGATTACACTGTAAAGGCTGTACAGTCTTCACCCAGCTGCATGGGAGTAACCACCACTGAATACAGTGGGACTTACTTCTTAGTAGACATGATGTAAAAGTCTTCAGTGAAAGGCTCCATTTACAACAAAGGAATAAACACTCCACGTGTTTCCTTTAAGAAATTGCTGGTTGTAGTTGAAGAATTTAAAGTGGATTGGTTAAATTTTCCTTCAAATTTATTTGGTGCAGGTATCTAATTTTCGGTATAAACAGGACTCTGTTTTTGCACACATCCCTTTCAATTGTTCTCTGAGACATGAAGGGGATGAAAAAGGGAAACCGGAACATTCCAGGATCAAATCAGAAACTGGGATGGTTTCTGTTAATTCTGGGACTGTCCCTGGACAATTGGGACACTTGGCACCTCCATTTGGGGTCAGCTATCAGCTTCCTTTTCCTTAGCCTAAGTTTTGTCCTTGTAGAACTCAGCAGGGAGAATGAGGACAAAACAGGCAGTCCACGGCGAGGCTCCTTACCGGGTCTTTGCCGCGGGACCACATTCATCCAGTGCTTTACCAGCTGCACTGGCTCCCGGTGGAGTACAGGGTCAGGTTTAAGGTGCTGGTTTTGACCTTTAAAGCCCTATGCGGCTTAGGACCCTCGTACCTAAGGGACCGCCTCTCCTGGTATGTCCCGTGTAGGACCTTAAGGTCCTCAAATAATAATCTTTTGGAGGTCCCGAGCAACAAAGATGCTAGGTTGGCCTCAACTAGGGCCAGGGCCTTCTCAGTATTGGCCCCGACTTGGTGGAACAGTCTATCACAAGAGACCAGGGCCCTGCGGGATTTGGCATCTTTCCGCAGGGCCTGCAAGACGGAGCTGTTCCACCTGGCCTTTGGGTTGGTTTCTGTTTGATATTTATGCTTCATTCTTTTATTGGTGGGTTATTTGAAAATGAGACTGCAGTTTTAATATTGAATTTTTAAATTTGTATTTTAATCTGTTATTTTAAATTGATTGTGTTTATGTTTTTGCTGTGATTTTAATTAGTGTTAGCCGCCCTGAGCCCGGTTTTTGGCTGGGAAGGGCGGGGTATAAATAAAAATTATTATTATTATTATTATTATTATTATTATTATTATTATTAGTCCAGTTATGGCAATGGTTTCTCCAGCTGGTTCAGTGTTTTGCTTGCTTGTTTCTAGTTAGATGATAGCTAGATGATAGCTTCATTGTTAGATGATAACTGATTTGTAAGCTGAAAGGTGGAAGCCAACTCACAACACCAGGAAAAACAAGTTTGTTTTCTCCTGCTCTGGAGGGTAGGACTTGAACCAATGGCTTCAAGTTACAAGAAAGGAGGTTCCAACTAACATCAGGAAGAACCTTCTGACAGTAAGAGCTGTTCGACAGTAAAATGGACTCCCACGAGAGGTGGCAGACTCTCCTTCCTGTGGGAAGCCTTTAAGCAGAGCTTGGATGGCCATCTATCATGGATGCTTTAGTCTCCACCCCAATCGTTCAGCCCGGACACTGAGGTCCAGCTCCGAGGGCCTTCTGGCAGTTCCCTCACTGTGAGAAGTGAGGTTACAGGGAACCAGGCAGAGGGCCTTCTCGGTAGTGGCGCCCCCTGTGGAACACCCTCCCATCAGATGTCAAGGAAATAAACAACTATCTGACTTTTAGAAGACATCTGAAGGCAGCCCTGTTTAGGGAAGTTTTTAATGTTTGATTCTATTTTTAATATTCTGTTGGGAGCCGCCCAGAGTGGCTGGGGAAAATATTTATTTATTATTATTATTATTATTATTATTATTATTATTATTATTATTAATGTTTATTATTTTATACTATACTACTACAAAAAATCAAACATACATTCGCATATATTTTCCAGTTTTGGCTAACATAGCCATGACTTCCCTCAGACCTTCCGCATGGCTTTCAAAATTATATCTTAGTATTATACTTCTTTAATCAACCATTGCTTACATTATCATAAATCTCATGCATACTCTAACTACCATACTTACAATAATATTTCTACACATTAACTACAAAACTTCTTGAAGTCCTATTAGCGTATTCAATTGCAAATTGTCTTTCAAATAGTTCGTAAACTTTAACCAGTCTTTGATGAATTTCTGGTCCCGCTGTTCCCGGATTCTTCCCGTCATTTTATCCAGTTCTGCATATTCCATCAATTTCACTGTCGAAAATTATTATTATATTATTTATTATTATTATTATTATTATTATTATTTGCTTTGCAAGGGGAACCTCAGGATCCTTTCCAACTCTCCAATTCCATGAGTCTTATATTCCATAGGATGACGGGCTAGATGGGCCACTGGCCTGATCCAGCAGAGCTCTTCTGATGCGCTTATGTCCTGGCGGCAAAACTCATTGTCAGTACAGAGAGTTACTTGGATTGACTTTCTACCTGTGGCTGGATTTTAATCGGCAAGCAGAGCAGCTGGGTTGCATTTGATAAGGCACTTCATGCCAGCCTCTTGAAGGCATCCTGGCAGCTTCTAGTCCCCAGAGCTAGTCTTCCTTTAGAGCGAAGGAGAGTTGTCTTGCTTCAACACACATCAGAGAGCTGGCCTTTGAAGAAATGCAAATCAAAGCAGACTCCCTGCTCCTCTGCTGAGACAATACAACTGTAATGGAAACGAACAAAAGAATTGAGTCATCTCCTGAGCCCATCGAGAAGATGCCTCTATCAAACAGACGCACACATTTCCCAGACATGGTCACCACACTGTGGCTTCAGCCTGTCTCAATTCATTTTTGCCGAGTTAATTTTTAAACTATAGATTCATTGTCCTCCTCAGAATGTCTTATCTCACCATGCAGGCAAACTAGGCTGCTGCTTGGGGTGGCACAACTGAAAGGGATGCCCACATCCCAGGAAGCAAGATGGCTTCAGGCTTGCCATTTCCAGACGCACTTCAAACCTCGTTTCAGTTTTTTAATCTGGCTTGGGAGCCAACTCTCTGAAGTAGAGATGAGCTATAAGAAAGAAATAGTTCAGCTCAAATGTTGACGGGAGCAATGTTATGTATTCAGTGGTCTGTGTTCGCCTGAGCTTGAGTCTGGACTAAGGATTCTGAGCTCCTGTGTTTTCATAACAGATACATGATGTCCAATCACAGAACATTTCAGGATTTGGGCCTCTGCCATTGGCCCTTGAACTCTGAGTCGTGATTCGCAGCTTGGAAGTTTAGACAGCCAATCACGTTGGGAGTGGGAGTGGCCCAGGCTTTCAGGAATGTATATAAGCAGTTGCTTTACCCCGGTTTCCCAGTTATGTAGTTCAATAAAGGTTCTTGCTGTGTCTTGGCTCGTGGGAACCCATCTACACTTCAAGCAAAATCCTAGCACAGAGCAATCTCGACAACTATCCTGCGAGGAAGACATCTGCACACTACAGCTGCACTAACGTGTCACGGCATACAGTTTGGAAAGCTCTGCTTTAGGGAAACTCCACATAGGAACATGGGAAGCTGACTTTTATTGAGTACTTATTCAAGCAGTGAATTGTTACACTGTGGAACTCACTTCCCCAGGATGCAGTGGTGGCCACCTGTTTGAAGGTCTGGAAAAGAGGATTGAACAAATTCATGGAGGAAAAAGCTATCACGGCCTGCTAGCCATGACAGCTATGTTAACTGTCCATGGGTCCTTTACCTTTTACCTTTCGCCTCGACAGTCAGAGGCAGTATGTATCTGAATGCCAGTTGCTGGAAAGCTCAGAAGGAAAGAGTGCTCTGGCAATTTTTTTAAATTCACATTCAAATGCTATCTTAATCCAATTCCCTGCCCACCCCCTCCATTGTTAAATCCACGGGTCTGAAACACACCAATGTGAAAAGCCTCGGTCACTAGTGGTAAACACGGTTCTGCTTGTTTTTTTAAAAGTTCTGCCTAAGTGTTATATTCTGGGCAGCTGTTATATTCTGGGCAGCTTCCATGCATGAGGACAACTCAGAAGACATGGTGCTCCTCAGTGAAGCCGCTATTAATAGCCCAAGTGTCGATTTTCAGCAACTCGCTAACAAATCTAACTCACGGAGGGAAATGAAAACCTTCCAACTTAAAAGCTTATTGAGGATGAGAGTCCTAATTAGTTATATAATGTTCTCCTGGCAAGCAGAAGGAAAGAGGGTGCATTATGGAGCTCTTAAAAGTACGTACATCAGGAGCAGCATTTTAAAGCAGTGGATTGGAACAGGGATTTCGATTGTCTTCATTCTGAGCATTTGAGGAATAGTTCAGAGCGAGGGCAACTCATCTATAGGAAAGACAGGAGATCCGATCTTGATAAGGCTATGCTCCAACTTTCCTATCCTATCTGATACCTCGTGCCACAATTTCTGTGTTACCCCAATTGTTAACAACCATCATTGTCTGGTTTGTTTCCTTCTGACCTCGGTGTTTGCAGTCCTCCCTAGCCATGTCTAGGGCTTGCCAACATGGCACCCATGGATGAATGGTTGCCCAAAGAGATCTTCCCTTGTACCCAAAGGGCTCCTCCTGGCTGAAATTAGAAGAAGAAGAAGAGGAGGAGGAGGAGGAGGAGGAGGAGTTTGGATTTGATATCCCGCTTTATCACTACCCTGAAGGAGTCTCAAAGCGGCTAACATTCTCCTTTCCCTTCCTCCCCCACAACAAACACTCTGTGAGGTGAGTGGGGCTGAGAGACTTCAAAGAAGTGTGACTAGCCCAAGGTCACCCAGCAGCTGCATGTGGAGGAGCGGGGAAGCGAACCCGGTTCACCAGATTACGAGCCTACCGCTCTTAACCACTACACCACACTGGCACACTTGAGGAAACATTCTGTTGTAGCCAATAGCCTAGAAGTTGCAGTGCATGATTGGTTACAAGGGTGTTGCCCATTACAATTTTTGCAGTTGCTCCGAATGCCTATTTGTCACAGAGAGTGCCAGTCAGTAAATCACACATTTCAAAGTTGGAGTTAACTCTTTATTAGGAAAAACACAATCTCCGCAGGCTTCACTAAGCGTCAGGTCTAAGGAGCACAGCTGAGATTGAAAGTCCCCACCTCTCCACAACCGTCCAAGTACCCTCCTCTCTAGGGTTTTCCCAAGCAATCGGAGACGATGCCTGTGTGCAGCTGATCTCTCCGCCACCCTTTTCATGCCTCTCCTGGTTCTGAGAGGCTGGAGGTAGAGCTTGTAGCAGCAGGAGGGGGAGAAACCTGTGACCCTTCCCCAGCCTAACTCATCTCTGTCTCCTGACCTTCCTCCTCCCCTGCTTCAGCTTCTGCCTCTGATTCTGGACTGCTCTCTGCCACAGACTCTCCCTGCTCACTTAGCCCTGTTGCCCCTTCAGCTTCCAACACCTCCTCTACCCGTTCTTCTCCCTCTGACCATTCATCATTGTCCCACCACCATTCCCTGGGCTCTGAACCTTCTTCCCTTGGAGGTTCCCCAGCTGGTTCCTCCCACCATTCCTCTGGGTCCAACCAGTCCATGACTCTATTGAACCCCCCCAAAATTGGCACCCCCTGGTCTGTTATGCCTTCTGCTTGGGAGAACTCTTCACACATTCAATAAAGCAGATTGGAGCCCACAAAAATCTTACGCTGGAATAAATTTGTAAGACCTTAAGGTACTCTTATTTTTTGCCACAACAGGCTGACCAAGTGACCTGCCCTGGAAACTATCCTTGATTGATTGATTGATTGATTGATTGATTGATTATAAGAATTTTATTTCTATAGCACCCTCAGCATGCACAGTCTTTCACAATGTAGAAGGAGGCAGGTGTCTGCCCCAAGCCACTTACAATCTAAAATTTGACATGTGAGCGACCACAGGAGGAAGGAAACGGAGATAGGAGTAAACAGGGAAATTAGAAGCAATTGTTTTAGTCAAACTAGCTTTCGCTTGCCTAAACACTAAGCTGCAGCAGAGCACAGAAATTAAGGAGCAATTCCAAAAGCGTCACAAATAAATGGTTTGGGGGCAGGAGAAGGAAGAAGGATCATGGATCATGGATCAATAAGGTGTTCCGGGAGGGAATCATAGGATCGTAGCATTGGAAGGGACTCCAGGGGTCATCTACTCCAACCCCCCTTGTGACAGGTGGCCATCCAACCTCCCGTTTAGGAGGATGGGGCATGCCATTTGTGTACAACAGGGGTGGAGAACCCTTTTGGTCCAGTGGGCCAGATTGTTATCTCCCCCACCTTATGGTCAGCTTTTGCAGGATGGGTGGGACCAAAACCCCTCAACCAGCTGGCATCATGATGACATCAGGCAACTGCTAGGTTGGCAGCCCCACCCACATGTCAAAGATGACTCACGAGAGTGGCATACCCCTCACAGGAAATGCACTGGTGAAGCAGCACCCAGAACGATTGAACCCCTGCCTCAAACCCAGGGGCATCAGCTGATAGGCCATTTCCCTTAAACTATATCCACCTGTCTATCAGGATTTGTTTGCTTTCTTGTTTTTCTGTTGGATCTTCGAGGTGTAATTAACCAGTTTAGCACCACCGTTAGAATTCCAGTGCAAAGAAGGAGAGTGAGTCACTGCACACAGCAGCTATCTTACTGTGATTTCGTTTTATTATTATTATCATTATTATTAAGAACACAGATTGATTTGCAGATCATATGAGACCAGCTACAGTCATTGAAACAGGCACTGGGAAAGAGAAAGAAATCAAAAGGGTTTAGTTTGTAACTAACTGCAGCCAGGGACCTATTATTTCCTCCCAGTTGCAGAGCAGATTCCATCCCACAATTTAAACAGGAAAAACAGCAGTGTTTAATAAATAATGCAGGTTTGTTTGTTTTTCAAGGAACTGTAAGGCAGTTCTGGGTTTAGGAAAACTCCAAACCCAGAGGGAAAACCCGTTCTACTTGGGCAAAGCTGAATGCACAACAATGCATGCTGGTGCTGACTTGGAGAATCGAATTTTGGTTCACTTTAGTCAATAGCATATGAGGAGGTTTGGAGAGTCATTGCCTTAGTTCCTATCCCATGGAGCTGCCTTTATTGGGGAAGGGCTGTGGCTTAGGGGCAGAGCATCTGTTTTGTGTGCATAAGGCCCGGGTTCGATTCCTGAAACTTCCCAGGCTGGAAAATACCCTCTGCCTGAAACCAGGTTAAACCAGTTTTTTCTCAAACTTGGGCCTCCGGCTGTTGTAAAACCACAGCTCCCATCATCCCTGACTGCTGATCCTGCTAGCTAGGGAGGATGGGAGTTGTAGTCCACCAAGAGCCAGAGACCCAAGATTGAGGGAAAACTGCAATAAGTAGACAATACTGAGCTCAATGGGTAATGGTCCGAGTCAGTATAAGGCAGCTTCCAATCTTCCTGTATGTGCTGGTGACGGTTTCTAAAGCCTCAACTACGTGGCTATATGAAATCTCTAAATAAGGGCCAATGGGGGGAGGGAAGAGAAATTTCAGAGCCAAGCAACTACATTCCACCCTGACTCTCAGCGCCACCATTGCCCTACTGCCAGTTTTCACCAGCAGCAGGGTTGAGCCCACAGAAGGTTGCGCTTCAGCCGTTGTGCCAAAGACTCAGGCAGTCTCGCATTCCGTGGTTTCGGTGAGGCACATGCCGCAGTCACACCGAATGGCTTTGGGGTACGTGTAGAACGGGCTGACGTTGGCCGCACAGTTTGGCAGCTTCACCGTCTCCAGCTTGGTCTCGTTGTAAGTGCAGACGCGGTGGTGGGCTTCGATGTAAGGGGGTTTCAGCACAGGTTTCTAGCCACAAGGGAGACAAAGAGGGAGAGAGGAAGTAGAGAGGGAGAGAGGAAGTAGAGAGGGAGAAAGGGAGAAGAGAGGGAGAGAGGAGATGTTAGCCTGAGTATGTCTTTGGAGCAAGCTTGTTTTCTCCTGCTCCAGAAGGCAGGACCCAAACTAATGCCTTCAGGTTACACAAAAGGAGATTCCAACTCATAATAATAATTAATTTATACTCCGCCCATCTGACTGGGTTTCCCCAGCCACTCTGGGCGGCTCCCAACAGAATATTAAAAACACGATAAAACATCAAACATTAAAAACTTCCCTAAACAGGGTTGCCTTCAGATGTCTTCTAAAAGTCAGATAGTTGTTTATTTCCTTGACATCTGATGGGAGGGCGTTCCACAGGGCAGGCGCCACTACCGAGAAGGCCCTCTGCCTGGTTCCCTGTAACCTCGCTTCTCGCAGGGAGGGAACTGCCAGAAGGCCCTCGGAGCTGGACCTCAGTGTCCGGCCTGAACATCAAGAAGAACTTTCTGACGGTAAGAGCCATGCAGCAGTGTGAAACGGACTCCTGCGTTTTGATTCTACAAACGTTTAATTGTTCTAAATTGTCTTTGCTCTGAATTTTTTTAGTCGTTCCTATATTATCTGTATGTCGCCTTGAATCACCGTCAGGGAAAGAAGCAGGGTAGAAATAAATTACATAATAGTCATAATTTCTGAAGGGCTGTCATGGAAGATGGCGCGAGATTGTTTTCTGCTGCTCTGGAGGGTAGGACTTGAACCAGAGGCTTCAAGTTACAAGAAAGGAGATTCCGACTAAACGTCGGGAAGAACTTTCTGACAGTCAGAGCTGTTGGACAGTGGAATGGTCTCCCTCAGGAGGTTGTGGACTCTCCTTCCTTGGAGGTTTCAAAGAAGAGACTGAATGGCCACCTGTCATGGATGCTTTAGTTGGGATTCCTGCGTTGTCGGAGGTTGGACCCTCAAGGTCACTTCCAACTCTTCAATTCTATGAGTCTATGAAATAGACTGTTCTCGAAGCTACTAACATGAGTTTGGCCAAACTGCGAGAGGCAGTGAAGGATAGGTGTGCCTGGCGTGCTCTGGTCCATGGGGTCATGAAGAGTCGGACACGACTGAATGACTGAACAACAACATGAAATAGGCTTGTCCTCAGCATTCACCCAAACCTGCATATAGTGAAGGTGCCAGGTATGTTGGGAGGGAGTTTCACAACTTAGAGGCTGCCAGCGGCGGAGCATCATGCTCCAGCACTGGGGACGGGAAGCAGGCGGGGGCAGGGCTGGCATGCGTTCTGGGGGCAGGGCGCTGCCCGCACGCAGATATGGGGGCAGGGCACGCAGCGTGGGTGGGGGGGCAGCCGAGATGGAACCCTACCAGGATCCTGCTGCCCGGGGTGCCCCGCCCCTACGCCCCACCCTTCCAACGCCAGTGGAGGCTGCCACAGGCGATTTCCTCTCCTGGGCTACAGCCACCCTCAGCTTCTGAGGGCAGTGGAACAAGTAAGAGGGCCTACTCTGTCAGTCTTAACACCCAGGAAGATCTGTAGAGGAGGAGGTGGTCTTTCAGGGACTTGGGACTTGTGGGCTTTCCAGATCATAGCCAGTCCTTTGAATTTCCTCGGTGGGAAAAGTGAGAATGAAAGCGTTTATTTCTCCATCACAAGATTTAATACACAAACACACACACACACGTGTGTGAAATGAAAAGGAGTCTAAAATTAGTCACGATCTTGTTCTGCTTAATGTGCATGGACTTGCTTGCCCTGTTTTGTCACACCCACTCACAAACACCTAACAGCACAATCACCACAACTGTGAGTCAGTGGCTCTATTTTAATCCCGAGGAATTTTTTGTCGGTGGAGCAATAAAGGACAGTTCCCCCTTAAGTGCTTAAGCTGTAAGGAGCTTTCGAAATTATATAATGACAGCATTAAGTAATTGCTTGAGAATATATTTTGCCATGCAACCACTAAGGCGTTCTTAAGAAGATAGAGGGGGAAACCTGCCGTGTGGAATTTCAAAACAAGTGGCTCTCATTAGAGATGCAGCCCCATTGCAAATATGCAATATTCGGTGATGTCAGCTATTTGTGTGTCAGAACAAGCCATTAAAGACCTCTGGAAAGTTACAAAGTAAGGATGGCGGACAAATTCTGTTCAGTTCACATTTAATGGTAAACCAACCAAATCTGCACTTTCCAGAATAATAGGTGAACCAAATCACAGCCCTCTCTCAAAATTCTCGCCCCTCCAAATTTTTCAGTTCAGTTCTCCAGCCAAGTAATATGTGCAAAATTGCACACACTGTGGTAAAGTGTGCATGAAAAATTGCATACATTCATGAAAATTAAGTCAGGAAAAGATGTGTACATTAGGCAAAAATGCATATCAAAATGTGTACTGTATGTGAAAAAGAAATTGGTGCTGAAATGTTAGTGGATTTTAATGAGTACTTTTAAAATATTTGTTTGTTTGTTTGTTTTATTAAATTCATATATTGCCCTTCATCCAAAGATCACAGGGCAGTTCACAACATAAAAATACAAAATGGAAACACAAAATACATAGTAAAACAAAAGCAAAAGCAAAGCAAGCAATAATGATGTGGAAATGTAGAGATGATTGGAAAAATAAGAAACTGAGGGATACTGAAATGGACCGATTTGCCCAGACCAAATTGACAAGTATTTTGTCCATGTGTCCTATATTACAGAGGATAGTCCCCTGTTTGAAGGAATGTCCAGACCAAGTCCAGATTAAAGATAAAGAACCTTAAAAAAGAGAGAGTGTATCATGGAAGGTCATTGTTATTTTGAGGAGCTTTTAAGTGGGGAACAACAAGGCTCCTTATGGCCTTTATGGTGCCTCCCCTTTCACCCCCTAACTCTAGTGCAGGAGGAAGGTCTGTGGTTCAGTGGCCCAGCATCTGCACACGGAAGATGCCAGCTTCAATCCCCAGCATCTCTAGGTAGGGCTGGGAAAGAGCCCTTATCCGAACCCCTTGGGAGCCCCTGCCACTCACCTCCCAAGTCTGACAACGGCCCCAGCAGGAGTCTGTCGTAATTCGCATCGCCTTGCAGCCAGGCTTCTTGGCCAGGAAAGTGAACTCACGCACAGCGCAACCAGTGAATGTTTGCAGGTTGATGCTGGGGGGCTTGGGGGCACCGGCCCAGCTGGCCAGGATAAAGAGAAGCAGTGAGCCTTGGATCACGGATGGGAGCTTCATTCTGTGTGGGAAACAGCAAAGACGGGGACTTGTTAAAGAAGCTCGCCTGGGGTATGCTCTGCATCAGAACTGGGCTTTCCCAATGTCTTTGGACTCCAATTCCCATAATCCACAGCCAGTATGGCCAACAGTTGAGGATGATGGGTATTGTAGGCCAACACATCTGGAAGACCCACCCCATCCTTCTTCTGCATAATCAAGATCCCACCTTGAGGTCCTTAGACCAAGTTACTTCAACCGCACCTTATTGCTGATATCTTGGACCATTGTCTCATTCTGGTGGCTTGTTTTTTTGTGAACAGTTTTGGCAGTGCTGAAAAACAGCTCCTCATCTGGGTGGTTTTTTTGTTGTTGTTGTTGTTGTTTTGGCAGCCAACAAGAAAGATCACTTACACATTTATATGGTCTTCCATCACCCTCATTTGCCCTCAGTGGTATCAATAGATGACAATATCAAACTGCCCTCATATATCAAACTGCCATCATCCCCTGCAAGGATGGCTAATGAACAGAGGTGATGGAAGTTGTAGTCCAACAATATGTGGAGGACCACAGATTCTCCATCGCTGATATAAATATCTACCTATCCATCTATGTATCTACCTGTGATGGGGAACCTGTGGCCCTGCAGATATTGTTGGACTACAATTCCCTTCATCCTTGATTATTGGTCATCCTGATTAGTTCAGCATCCTCTCGAGGGATGCAGGTTCCCCATTCCTGTCTCAATTTTTTTTTCTGGTGCCCAGCTGGGACCGTTTTTTCCAAATACGAAAGCCGGGCCAATTTTTCTCACATCTCTTTAAAAGAAATAGACCCATCTCAATGAATATTTCTGTGGCCGTCGATTGCCTTTGTTCGCTGTCACCTCCTGGCTGCCCCTTAGACTAGCTGCAAACAATGACCTGCACCTAGCCGAAAGACAGCAGACTCTCTTACCTAGCTCGAGGAATGGCCCTCGCTTCTCCAGCTGCGGTTCTGCAAAGCAGTCACTTGCCAAAGGACGGGAGACGGCCTCCTCCTCTGTCAGTGTCGGCTCTTGCCAGAGCTCCTTGCCAGCTGCTACTAGGCTGCTTAATTGCTCAAATTTATAGAAAAGGCTGTGTCAGTCAAACCACAATGGAGGCAGATCCTTACATGAACACGCAGCGGCATCAAAGGCGATGGGTTAGAAAAAGGAGCCTCTCGTTCCCAGCGCTAAGTTCAGGGATATTGTTTTTTCCCCTCTTCTCCCTAACATCACCCGAGTGGAACAAAAGGGAGCATCTTGGTGGGGCTGCAGGATCGTGGCAAGGAAAAAATGAGCAGGCCACTGGATCTCCCCCCAACCCCCTCCTTCGTGGCACTTTCCACCCCTTGGCATTCAGAATGGTGCAAAGTCAGTCTCCCGGGTATCCGTTATCCCAGGAAAAGCAAGAGCTGAGCCAATCGCACAATAAGGAGAAGATCAGGCCAACAAAACCTTGAGTTAAATTTCACTGCCTTAGCTCCTTTGTTGTGTGAGTATGGAGGGTGGAGCGGGAGGGGGCGCACATTTCCTAATTCTGTGCGGTGATTATTGCAAGGTGTGTGTAACCATGTAAACTTTGTAAATCGCTAAGGAGCCAGCTGGCCCTTGGTTCTCTGTAAGCATTAACACTGCAGATGAAGAAGAAGAAGAAGAAGAAGAAGAAGAAGAAGAAGAAGAAGAAGAAGAAGAAGAAGAAGAAGAAGAAGAAGAGAAAGAAGAAGGTGCTATATTTGGGGAAGTTTGCTTGCAAAAAAAAAATATGTGCATATTAGGCAAAATTGCACACCAAACCGTGAATATTCTGTGTGTGTGTGTGTGTGTGTGTGTGTGTGAGAGAGAGAGAGAGAGAGAGAGAGAGAGAGAGAGAGAGAGAGAGAGAGAGAGAACTACTGATGAAATTCTCATGAGGAATTTCATAGGAACCTAGGAAGTTGCCTTCTATTGAGGCAGACCCTTTGTCCATCTAGCTGCATACTGTCTGCACTGACTGACAGCTGCTGCTCAGCATTTTAGGCAGGGGGCATTTGCAGGCGAGCCAGTGTGGTGTAGTGGTTAAGAGCGGTAGACTTGTAATCTGGGGAACCGGGTTCGCTTCCGCTCCTCCACATGCAGCTGCTGGGTGACCTTGGGCTAGTCACACTTCTCTGAAGTCTCTCAGCCCCACTCACCTCACAGAGTGTTTGTTGTGGGGGAGGAAGGGAAAGGAGAATGTTAGCCGCTTTGAGACTCCTTCGGGTAGTGATAAAGCGGGATATCAAATCCAAACTCTTCTCTTCTTCTTCTTCTTCACCTGGAGATTCCATGGAATACTGAACTTGCAAAGCAGATGCTCTGTCAATGAGCAATGGCCCTTCCCAATAACTCAGAGAAAGGGCATTTGAGACAGACACACACAGAGAGACACACACACACACCTGATATGGAAATGTGGCTAATTCAAGTTAGACTGGGAAACCGATAAGTTAAGGAAAAACCAAAATTGGCCAGTTCATCCTCCTCTACCCAGTCCCCAAAGAGCTTCTTGGAGACATATCTATGACAAGGTAAAAGGCAATATGAAATGAAAGTTCTACTTGTTTTTCCTGTGTAGTCAATCAGGCGTTGTGTCCTACAGGCATATGTAGTTCAGAAAAGGGTCACACAAGACAACTAGATCAACGTCTACCAAAGTGTAGGAAGTCAAGGGGGAAGTCCCCTGTTTCCATTCATTCATATAAACTATGGAAAAAAGCGGCTTCTTCTTTTCTTGCGCACATGCATGCACACAGAAACACCTTGAATTGATTCTCTCCCCCCATTTTTGTCGCTGTTTACAAATGTTGCCCTGGCAACGGTGATGCTGAATGGCAGCTGTGTTGCCTGTGAGACATGACACATCTCTCCAAACACCAGCTTGTCCCTTGCCCTCCTGCCAGACGCTCATCTCACTGTGGATGGCCTCCCAGCCAGACAACCCACCGCTGCCTCAGCCACCTCACCCCTTGCGCCACTTGGCTGGCTGACTAGTGCCGACAGGATTAACCCTTAAGTTACAAACCGAATGGTCCCTGCTGTTACATTTCCTGCAGATTCAAAATTACACCATCAGTCAGAAAGTTATCTATTTCAGCCTCTGGTCCAAACTCTGATGGTAAAGAGACCATCTGAAATTGCTTAACTAGTCAAGTGGTTTGTCATGGAATTCTACTCAATATTGATCCAGAACAGATTCTAATGTATACGGTAGTTAAAGGTAAAGGTAAAGGACCCCTGACCATTAGGTCCAGTCGTGGATGACTCTGGGGTTGCGGTGCTCATCTCACTTTACTGGCTGAGGGAGCCGACATACAGCTTCCGGGTCATGGCCAGCATGACTAAGCCGCTTCTGGCGAACCAGAGCAGCGCACGGAAATGCCGTTTACCTTCCCGCCAGAGCAGTACCTATTTATCTACTTGCACTTTGACGTGCTTTCGAACTGCTAGGTGGGCAGGAGCAGGGACCGAGCAACGGGAGCTCACCCCGTCGCGGGGATTCGAACCGCTGACCTTCTGATCAGCAAGCCCTAGGCTCTGTGGTTTAACCCACAGCGCCACCCGCATCCCAACTTAAACTTACAATAACTTATAATAAGTCTAAAACTTAACACTAAGCTTACTATGTACAGAACACCACACCAGAAGAGAAAGAGATTCTGTTCAATTTCTGAGGTACGACTGTATTGCAGCTTATCAACCACATGAACTAAAGAACCAATGTGGGTGTACCTGACTCCCACCGACATTCCTCAGTTCGAGATAGGGGATAACTTCAATTCAGTAAAGGTGAGTTTACCTGGTTTGAACTTTCTGGAACAAGATGGCACCGGAAACCACAGGCATACATTGAAATTCATGCTTCTCTAGATTTTGCAATGCAGTTCTCCAGCCAGGTAATGTGTAAAAAAAGCGTGCTAGGGTAAAGCGTTCATAGAAACGCATATGTTTTGTGAAAATAACATACGAAATGCATTATATTAGGGAAAGTTAGGGAACTTGTGCTTTGCAAAAAATTGTATCTATTCAGCCAAACTGTATGCCTAAAAATATAAGTTTTGGGTGAAATTTGCAATAAAATGCTGACGAATTTTCATTAGGACTTCCTTTAAAAATTGCAAATTTATGTGGAGGAGTGAATTTAAGACCTGGGAAATTGGGGGGAGGGAAGAAGTTGAAATCTACAGACTCAGCCTTCTCTCGGCAGCCCATCCAGTGCCTCTCATCCTTTTGATCATCATGCATGCACACGAAAGCTCATACCAAGAACAAACTTAGTTGGTCTCTAAGGTGCTACTGGAAGGAAGTTTTTTATTTTGTTTTGACTATGGCAGACCAACATGGCTACCTACCTGTAACTAGTGCTATTAAACTTGTTCTTAAATTGTGTTCAGTCTGATTGGGTGGAGGATGCCCACCCTCATTGGGATCCTTAACCCTAGCCTTGCCCAGGTATCACTCAGATTTATGCATGAAAGCAGATGAGTTCCTCATCCAGCAGCGAGGGCCAGGGCATCTTTGGTCATTGTGCCACATATGAATCTGCTTCTGCATAAATCAGGAGTGATCCATGCCAATCATCTGGGAATTTGCTGCCATTTCTATGGATCGGGACCATCTCATCTTTTAAATACAGAGAAGCACACACCCATCTTACTTTCTTTCAGAAACTCCTATATTCCACCTTGCTTTCTATTTCTTGTGGAAAGGCTCATATGACAATGAAACGGTCTGAATCCCATAATCCCTTCCCTCTGGCTCAGAGACTGAAGTTGAAGCTTTACAACCATAGAGACTCTATATCTTATGTCATCGTTGGGTGGTTTGATTTTCCTATTGTTCCTGACCAGCAGGCTGGAAAAGAAAACCTCATTCTGACATGATACTACATCCTTTAAAAAAATTAAAAATTAAAAAAATGTTTCCAAGATTGCAAACTTTATTTATCACCAAGGCAATCAGAAAAAGCTTTTGGGGAGGGGTGGGGAGCTGCCTGCCTGCCTCCCTGCCTGCTGCTCCAAGAGGAGAGACAGTTGCAAGAAGTCGGAGTGTTTCCCTTAGCCTAAAATGCATGCAAAGAATGTGCTCGTGAACAAAACACAAGTTATAGTTGGGAGTGAAACAAATTCAACATCTGTGAAATTAACGCTGTCCACCTGTTCAAAGAAATCTCAGTAGTTTCATCCAATGGGTTTTAAGTGCTTAAATCTGCCTAAATTGCATACAGCTAAAACAATAGTTTTCACCTAAAGGAATGGGGAGAAGAAGCATACTTGGACTTATAGAACCATCAAATTGTAGAGTTGGAAGTAACCACAAAGGTTGGCTAGTCCAACTTCCTGCAATGCAGGAATCACAGCTAAAGATGACCACAGATGCAGTGGTGTCCAAACTTTTTTCAAAGAGAGCCAGATTTGATGAAGTGAAGGGCTGTGTGAGAGTCAGTGTGGTGGAGTGGTTAAGAGCGGTAGACTCGTAATCTGGGGAACCGGGTTCGTGTCTCCGCTCCTCCACATGCAGCTGCTGGGTGACCTTGGGCTAGTCACACTTCTTTGAAGTCTCTCAGCCCCACTCACCTCACAGAGTGTTTGTTGTGGGGGAGGAAGGGAAAGGAGAATGTTAGCCGCTTTGAGACTCCTTCGGGTAGTGATAAAGCGGGATATCAAATCCAAACTCTTCTTCTTCTTCTTCTTCTTCTTCTTCTTCTTCTTCTTGCTTCTTCAAAGGGCCAACCATAGTTGTTGAGCTTTATTTAGGATTGAAGCTGTTGAACTTTTGGGGGGAGGTTAAGTTGTTGAGCTTTTTTAGGGTTGAAGTTGTTGAGGTTTTTTTAGGATTTTACCCCAGGAAATAAACTGCCACAGGGGGCTGGATTTAACCAACCGGCGGACTGGATTAGGCCCCTGAAACAGACTTTGGACATGCCTGACAGATGGCCATCCAAACTCTCTTTAAAAGCCTGCCATGAAGGAGAGGTCATTACCTGAAGCTGTTCCACTTACAGCTTCAGAAAGTTTTTCCTGGTGTTTAGTCGGAATCTCCTTTTTTGTAACTTGAAGCCATTGGTTCAGGTCCTACCCTCCAGAGCAGGAGAAAACAAGCTTGTTCCCTCTTCCATGGGACAGCCCTTGAGATATTTGAAGAGGGCTATCATGTATCTCCTCTCAGTCTTCTCTTTTCCAGGCTAAACATACCCAGCTCCTTCAACCGTTCCTCCTAAGACTTGGTTTCCAGACCCTTGGTTGTCTTGGTTGCCCTCCTCCAGCATCTCAATATCCATCTTCTTTTAAATAGATAGTTACATTTTTAAAACATGTCTGGGAGGATTGGACCAGAAGGTGGCTTCCATCTCTGAGGTTTCCAGGGTTTCAGACAGGAAGTCTTTTCCAGCCCTGCCTGCAGGCGGCAGGAATCGTACCCATGACCCTCTGCGTTCAAAGCATCCCCCCCTTACCTCTGAGCTGCAACTCATCTCCAACCAATTATGAGCAGCATAAGAATTCCAAGGCAAGGATGCCCAATTCATGAAATGGATTTTATGAGCCCTGCTACCTGCTCAAAGAACAGCTCAATTAGGCAATACTGTCCCTGAACTGTTTCCTGCCCCACCTGGTCATGATAAAAAGTACTATTTAACTTTAAAGAATTGATGATGGGGTCTACTGCTTTCCTCTTCCCTCCATAGTCCTGTTACCTTTTATGTTGTGTATTTATTTTTTTGGGTTATCTGCCTGTAGGCAAGGACTGTCTTGTTTCAATGGATTGCACATAAACTGGTTTGAGAGACTTTTCGGCTGAGGATTGGGGTAAAAGGTAAATGCATCAGTACATACATGCATACTTCCTTGCTAACTGCCACCTGGAACTGCTGTTTACACAGGTTGGTTTGACCTTCAACCTGCAGGTATATCGCCACCCATATCCTGCCCAGGTGGAAAAGGGATGAGTTGTTTTGTGATGAATGATAGAATGTCTTCCTTCCTTCCTTCCTTCCTTCCTTCCTTCCTTCCTTCCTCCCTCCCTCCCTCCCTCCCTCCCTCCTCCCTCCTCCCTCCTTCCTCCTCCTCCTCTCTCCTCCTCCCTCCTCCTCTCTCTCTCTCCTTTACTCATCTTATCTCCTCTCTTTCTTCAAAATGATAACTCCTTTTTTCTTCCACTCTTCATCTAAATTAATCTCTGAGATGTTTCAAACTCTTGTCAAACTTTTTGTTTGTTACAAAAGCCAAAATAAAGTAATTTTGCTCTTATCAGCTCTTCATCTCTTATCCAGCTGTTCAATTCCATCGGAACTCAAGAGAGTTCACAACCGAGGCCATTGTGAAATTGATCCGACTTTCCCCTTTCAGTTAATTAATCAGAACTGAGTCAAGTAGTTCCTGCTTATGTTTCCAGTAAATGCGATGCTATTCTCAAAAGCGACGTTTCCAACTTATTTTCATTGGCATCCAACTTCGTCACGCCAGAGAAGCTCCTTCTGGAAAAAGCTATGCCCCAAAAAGACTAAAGTGGGAAATGGGTTTTCCGGGCCATTTATTGGAAAGGATTTGCTAAGGGCAATTAAAGGAAGGGCAACCTGGAACAATAGTGACACTGCAGCATTATAGGCCGGCTCCTTTCTGACATCTTAAAATATTGCCAGCATGGCTAAACCTTTCGATGGCAGGCAAAGCCTACGGGGGTGCGCTGTAGCAATTAGGGTGCTGGACCACAAACTGGGAGACCAAGGGTCCAGTCCCCACTCATCCATGAAACTCATTGGGTGACCCTGAGCCAGTCGCTGCCTCTCCATCTAACCTTGAAGGGTTGTTGGGAAGATGAAACGAGGATTGGGGAGAATCATCTTGAGTTCTTTGAAGGAAAGGCAGAATACAAATGCATTCATTCATTCGATTGTTTTAAATTTACTTAAGCTATAAATTGTTTAAAGGCCTCTGCATTTCAGTAGGCCCTTTAAGGAAGTGTGCTGTTCTTGTGATTAGTTTTAATTGCACTTTTTGTAATTGTTTACATACGCAGCTTAGAATCTAAGATAATTAAGAGGGGTATAAAAAGGCAAAGGTAAAGGAACCCCTGACCGTTAGGTCCAGTCGTGTCCAACTCTGGGGTTGTGGCACTCATTTTGCGTTACTGGCCGAGGGAGCCGGCGTACAGCTTCCGGGTCATGTGGCCAGCATGACAAAGCCGCTTCTGGTGAACCAGAGCAGCGCACGGAAATGCCGTTTACCTTCCCGCCAGGAGCAGTACCTATTTATCTACTTGCACTTTGACGTGCTTTCGAACTGCTAGGTGGGCAGGAGCTGGGACCGAGCAACGGGAGCTCACCCTGTTGCGGGGATTCGAACCGCCAACCTTCTGATCAGCAAGCCCTAGGCTCTGTGGTTTAACCCACAGCGCCACCCGCGTCCCTAAGAGGGGTATAATTGGCTTAAATATACAAAAAACAGAAGCATAGTAATTTAGGTAACTCCTATACCATACCTTTAAATCACATAGCTTCCCCAAAAAAGGATTCCTGGGAACAGTGGTTTACCCAGCGTAAAGCTAGAATTCCCAGCACCCTTGGAAAACTAAGGTTCCCAGGATTTTTAGGGGGGAGTTATGTGCTTTAAATGCCTTTTAAATGTATGGGTGTGGCCTTAGAGATGGAAGGGACCTCAATGTCTTCTAGATCAATCCTCCCAGATATCTTAAAAAAGATCATCTACCTAAAAGAAGAAAGATATTGACAAACTAGAATGAGCACAGAGAATGGCAACCAAGATGATCAAGGGTCTGGAAATCAAGTCTCACGAAGAACAGTTGAGTGACGTGGGGGTGTTTAGCCTGGATAAGAGGAGACTGAGAGGTGATCTGATAGGCACCTTCAAATTTCTGAAGGGCTGTCACATAGAAGATGATGCAAACTTGTTTTCTGCTGCTCCAGAGGGTAGGATTCAACCCCTGGATTCAAATTACAAGAAAGCAGATTCCGACTAAACATTTGGAATAACTTTCTGACGGTTAAGAGCTGCTCAACAGCAGAACGGAAGGTGGTGGACTCTCCTTCCTTGGAGGTTTTTAAAGAGAGGTTGCATGGCCATCTGTCAGGGATTATTTAGCTGATAATTCCTGCATTTCAGGGGGGGTTGAACTGGTTGACCACTGAGTTCCCTTCCAGTTCTACAATTCTATCATCCAGTTTGTCTCGACAGGAAAAAGAACCATGAGAACCATGAGCTCGTTTTAACACACTTGGTTGTGACCTGTGCAGACTGCGTCCGCTAAGCTTAATGGAACAGCATTCAAGCTGCCATTGTGAACAGGTGGCAAAATGTATCTGTTTGGCTTAATTGCCAGGGAAAACAGAAGTTCGCAACTAAGCCATTGAGAGGGATTCGTGCTCTCCCTTTTAGTCGGCTCTGAATTTGTTACTAGGGCAAGAAATCCAGCCGGTTGCATCATGGTCGGAAAACTTACGCAAGGGTGTGGGTGAGCCTGAACTGGAGGGGGATACTTTCATTTAAAAAAGAAAAGATCTCGTTTATTTTTAAAGTCATATCTCCACCCCTGCCCCCCATTCCTCACCCTACTGTGAAGGGATCATTCCTTCTAGCCAAGCCTGAAACTACCCAAAGAGTTTATTTCATGTCTGGGATGGAGGCAATTCATCTAAGGCTTCACCGTTGGTGCCAGCCCTATCCTTAGACAGGAGAAGCATCTGCAGAACTGGCCCACCCATGAGGCTGGGTGAGGTGGCTGCCTCAGACAGCACCCCGCAAAGGGCATCACCCCATTTCTGATATCCACATTTGTCGCCCATCTCCCTGGCCTCTAGCAGCAAAGCTCTGCAGAATGCCTCCCTTCGTGCCAAGTTGCCGAGGCAGAAGGTTTTCCGTCACCCTGACTGCTGGGGGGGGGGGTTGGGGGCCATTCCTGAACTTGCTTGTTTCTTTGCCGGTTTTCAGAACACCAATGAGATCTGGATGGGCCCTGACAACAACAACAACAACTTATTATTTGTACCCCGCCCATCGGCTGAGCTTCCCCAGCCACTCTGGGCAACTCCCAAACGAATGTTAAAACAATACAGCGTTAGATATTAAAAACGTCCCTAAACAGGGCTGCCTTCAGATGTCTCTTAAAAATAGGATAGCTGCTTATTTCTTTGACATCTGATGGAAGGGTGTTCCACAGGGTGGGCGCCACTACCGAAAAGGCCCTGTCTGGTTCCCTGTAACCTCACATCTCGCAATGAGGGAACCGCCAGAAGGCCCTCAGCACTGGATCTCAGTGTCTGGGCTGAACGATGGGGGTGGAGACGCTCCTTCAGGTATACAGGACCGAGGCCATTTAGGGCTTTAAAGGTCAACACCAACACTTTGAATTGTGCTCGGAAACGTACTGGGAGCCAAAGCTGAGTGCTGTTTAATGGTGCATTATTTTTAAAGGAGGAGCAAGCGACCTGCGTCGACTGGATTTCAGAAAGAAAACAGTGTTTCCTTTGTCACGCCGAGGAGAGCCGTTAGTTCAGTGATCATCGGCACTTGGAATCTACTCTGAAATCACAGGCCATGTGCGAATCAATTATTGTCTAATGACAGACGTGTGCAAAGGATGTCATAATATCGTCTTTGTGTCTGTGAGATAATCTGTGAACTAATTAGCGCTGTCTGGGTTCCACGTTTCCTCCTCAGTGAAGCAAGCCAGGAAGGGTAATTCTCAGAAGTCAGGATGAAAACTTTCCCAAATAATTGTCCTCTTCGGAAAAGGGTGGTGAACCTGCGGCCCTCCCCATGTCTTTGGATGACAACTTCCGGCAGCCCCCAACTGCATGTCCAACAATATCTGGAGGTCCATAGATTCTCCATTCCTGAGATAATTTTCTTCTTGTTGTTGTTAACTTATATGCTGCTTAGGTGCCAAAATGGCTTCTAAGCAGTTTCTTAGAAACTAGGGGCATATCCAAACCATTCATTTAAGGATCTTTTACGCTATGGCTTCCCCTAAAGGTGTGCAGCTTGTATAGAGTACTGGAATTCTTGGGAGGAGAGAGCCAATGACTGTTAGGATGGCCGAGAGGGGAGTCTTGTCATCTGTGCAGCCCAGGAACTCGATACACACTGCCCAAGCTTATGTCCCAGGGAAGTGCTAACAGAGCAATTTGGCTTCACCCACGGACGCGCACTCCATTGTCTCCCAAGACAAATGCCAACAATAAATATGCTTTGAATGCATGGCATGGGTTTGACCGAGGATTCTTATCCCTGCAGCAAAAGCTTTGCTGCCCTGCAGCTGGAATCCGTAAACAAACGGTGTTGTGAGGCATCAAAACAGGATCCTCTCTGCAACCACAGCTTAGAGATAGGAAAATATAGGACACACAAGAACACAGGGAAGCAGTTCCGGCTGAAAAACTACCACATTACTACAACATAGAGACAGACTGTAGAGAGGTGGAGGGTGCTTTACCCAATCTTAAATTGCAGGCCGAGCTGGGAGTGACTGTTCCAAGCTGGGAGAGACGGTAGGATCAACCGCGCACCGAATATACCCAGCTCTACCTCTCGGCCACGTCTGAATCAAGAGAGGCCATGCAAACCCTCGTGCCAGGAGCTCAGATGAATGAATGATGGCAATATGAAGGTGCTGTGAATGGGTGGCTTCTGAGTCTGGATGTAATTAAAGAATTGTCAAGTTGGAAGGGATTCCCAAGGGTCATCTAGTCTAACCCCCTGCAAAGCGGGGAGTATCAGCTATAGCAGGCATGTCCAACAGGTAGAGATCATGATCCACCGGTAGATCATTAGACGTCTGCGGTAGATCGCTGGTAGATCATTGGCTCCCCCCAAAGAAGCTGAACAACTGTGGCTCCCCTAAAAAAAGCTCAACATTTTACCTCCTCCCTGAAAAAACTCAACAACTTTGACCTGAACCCCAAAAAGGGGGTAGATCACTGCCAGTTTTTAACTCTGTGAGTAGATCACAGTCTCTTGGGAGTTGGCCACCCCTGAGCTAAAGCATCCATGACAGATGGCCATCCAACCTCTGTATTGAAAACCACCAAAGGGGAGTCCACCACTTCTTGTGGGAGTCTGTTCCACTGCTGGACAGCTCTTACCCTCAGAAAGTTCTTCCTGGTGTTTAGTCGGAATCTCCTTTCTTGTACCTGGAATCTACTGGTTCAGGTCCTACCCTCTGGAGCAGGAGAAAACAAGCTTGTTCCCTCTTCCATGTTACAGCCATTAAGATATCTGAAGATAGCTATCATATCTCATCTCAGTCTCCTCTTCTCAGGCTAAACATGCCCAGCTCCTTCAACCACTCCTCATCAGGCTAGGTTTCCAGTCCCTTGATCCAGTGCTGAGGGCCTTCTGGCGGTTCCCTCACTGCGAGAAGCAAAGCTACAGGGAACCAGGCAGAGGGCCTTCTCGGTAGTGGCGCCCGCCCTGTGGAACGCCCTCCCATCACAGGTCAAGGAGATAAACAACTACCTGACATTCAGAAAATACCTGAAGGCAGCCCTTTTAGGGAAGTTTTTAATGTGTGATATTTTTGTATCTGTTTTTGTTGGAAGCCGCCCAGAGTGGGGGTACAAATATTATTATTATTATTATTATTATTATTATTATTATTATTATTATTATTATCTATCATCTTGGTCGCCCTCCTCTGCACCTGTTCCAGCTTGTCAACATCCTTCTTAAATTGTGGTGCCCAGAATTGAACACAGTATTCCAGTGTGGTCTGACCAAGGGAGAATAGAGCAGTACTATGACAATCACCTGCTTTGGATGGATATTTTCCTCAAAAGAGCAGGTTCGAAATTTGGGGGTGCTCCTGGATCCAACTTTGTCACAAGAGGGCCAGGTGACTGGAGAGACTTCTAGCAGCTTTGATTGGTCAAACTACTACAGCCATTTCTGGACCAAGATAGCTTGACTGCTGCCATCCATGCAATGGTAACACCCAGACTGGATTACTGCAATGTACCCTACGTGGGGCTGCCCTTGAGGTTGGTCCAGAATCTGCAGCTGGTGCTCAATGTGGCAGCTCAACTGCTCACTGGAGCAGGATATTGCCAACACTTTACACCACCATGGAAATAATTAGCTACTAGGCAAAGTTCAAGGTGGTGGTTTTGATTTATAAAGCAACTTAGGGTCAGGATACCTGAAAGATTGCCTCACCCCCTTATATCACCACTAGATCACTGTGCTTTGCAGGTGGAGGCCTCAGAATGCAAAAGCTTCTCCCTACCCACCAGCAGAGAGCTTGCATGCTTTTTCATTCTCTTTAAATATATATACAGTGGTACCTCAGGTTAAGAACTTAATTCGTTCTGGAGGTCCGTTCTTAACCTGAAACTGTTCTTAACCTGAAGCACCACTTTAGCTAATGGGGCCTCCCGCTGCGCCGCCAGAGCACAATTTCTGTTCTTATCCTGAAGCAAAGTTCTTAACCTGAAGCATTATTTCTGGGTTAGCGGAGTCTGTAACCTGAAGCATCTGTAATCTGTAGCCTATGTAACCTGAGGTACCACTGTACAGTATATATATTATGGGTGACAGCATTCCTGAGGAGAAACTGAGCTTCTGCTGCCCTCTCCTGGCTAAATCATAAAATGCAACCTTATCCTATATGTAAGTTGTTGTTTTTTTTAAGCAGCAGCAGCGGCAAAGCGTGATCCAAAACCCCACATGAGGGGCAATCCTTCATAAGGGAGCCATTTCCAGAGGAAGAACTGTGAAAGGAGAGAGACTTTGTCTACAATCATGAGGCGGCTGGGTTCAATCGATCGAAAGATTATGAGTCTTGGGGTTATTTTTCTGGTTGCCATTTTGTTAACATTGTGGTTTTATAGTTTGCGAATGCTGTACTTTGTGAATCCTATCATATGACCTTTGTTGCAATTGTGCCGTTAAGCTTGTTGTGGGGTTTTTTCAGTTGTTGCACAGGCAGCATTTTGTGGATTGTAGTCATTTAAACGGACGAGTTGTTAATTGCTCTGTACGATTTGTTCTATGGTTATTACAGTGGTACCTCTGGTTACGAACTTAATCCGCTCCGGAGATCCGTTCTTAACCTGAGGTACCACTTTAGCTAATGGGGCCTCCTGTTGCCGCCATGCGATTCCTGTTCTCATCCTGAGGTAAAGTTCTTAACCTGAGGTCCTACTTCCGGGTTAGGGGAGTCTGTAACCCGAGGTGTTTGTAACCCGAGGTACCACTGTATTTGCCATTTGTAAGCCGCTTTATGACTCATCTGAATGAGAAGTGACATAGAAATGTTGTTGTTTTTTTAAATTGAATCAAATCTCCCATCAGCCCCAGCATGCAGGGCCAACTGCTAGGGAAGATGGGAGTTGTAGTTCAGCCATACCTGGACAACCACAGATTCCCCATGCCTGCAGGCGTAGCCAAAGTTCAGCCCTCCAGAGGTTACCGGAATACAGCTGCCATCATCCCTGGCCTTTGGGCCTTCCTGGCTGAGGCTGATGGGAGATGGAGTCCAACTGCAGCAGAACACAGGCTACCCTTGGACTGGGGAATCACAGCTATTGACTTGATTTCCATGCCCCACTTTAAAAAACAACAACAACCACCACATACAAAAGGCTTTTAAAGTGCATGGACAGTAGTACATGAAGAATTAAGGAAGATGTTTAAAATATCATTAACAAAGCACACCTTCTTGGACTGTTAGATGAAGAGATAACACGGGGGGAGGGGGTTCCTATAAGCAAGTACAGCTGCTAGAGTAGTGATAGAGTAGAGTAGCTGCTAGAGTAGTGATAGCTACTAAATGGAAATCACAAACTATACCCACAAAGGAGGAATGGATTTGTAAATTAAATGAATATTTAGTTTTGGCAAAATTAACGGCTATTATTAGAAATCAGCCGAATCAAAAATTTAAAAGGGAGTGGAAATGTTTTGATGATTATATGGTAAAGTATTGCTCAAAAAAAAAAAAGATATGCTAACATGCCCAGATTAAAATGTGAAGCGTTGAGATAGAAGAAAAAATTGTGAAGATGGAAAATAAGAATACATAGAAAATTTGGGAAGATTATAGGATGCAAAGATTACTGTGACTAATATAACGGGAAGGAAATCAAGTTGGGGCGGAGGGAAGTGGGAGGAGGGAGAAAGGAATAAATATGATTGATTGACGATATATAAAGATATGGGGGGAAAGGGTGGTGGTTGTGATACATGTGTAGTGTAATGTAATATGAAAAAATAAAAAATATTTTTAAAAGTGCATGACTGTGGCTCCTCCATAATAGTAAGAGATCCTGAGGATGTAAACATAATTTAAGCTCAGTGCACAGACACAATGCTGCGTTTCCTGGTGCCTCAAGCATTTCATGTGTTTTTAAAAGGCAGATTAAAATATCTGTGCTTGAAAAGCGATTTGTTTTCCCAGTGTAGGCTGCTTCATTAAGGCGGGCTGGGCCAGGGCCAGCCCAATAGGTTTTTGCACCTGAGGCGGAACCACAAAATGACGTCCCACTCCCCACCATAGGAGGTCTACATCAGAAACAGAGGAGGAAGGAAAACTGACCTTGGGATCTGCTGCCCCTGGGGATGCTGCTGCCTGAGGCGGTCACGTCACCTTGCCTCATGGGTGCGCCGGCCCTAGATGAGGCCCTTCCTCAGTCTGCCCCAAACTATCTCCCGCCTGACTCTTTTTTTACTTACATACAGTCCAGGAGGATCATTTGTTGACCCTGGGAGCTGCGTTCTAGTCTCTTTGTTGTATTCATTTCTTTGCTCAAAGGAAGGCTGGCTCTCAGGCTGGATTTCCATACCTTCTAAGAAACAGGCTCTGGGCTCATGAAGAGTGTTCAGCACCTAGGTGACTATGGGACAAACGGCCTGGAATGTGTCTCCCGTTGCAAGATGACTGCAAATATCCGGGAGTCATGTGGCCAGCACGTTGCTCCTTTGGGGGAATGGGAAATGACCCGTGAACTTCAAATCCCTCCCCATCTCTTCAAACTAGAGGTTAAGGCAGTGTTAACGGAACAGGAATTATATCCACAGCACCTACCCTGACCCAAGCCATCAACTGACCTTCCTTCAAAGATATATAGCATTTTTTTCCTAATTACGCATGTGTGTGTTTTAACACCATCATCATAACATATAACATTTACACTGCTGCTTTAGTATGCTTTTCGCTACTGTAAAATGTTTTAGTCAGGTGTGTAATGTTCTAAGCCTGTTTTAGGCATGGGTTAACTTCAAAATCTGTAGCAGAAACAAAAGACTGGTCAAAATCAAGGAGGTCTAAGGGATATGATTTGTTATAAATTTATTTCATCTTCAGTATTTCAGCTTGCACCTTTTGCTCCAGCACTTTTTTTTTTTTTTTTTAAATAGAACGTTTCACCTATGGCAGCATCATCTGCCATGTATACATTGAGTCCCAGTCAATGTTCTTAAGAGAGGTTTAGCTTAATCCCATTAAACCATGTTGTGTTTGGTGTTGCATATGACTAGTTTACTTTTGGTTTCCACCCACCCTCCCCCACCCCTCCCAATGTATTAGCAGTGTCAAGTTTTTACAAAGCTCTTGAGTTTACAATATCCATGTGCAAAGACTCACATGTACAAACTGTGACCTGATAACCCCGAAACAGTAGTCCGTCTGACAGAGAGGGGGAAATCTCCCTGCTCTCTCATTTTATTTATTTATTTGGCCTGGAAACAAGAAACCCCCCCAATTCTACCAAATATTTAAATGGCAGGAAGAAAAATATACAAGCTCGTATTTATACTGTACTTCTATCAATGGCAACAGGTTGTAAATTCATGTTTGCAACTATCACAAAAGACTTATGAACACCAATTCAGCTTTATACTGTAAATACTGCTGGATCAATGGTTTAGGATTATCAATCATTGTTGTCATATGTTGTCTATAACAGTTCAAAAGCATCCTGGAGAAAAATCCTGAAAAACACATACCTTACGGTATATAATAATGTACCTGCATTAGCTAAATATATACTGTACACAAGTCTTATCAGCATTTTATCTACCAAAGATGTGAGATTCCACTTTTAAATACAAAGCAGATAGCCAGTAATGTATATTTATAATACAGCCCTCTCTTTTTTCCATATATATATTTTTTTGCTTTGTTTTTAACCTTAAACAATTTGGTCACAATGCACCTTTGATATAAAATCATTTAAAATTTTATTATTAATACTCAAGACATTAGGTTTGCCAGAATTGGAGTATTCTCTCTCTCCCCCCGCCCCAAATAGTATTTTTGTAGAACCACTTTTGGTAACAAATACAGTAATTAGGAAATGAGCACCCAAGTTCAGAATGCTGAAGTGTGTTATCCATAATCCATTCCAGCTCAATACACAAAGATGTTGCTGTGATGAGAAACACGAGTTGCAAAAACCACCACAGAATCTTTTTTTCTTTTTTTCCTTTTTTTGGCTGGAATGTTTAATAAATATTTAGAAAGGTAAGGCAACAACTTCAAACAATCCAACCTGTCTGCTCAACTCCCCACCCCCCACCCCACCCCCATATTAGCTCCATGATGACCATACACGATCAACTTTTTTTAAAGATGTACTCTTTTTTATTATTTCCAAATAGCCTAAAGAAAATGTATAGCAATGCAATAATTTATCCTCAGTATTCCTAAGACAAATCTGGCCATTTTATCAACCGTGTACAGCTTAATACTGGTCAGATACTGAAGTCTGCGTTGTGGCCACTGCACACTTTGATAAGGATTGGGGAGGTGAGATGGGATTCGCAAGCAACTGATTCATTGACAAATCCCAATGTACACCTCCCCAGTCCATCTATAACCACATTATAGTTACTCGTAATGTTCACACTGAAGGAGCACCAAAGCACGTCTGGCACTCAAAAGTTGCGTATACCAGAACAAACTCTTAGCATTTTAAGGACCTCCTTTTTTTTAACGGCCCTGATCTGTATAAACATTCAACTCATGAAGATGTGCAAAAAAAAGAGGAAAAAAACAAAAACAAAAGAATCCAAGTCAAATTACAGCATAGTTATCCGGAGGAGAAAGATGTTACACAAACTCATAAGAAAATGACAATCTTTCTTTTTTCCTCTCTTTTACTATAAATACATTTAACAGTTTAGCAGAAAGACAAGCTAAATTTAAGATTGTTCACATTTGAAGTTGTATCACTCTCTGCTAATGATAAATAAGGAAGAGGTCCTGACAATGGAATTTGGACATAGCAATTTCGACAGATCTTTTGAAGACTGGTTTAAAGAAGGGTTAAAACAATGATTATTTTTGCAAAGTTCTGAGAAGTCCATCTGTTGTCCAAACTTTGGATTGAAGTTCTTTTTTTGTTTGTTTGTTTTCCTTTACTTAGAGACAGATATATACAGTGCTGTTGTAATAATGAAACAAATGTGAAATCTACTGTAAAGTTGCACAATACAGAAAACTGTTGCTCCATCTTCTACTACATACATGTGTGACTCCACAGGTTATTTAAATGCTGCTTTGCTGCTTTTTGTTAAGTTGGAATTATTCCATCCCGTCTAAGACCCCGCTTTAGTTCCAAATCCTCCAGTTTCTTCCATAGTTCTTCACGTTCCTTCTCCTTTTTCTTCTCGCTGTTAAATTAAAGGGGGGGAGGGAGAGCAGCATTAGAGAAAAGTCAGGTTTTCACGAGTCTTGTTTCACCTTGTTTCTTACATCAGTACAGCTAGAGAAAGAAAACGGCGCTAGAGATACAACGATGAGCTGGGGTGTCCCAACGTTTTGCATTTTCTCTGAAACCTCTTAAGACTGCACACACACAAGAACCCCGCAACTGAACAGTGCCAGGCATTCACAGGAACAACCCCAAGCTGGTGGTGCCTTGAAACATTCAATGCTACCCACTCTGGCAAGACTTCGGAATCACACCGCTTGCTCTATTTGCCGGCTGGTCTTGTCCTGAACTTACTGGGATTTCGTTATCCAAGTTAATGAAAACCTGCCTTCTAGAGCAAAACAAAGGTAGAATAAAAACAATTACATACCAAATGCACTGCTGCAGACGTTTTGGAGGATAAGGAATTGTGTTCCTGTATTTGAAGCCATTACAAACCCATATTGCCCTATTATGTTCCTTCAAGTACTATGGAGATGGGAAGCCAGTGGAGCTTCATTTGGCAATGTATGTCATCCGTGACGAGTAGTTTTATTTTTCTTTCTAGTGAACTCATTGAATCTCTCTTTAATTATGGGACTGCATCAGTTATTTAATTTAAAAACATTATTATTCCATTTCTTGTTCTCTCCTTCCCCATACACTCTTATCTTCATCATTATTTACAGAAAACTGTCCTAAGCTTCTTTCCAATGAAACCACTGGAACTGCAGCCAGACAAGTGACCAAAATTCCAGGTCCAACCTTTCACAAAACAGAAACTGCTACTTAACCTTTATATTTATCAGGATCATAAACTGAATATGTGCATAACTTTCAAGTTGCTGGAGACCTAATGAATTATACCCAAGTCTATTGTAGAAATTAATAATAATAATAATAATAATAATAATAATAATAATAATAATAATAATAATTTATTATTTATACCCCCATCCATCTGGCTGGGTTTCCCCAGCCACTCTGGGTGGCTTCCAGCAAAAGATTAAAAATACATTAAAATATAGCTATTTAACTTTTTTAAAATGCCATATATTGACTTGGCAGGCAATAAATAATGTCACAATCATCAACTATACATAGTGTACATAATTAAAAATGGCAAAGTTCTGTATGTTAGAACAATCCTGGACTACTATCCTACCATTATTCATTATGGAGGAGGCACCAGTGAAAACAATACTGCTTACTCCCTAGCAAAGTGTATCCTCTACTTGAGCAATGCCTTGTCTTTTTTACTGCTGGAATCCAAATAACAGTGCATCGAGTTCTGTGATAGTAGCCAGGGAAGAAGAAGAGTTTGGATTTGATATACCGCTTTATCACTACCCGAAAGGAGTCTCAAAGCGGCTAACATTCTCCTTTCCCTTCCTCCCCCACAACAAACACTCTGTGAGGTGAGTGGGGCTGAGAGACTTCAGAGAAGTGTGACTAGCCCAAGGTCACCCAGCAGCTGCATGTGGAGGAGCGGGGAAGCGAACCCGGTTCCCCAGATTACAAGTCTACCGCTCTTAACCACTACACCACACTGGCTCTCATAGAATCATAAAAGTTGGAAGGCGGGAGCCTTCAAGGTTTGTGTTTCTCAAACACCCCGCAATGCCACACGGAAAACCATTTTTGAGACCGCGTGAATGTTCAAAGCTGATCATGGTGTGACATGGGACCCTGCTGTTCAAAGACAAAAAGGTCGAAAACCATGCCGGAGATTCTCCATGAATGAAATAGCTTTCCAGATCCTTGCCTCCAAGATGTCATGATTTTAACAATGTGTTTCCTGCACATAGATGGAAGCCTCAGCTTTGACCTTTTGAGGTGACCAAACTCCAATACCCATGGCCAGAAGCACAATCAATACTTCACTAACAATTGTTAAGAGTCTAACCAGTTTCTTGGTGAAACTTGTGTAATGTTTGCAAAAAGGTCCACGCTACTTCGAGACAGCAGCATCCCACTGATACCCTGGTGGCCCTGGGGCACTATCTAAGAAGCCTAGCCTAGCTTAAACAAAACATTAACAAATCAAGCATAACTGACTTGCTATGTGTACAGGCATAAAGTCCATAAAAGCTAAGGGCTACTCTATTCACATTTCTTCGAGTTTTCTTTTCTTTTTAATGTTAAGCAGAGAGCTGTCAGCCTGGTGACGGAACTGAACAACATTAGGGCCTCCAAGAACGTGTGAGAGGCTATACTAACCTAACAAGGCTTGATGACATACAGTACCCTTCGCTTTGCTTGTGGGAACCCCGAGTCTCACAAAAGGCACGACTTTCACCAAGTCGCAAACTGCCCGGAGTTCCCGAAGTTTCCTCATTAGTTTCACCTGCTGCTTTGGATAAGCTGAAATTTCAGACAAAAGATGATGCACTATAATTGGAGAAGGGTGATTAAGGGAAAGACAGAGAAACATTTTAAACTAAGGTGCAACTAATGATCGTATGGATGGCACTTCTTCTAGATCCAGCAATGTCAAAGCCTTAAATGTATCAAGATATTATGGAGAAGGAAAGCAAGGAAGGCTGGGGTGGGGGGGTGGGAAAGGGTCACTTTGCTTAGAGATTCCAATAAAGGTCAGGCGCGAGTTATGAGAGTTAATTGCTGAAAGCTTTCTTGACTCGCAAAGAGTTCCTGTATGCATTCTGGACACCATCTTCAAAGCAAAGTGAAGGCGAATTGATGAGTTTGGGGTTGTTGGTTTTTTTAATAAAAAAGAAATTAGTTTTATTTTTTACTACTGAAATTCTTGATACAATTAAGTCTTTAAGAACATAGAGCCAAAAGAAGTTCTGTGAGGAATGCAAGTTCACAAGCTACGCAATGGGTACTGTATCTCATAAAGGGGAGGAAAAAAACAACCATCTATACGTCTTGCAGGGGCCAGGCTAATGAGCATGCGGGGAGGGGGAGGAATGAGGCATTGCAATCAATCATGTGTGGGAATTATGCAATTACTGCAAAGTGTTTAAATAAAAAAAGAACCAAAACTAAAAACAGCAGGCTTTATGCACAGCTGACGAAATAAAATAAAAAAAGGCTGTAGAAAGTTACCGCTGGCGATCTGACTTGTAAGTGGCTGTCAGCTCGTCAAACATGGCGCTGTTCATTTCCATAAATGCCTTCAGCACGTTGTATACTAAAGCCACAATAGCCCTGTGAGTTGTGAAAGAAAGAGTTCATTAATTTGCTGTTCAAACAGGACATATCTTTTCATGTCAACAACACCATTCTGATTTTATGTATCTGTGTCATAGGAGACACAGCTCTGGCATCATCTAAGGTGTGTCCCCCTTCCAGTCTTCCCCAAATCTATGATGGGTCAATGGAAACAGAATCCTGCATCAATAAATGTTGTGCTGGGAAGTGTCAGCAACCACAGCTGAATATAGTGTGTGGAGCCTTTTCAAGTTCTGCAGTGTTTCAATGTAGAAGAAACAGCGGTAAGCCAAACTCAAGATGCCATTACTTTGTGGGGAAAGAGCAGAGGGGGCAACTCAAGTTTAGAACTCAAGTTTCGCAGAAACATATGAAAGCAGGGAGAGAATGCAGGAAGATTTCAACTTAGCACGGCACCATAGTATAATACCCAGGCAGGTGATCCCAACTTTTTCTTTCCTTTCATATGTGCAGCCTAGTGCTAAGTTCTCCAAGAACTGGGAACCTCAAGATTCTCTCTAGTCAACTCTAGTCCTTGGTTTCAACTATGCGGCTAACAAGCTGGGACAATGGCATAAGAAACCATAAGAAAAAGGAATGGAGGAAAGGAAGACTAGAATTAGAAAAAGGAAATCGAATGAGAGAAGCAGAGAACCTCATATTCAATTAAAAAAATGACTACTATGTTTACATTTTTCCTTTATTACCCTGTGGAAGCTCAGTGCAATATATGCACGTAGAAGTAAGTCCTATTGAATTTACTACATGTCCTTGTTAAGGAGACCCTGAAGAAGAAAGTGTACGAAAATCAGGGACTCATCTCCCATAAGCCCTCATGAGTAAGCTTTTGATGACCTGTCTGTGTACCTCAATGCTGTCTCCTACTGCAGACCCCACAGAATACAACAGGGCTTATCAGTGCAGGGCTCTGAAGAGTAGGGCAAAAGTAAATCGTATTAAGGTTTTATCTGGAGGACAGTGCTATAAAGTGGCAATGTTATAGCTGCAGAGCAGCAAAAGGCACCTTTTAAAAATACGGGATGCACATCTCTGCTGCGTAATAGGTCAGTGCATCTGGCTGTTGACCAGAAGGTTGGCGGTTCAGGCCCCCCCAGGGACAGCTGTGGACAGGAGTCCTGCATTGCAGGTGGTTGGACTAGATGACCCTCAGCAGTTCCTTCCAACTCTGATTCTATGATCGATTCCGCGCTGCTCTTGCCTAACTGATGCTTAGCACAGCCTTTAGTTTCAAAGTTCCTGATACACAAAGTACTAGTGACATCAACGTCACTCAACTGTGACACAATCCTCCATACAACCGGTCTGAGGAAGCACGGTAAACCAACCTCCCTGCTCCCAGTGAACTGCAAATTCTTCTCATTCTTTTGGCTAGATTTTTAATAATACAGTTCAGACTTTTTGGGGGGGGGGGAAGGGGAGGGAATACCAGAATCAGAGCATCTGCCAATATGCTAGCTCAGGATGTGGAATGAACTTTGCGCTTCCCCCAATTCAATATTTAATATGGATATATCATGCTGGGTACTACTAACTGGTGCTGCTTGTTTCAGCAGGTTTCTGTGCTGTTTTGAAAAAATGAAATGATTTTTGTTGTTGTTTTCATTTAGTTTCAAAATTATACTATGTCTTAACTGTCGGTATGGCATTGTGAACAGCTTTGTGAAACTTGGTTTGAACAATGATCAGTACAATTTTTTTTAAAAAAAAAACCACAATAATAAACTTTCCATTTCTGAGAAACGGACCTTTCAAACGGGTGAAACCTTTTCCAGGTTCTGCCAGTCTCTAGATGAAATGTTTCTGTTCAAAGATCTGTAATAGTCCCAACTTGGAAATCATCATACTTTTGCTCACAATATGGTTGTGCACCAAATATCTATGAAGAGGTTCCCATATCACTTTTCAAGTAAATAGGCCAGATCATAATGAGAGTTGCTTTGGGGAGCCAACCAAGTCTCCTCTAATTTCCAAAAGTTTTAGCCTTATCTATTTTCCTAAGTGACCACGTACACAACGAGGCAGGGCCACATTCCAACTATGTACAGGGATTTATTATCTCTGCAATTCCAGAGTTTTCTCCTCTTCTTAACGTCTTCCTCCAAGGATCTCAGAGGAGCATCTGCAAGCTTGTTCTATCATACTGCAAGCACCATACTGGTCAGCTAGCACCATATACGAGAAACACTGCAACTTTCTCAACTGTAGAAACAAGTTTCATGCATACACTTCAGGTAAATATCCTAAGTGCTTGCAAAAGCACCGCTGTCATTGTGCAACTCTAGAGTTAAGTGCATTTGGTGTCAAGTCTATGCTGTAAAACCCTGCAAGTGGTGAAATGTCAAGACAGGTCAGATAACCAGTATTTCATTGTTTAGAAGACAGCTCTGTGACAGGTGCAAATTTAAGATTTTCAATGTGTTGCAAATATACAACAATGGGTCTTCTTAAAAATAAAACAAAGAAAAACACTTACGGGTTCCAGTGTTCTTTGGAAATCCTGTACAGACTGGAAAACATTATGGGAAGTATTACATTGGAATTCTCCTCTATCAAACTCATGATGTATTCATTATTCCAATAGTAAAGTGCTCTTTCAGCCACCTTGGAAAAAGGGGGGAAATGGTATTCTTTTATTTCCTAGATCAGGTAACAATTCCAGTAAGTACAACCATATTATGCCAGTGCTTTGCCATCTGTACTGTTGTCCAGATTGTTTATGGGCCCAACTTAAAAGTGCTGGAATTAACCTTGAAAGCCCTAAACATATTGGGACCAGCAAGTAAATAGACATGGGGTATTCCATCTATTGAGAGGAAACAGTATTGCATGGCAAAGTGGTAGGACAGGGAATGATAATGCTAATGATAAATTTTATTTATACCCTGCCCTCCCCGGCCAAAACCAGGCTCAGAGCGGCTAACATAAAATATATTACATATTAACATAAAATCAGGCAATCAATTAAAATATATCCTAATATCAAATCAGAACCAAAGTGAAATCCAATCAGATGGCAGCCCACAGATTAGGGTTGGGGACCTTAAATGCTCACTGGCCTAACTGTTTGTACTGATCTTATATGGGCCAGTGAGAAAAGTTGTGGGGCCACTTTCATACAAGTTCTTATAAGGGAGGGGGTCAGACTGGACCCCGACCAAAGGCCTGGCGGAACAGCTCCGTCTTGCAGGCCCTGCGGAAAGATGTCAGATCCCGCAGGGCCCTGGTCTCTTGTGGCAGAGCGTTCCACCAGGTCGGGCCACGGCCGAAAAGGCCTTGGCTCTGGTCAAGGCCAGTCTAATCTCCTTGAGGCCCAGGACCTCCAAGATGTTATTATTTGCGGACCATAAGGTCCTCCATGGGGCATACCAGGAGAGGCGGTCCCGTAGATACGAGGATCCTAGGCTGTACAGGTGAAACTCGAAAAATTAGAATATCATGGAAAGGTTCATTTCTTTCAGTAATTCAACTTAAAAGGTGAAACTAATATATGAGATAGACTCATGACATGCAAAGCGAGATATGTCAAGCCTTTATTTGTTATAATTGTGATGATTATGGCGTACAGCTGATGAGAACCCCAAATTAACAATTTCAACTTTGGGGTTTTCATCAGCTGTACGCCATAATCATCACAATTATAACAAACAAAGGCTTGACATATCTCGCTTTGCATGTCATGAGTCTATCTCATATATTAAACTCCAGTAGCTAATGAAAACAATTGCTTACATAAATGGACTTTTCCACAATATTCTAATTTTTCGAGTTTCACCTGTATAGGCCGGGCTTTAAAGGTTAAAACCAGCACCTTAAACCTGATCCTGTACTCCACTGGGAAAAGGCTGAGCATCCTCCAAAACTTGCTTCACTGCTCAGAATCGCCCTCTTCTGAAGTGACTTCTCATATTAAAAAATGGCCCCACGGTTTATATACATGCAACATACAATTTGCTTCTGAGTTTCTGGCTGCCAATACTGACCTGAAAGTGAGGGCTAGACACACACTTAGCTATTTGTTTAAACAAGGGTTCTTGAATTTTGACAAACTGTGAGGGTTCAATCACATCCAATATCTCCTCCAGCTCTCCAAGGAACATGACCTACAGTGAGAAAGCAAGTATTAAATTCAGAGGTCTTCTGTTTGCGTTCGGAAATAAATGTCGAAGGAAGCATTAGCTCAGCTTCTAGTTATGCCAGTAGAGATAATGCACAAGAACAATATACCCTTCATTTGCAGAAACTGGCTGCAATCATGCATATACTTCTTAGGAAGTAAATGCAAAACCCAGCACCATTTATTGGCATAGGAACAAGCACACTTCAATCAAGTCAGTAAGACTCTGCACCAAAATAAACTTCCAAATGTCACAATTAAAGAGGACATGCTAACATTTCCAACCGCTCTTAAAAAATTTCACTATTAACAGCTAAGTAGGGTGGACAGCTTACTTTTTACAGATGGCACTAAGGAGGGTAGCCATTATTTTACTCCTACAAGAATATGCAGCATACAATGGTTGCTAACTGGGCTGCTGTCAACCTTTGTGCAAAGCAATAAGCCTATGGCTTCTGAGTAGTCAATGACGAATGTCAAAAAAAGATCTGCATCTAAAACGATTTAATAGAATCGTTAACTTTTTGATTCCTCAAAGACACCTACATTTTCCATTGTGCTACAAAATACTATTGGGTTACTTGTAAGGTTTCTATCCTACCATTTCTCTAAAGAGCTCAAAACAGCACACATGGCTGGGTCCTCACCATTTTATCCTCAAAGTTGCCCTGTGTGATAGATCAGCCTGAGAGACAATGGTTGACCAAAGGCCACCCAATTAGCTTCATGGCCGAGTGGAGATTTGAACCCAAGTCCCGCTAGTTGAACACTCTAAGCATCCCAAGCATGGAATTTGCCTTTCCCCCCAGCTGCTGCATACCCTGGGCTGCCGTCTTCATCTAGCTATTTCCAAGGTCTCTTTCCTCATCAGCCACCAGCAGTTCAGACCCCATGAGCATATATATGAGATTAAGATATTTTTGTCTGAAATGTGCATCCCTTTACACTTGCTTACATTAAACGGCATTTGCCATATAATAAGAGTTGGCCCAATGTTTCCTTTTTCTACAGATTCTGTTTTCAACAGGAAGAGGATCAACGGCCCATTACTTACTTCTTTTTGACTGCAAGTTTTCGGCCAGAATTTCATTAAACCTCTAATGACCTGTATTGAAGAAGAGACAATGAACAGTCCATTTAGATACAGAAATAGACAGGTATCTGAAGCAAACTCTCAAGATAAAAAGAGACATGTATGTATCATACTTACAGGCTCTGTGAGTGAAGGGTCTTTCTCCAGAAACTGCACTATGCAATATGCCAACTGCAAAATATGTAAGAAAACGTTGCATTAAAATATTTTCTTGAAAAGGCAAAAAGAATAAAAATATCATTAAGGTGGCTAATCCAGATATACATCCTGAATCCTAACTGCTGCGAATGGACTTCCTTCATGGCACAGGATTTTCCCTGACCTGCTGCATCCTCCTGTAACTATAAAGAGCAACTATTAATGGTGCCCACTGGAAAATATTAGGAAGTAATGCAGGGGGCCGTAGCAGGAGTAGCTAAATCAGTGGTCCTCCCCCCTAATAATAATAATAATGCAGCAACCCTCAAATTACACAGGGGCAGGTTTGTATCCAAGTCTTATTCTGCTAGCAGTTTCCATTTCAAATGAAGATTGAAAGATGTGGAGTTCCATCAAACTGCAACGTTGACCAACACACCACCAAGCTCCTCAGTATACTAAAGCAACTAGATAAATGTGAGTCTGAAACCATCTGAATTTCGGCACTGAATGCCTCATTGTGCTGTGGGTGTTTTTCTTCTACGTATCTGGCAGCACTAGGGCACATGAGATGAGTTCGCACAGCTGAAGACCGGCATACAGAAAGATTAAGCTAGCAAGGCTCCCTCTGCAGGGATATCAGAGGCAAAGTTTTGGAGAGCAGGAAAGGGGAGGATATGCTGCTGCTCAATGAGAAGATTTTGTAGTCAAACTTAGGAAAGCAAGAATACTAAAGAGTATAGGTGCTGGTTCAGAATTAGTGCCAGGAATTCAAAGCAGTGGTGTGCAGAATGGCAGCCTGCGGGCTAAATCTGACACCACGGTTGCTTCAACATCACCTTGCAGCAAAGGAAGGCCCTTTTCATTCCAGCCAACCCGCACAACAACTGGCTTTTGGAAGGAGCAAGCACTTTCAGAAACACACAGCAACACTCCACGCTTATTATGCCCTGCAGTCTCCTCTCCCATCAAAAACAGTGGAAGATGCTACCCTTAGGTGCTTTGTGCCAGCTGACCACAGATTCACCGGAGTGGCAAAAGTAAGAAGGGGGGAGGGAAGGGGAGGAGCTGTCTGACTCGGGCTGTAGTGCTCCTCCCCAAGTTAGCCGGCGGGCGTATCTAGCTTCCAAACCCCAATTACAGAGTGCAATAAAGCACCTAAACCAAAAAAAGTAAATAAAATAGGGAAGCTATACAGGCAGCCCCCGATGTGCATGGGTCTTGCATTCCAGGGCGTTGCACGCTTGCGTGAAATTGTGTGCAATTAAAACACCCTGCCCCGTCCATCCCTTTTAGGACGTTTCCTGGTCCCTTCCAGGTTTGCCACTGTGTGCATGTGCACAATCATGCACATTTCGGTTGCGCCTAAAACAGGGATTGTTTGTATTCATCACCACTGAAGACAGACACTTGTTCTAGTTCTGCCCCCATCCCAGTGCTGCACAAAGTGCAAGCTGGTGTAAGCTTTCAATTTTAGCTTTCAAACCTTGTGTGCGCCCCCCTCCTAAGGCAACACTAAACAATTAAGATACAATTAGCAGTAGCTCTGTTTCAGCAAAACAGCCAATAGTCTTGTACCTCCTTAGCTTACGTAGCACTGCATTGTGGGCTCAGGGCTGAACTAGAGAAAACATCCCCCCTCACCTAGCCAAATAAGCTTGTAAGGCATCAAGAACAGACTGACAGAAGTGGATGGGTTGCTGGAGATTCTTGCCCAATTGCAGGCGGTCTCTGGTGAACACATGGGGCATGCAAAAGTATGTCTACCGGACTCTACATGTTTCCGTTTTCTGAAGGGGTTTGATTAAATCTATTTCCAACGCAGCACATACAGAAGTGCCGCACCAGTTCTAACAAAAGCAAGAAACAAAATAAAACAAAACAAAAAAACAAAGGAAAGGAAAGAAGTACCGGGAATCAAAGAATGGCAGGAAAGATTATTTAATTATATAGATCTGGCTAAATTAACTGATATAATCAGAGGAAGTAGCGACCAAAAATTCCAACAAAATTGGGGGAAATTTGGAGACTACTTGAAAAAGCAATGCCCCACTGTGAAATGCTGGATCCATTTCTAAACATCCTGTATTGTGAACCAAAGTTAGGAAGGAAGGAGAGAAGAAAATAAGATAGAAGGATTAAAAGGAATATCATAGTAGTAAAAAAGAAGGGACAGATTGATATCCTGGGATGATGACAAGTGGAAGCCAAATGGGAGGGGGAAGTAACATATAGTAGAAATAGACAAGAATATACAGAAGAATGGAAGAAAGAATTATCACTAAAGGTTAGTAGAAATTTATTTATGCGGTTATTGAAATTGGATATTATTATGTTTAGTTTGTTTATTATTTATAATATAGAACTGAATTATTTGGAATATATGAATGTATTATTTGAATGTATTTTATGGTTTCTTTCTAAGAAGAAACTCAATATGTAATTTTTAAATATTTTCTTTATTTACTGTTTTTTCATCGTTCTTTTTTCCTTTTTGTATTTGATGCAATAAAGTTAATAAAAAATTAGAAAAAGAAAGAAAGAAAACAACAAAACAACAAAAACGTTTGTATGGAAGTTTTTACCTGTGCATGGAAGAGCGATAAACTTCTAACGGTATGTAGAGGAATCAGTACTTTCACCAAAAACTGTTTATGCTCGGCTTTAAGAGGTAAAGCAAAGCCATTGATAATACTAGAAGGGAGAAAAGAAGCATTATTAGTATCAAGGTATTCCTTAACACAGAATGAATTGAGATATATCGAATCACAGCTAGAACAAGTGTTTGAAAGTGGCACACATGAAACATGGTCTAAATTTGCATGAGAACAAAAGTAATCTTGCACATTTTATTTATAAGCAGAAAAGCATTCCTTTACCAATAAGTGCAAACAGTGCATGTTATAAAATTGTCCATACAGATTTCCTTTCATTATCAGACCCCTGAGAATTTTGTTATCATGAGCAAGTTTGGGTCTCTTGTCCTCTCTCACTGTGGGTAGAAGTGACTGAATAAACTACATTCACTTCAGGGTGGAATCTGCCAGAACCTGCAAGCGAAAAGGCCAAGGATTTCTCTTTCAGGATCAAAAGCGAGTAGACAAGGAAGCATATGGGCTGTAAGTCCACAAAGAGAAAGTACATGAGCTCAGGGTCTGCTCCTTACCTCAATGCAAATAAAATTCTGGGGATCAAATGAACAAGCCCAACACGTGGGCCATCAGAAAATCTAAAATGGAGCACAGAAAAGCTTAAGAGCCTGACCTTGCCTCTAAACTAAAGTTAAGCATATGCCAAGCAACTAAGGATACAGGGCCCCATAACATTTGAATGCCGTTTTAAATGTCAGTAAGAGCTACCTTGCCAAAATCGGATGCCCAATAAAGCATAGATTGCCTGACAATCCCCACCAGCAACCCAATCCAATTTAGAACCAATATTATAAGGAACAGCTTAAACTAACTCAAATAAAGCAGCATCCCAGCCCTGGGCAAGTGACTCTGTCAAACTTCAGGAAGACACATATTTAGCTTCCTGACTGTCCTCCCTTTATATAGAGTCCATGACTTATAGACATGCTAAAGCAATGATCGCTCAGAGATTGAGGGATATCGCCAGACACGAGGACATAGCCCATGTGAAACCTGGGATGTTTCTGGGGGAGCAGGTGTATCGGGCTGCACCAGCCCGTTACCTGGCGGATATCCACTATGTGGAATACCGCAGACTTCTCACTGCGGCCAGACTGAACGTTCTTGACTCGGCGGTTTTGAGGGGAAGATTTAGAGGAGTTCCATATGATCAGAGAACGTGCCATTGTGCTTTAGGAGAGGTAGAATCCACAGAACACATTCTACTGAGTTGTCCCTTTTATAACGATTTAAGGCAATATCTCATAGCCCCATATTTATCTCAGTTTAGCTCTCGATTAAGAGAAAGGCAGGTAGCATATCTGCTGAATAAGCCCACTGGGAAAATAGCCTTATCTGTGGCTAAATTCCTCTTCCTGGCGCTCAAGTGTCGGAAGCGCAAAATCGAATGCCTCGATGTGGGTTATCTGTATGAGGTTTACTAGTGCTGTCCTATTTTAATTGTGTATCCCTCTGATGTTTTTTTAGTTCTATAATTTTGTATTGAGAAATGTTTTTTTTCTTCTTTCTGACTATCGGTCGAATAAAGGATATGTATGTATATTTAGCTTCCTTGTGCTCTCAGAAACACAGCAGTCAAGAGTCATGACGTCTTTCCTGAATTTCAAAGAGGGCCTTCTACAGCCTCACTCCCCCCCCCCTGCACAACTGCAGTTCCATTTGAACCATTGTGTGCAGCACAAGTGAGTGGGGGAGTGGGGCACAGGACAGGGCTGAGAGTTGGTTCGGCACTAATGCATCTTATGAGCCTCCATGGCAAGGCAGCCACTCACATTGGGCCATTAGGGCATGTCATTTCAGGAGGTTACAGGTGGGTAGCCGTGTTGGTCTGCCATAGTCGAAACAAAATACACTTTCAGTGTATCTGAAGAAGTGTGCATGCACACGAAAGCTCATACCAAGAACAAACTCAGTTGGTCTCTAAGGTGCTACTGGAAAGAATTTTCTATTTTATTTCAGGAGGTGAATTTTTTTGCCAATTTCTTCAGTGAGGGATCTTAAAAATATGTTTCTGAGTGTGAGGAATTCAAATCTGCTATTATTTTTGTGATTGGACAACAGTTAGCTTGGTAAGTCTATGTTGATGGAGAAGCACAGAAACTGCTTTCGGAAAACAAAACAAAACTTAATTCTACCTTATGAAAATGTCAGATAATGCTAAATAGTAGTACTGATTATAGTAATGAATAATAATAATAATAATAATAATAATAATAATAATAATTTTCCACAAGTATTTGACAATGATTTTTAATGGATTCTATGCAATTTTACACACATTTAACTTACCAGGCAAACCTAAATTATATTAATTTAATTAAATACCTTTTGAATTCTTAAGTCATATTACAACATTTTAACACCCCTCATTTTGGGGAAATTGAAAGTTGGGCCATGTGTTTACTATCACAAGCACTCTTATTTGGAAGCCAGTTCAACTGCTAGTGAGGTTTCTTCCACAGAAACATTTTGGGCTGTCAGCAAATTTAAGATAACCTTTTTCGCATATCAAGTTTGTCATCATGTAGAAGGAGTGTCATAGGTGAGGTCAGCCATTAAAACGAGACTTTATTTACCTTCCTAATATTTCCAGCAGTTCAGCTACACCATTGAAGTGTTCAGTTTCATAAACAAACCTGCCCAAACAAATTACATACGTTAAATAATTAAGCAAATTGCACAGACACAAATTACACAGATTAAGTATTTATTTACTTGGAAATTTCTAGCCTGCCCTTCTAGTGTGCATGGACCAACCAGGGTGGTTTACAGTTTAAAAACACATGAAAAAATATATTACGGGCATACAAACCTACAAGAATGAAAATAGAAAATTACATAAACAGCTTTCTTAAAAAAAAAAAAAATTTAAACCACACTTACCGTAGAAAAATATTGTTAATCTGTTTCCTGATAAATGCTCTAAGACCAAGGAACTTGCCATAAATTCTGTGTAAGACTGTCTTTAAGTAGTCCCGCTCACGAGGATCTTCACTGTCAAACAGTTCCAGAAGCTATTTTGGAGGGAAAATCAAAAAACAAAACCAACAGCTCAGAAATGGAGCCTGTCTCTAACACCTGCATTTCTGAATTGGCTTTATCTGACCATACTTCTTCATTCCACAGCCAAATTGTCCATCGTTAATTTTGACAATGGATCCCTACCAATAACCTTCCAGGAGGCTCTTTGATCCAGCTTCCATGGGGGGATGTTGTTGCATCCCTTCCTCCATACAGCTCCCAGCACTGTTCCAGAGCAGCGTTAGAAATTCGGACATATAAGTTAGGGGCCAAATGGCTACTTAAACCAAGGTTGCAGTCGCCAAACCAGAATGTCTAGTTGTCATTTTGGGGCAGGGCGGTTCTAAAGTCTTGTTTTTCAAATGATGGGCTGATGTGATTGATTCTCTGGCTAGTTCAGATGACACCCTTGAGCTAGGTTAAGAGCTTTGAGAACTTAAAGAAGAAAAGTCACTTGATCCAGGGACTGTCCACATATATACTGGCCTATTTCTACCTCTTTTTCTTAATGGTAACACATTCATAACGTAAGAATATTCTTCACAACTGTGAGCACAGCAGTAGAGTGGGGTAAGTGAAGATTTTGTTGTTGTTGTTCAGTCGTTCAGTCTGTCCGACTCTTCGTGACCCCATGCAAGCACGCCAGGCACGCCTATAAAGTGAAGATAAGCTACAGCAATTAACCATACTGTTGTTCACTGCTCCGGCGGCACAGAAAAAAACCAACATTTTGGTTCCTGAAATTAATTCCGACTGCGCAGAGAAAATATAACTGACAGAATTCTACAGGAAGGCGCATTAGTGTGTGAAAACAGTCCAGATCCAAGGATCCTCAGGTATGCACCTCCAGATGGTGGAGATATCAGGTGTCATCCTGGAGCTCAGGCATCTGCGCTTGGTCGCAAGTGGCCGATAGCCAGGTGCAAAATGCGCCTGGCTATTTTCAAACACTGTTCCAAAGGGTATCTGAACTCTCTGAAGCAGATCTGGTGTGGACGCAAGGGGTTGCAGAGAGAAGGGAGACTATATGGCAATCACCTCTCTCTTCCTCCTCTTCACAGAAGCCTTTGCTGGATCAAAGAGTCTGCCCATGAACAGAAGGACCAAATTGCATATAAGCCTTACTTCCCAAGCACTGATGGACCAGTATATCGCTTAATCCTTGGCAAGATCTAACAGGGAGGGGCAGGTTCAAGCCTTTTGCACCACGGAATTGTATTCATAAGGTAGAGGCAGATTGAGAATTGTTTCAGGAGATGGCTGTGTGGCATTCTCTCTCATGTGAAGTTAGCTACTTCTTAGTGCCAAACATTTAATGTCATCTTCTACCAAATTTAAGTTACAGTATTTCGTAACTGCCTTCACACATCCCAGTGACGGCTTCTGAATGCAGCTTGTTTTTTTAAGTCCCTTAGACTTACTGAAACTCCAGTCACCAACCTTTTTTTTTAAGTTAACATTACAAATACTCTCAAAGAAAGCATATATCCTTACCTGTAGTACAAATTTCTGATCTATGTATTTTTTGGCAATGCTGGGCTGGAATTCTTGGCTTTCCAAAAATCGTATGAAAAATTCATATACAAGCTGCAATAAATCACAACACAATTTAGTAATGTGTTAATGTGTGCTGCATTTCTACAGAATGAAACAGTAAATTATTATTCTGCTTCTGTATTTGAAGAGAGGCAAGAGAGGGACAAAGGTAGGTAAAGACATTGTCTATGTGCCTACCCCTGGTTCATGTGAGTGTTTTCCAATCTGCTGCCCTCCCTCCCACTGCACAGAGGAGTTCATTGTTCTGCATGTGTGGGAAGACTGTTGCTGAATCAAACATATTTTTTTTAAAAAAAAAAGTTATGTTCATGACCACCTTGATAAAACTGTTTCCCCATCTCCCCCTATCTCCCGTCCCACCCTTCCTTGGTTTATTTATATGGTATTTCCCCCCTATAGGCCCTTTTCAGAGACACAGGCCCACACATATAGTTAAATATTACCACTGCCACTCACACCTACTCAGGATAGGGTGGAATATAAATCCAATTTAACTTCATAAATAATGTGTTATTTTCCTGTGTTCATATAGCCTAGAGTGGCATAAGCCTAGCGCCCATTAATTCTTTTTATTTAGCTGCCATCAGAAGAACTGCAGCTCATTCTAAGAGCAGGCATCACAAACTCTTTTGCACTGGCTTGCCAAAGCTCCCAGGGGTATAATCAGCATTCCTCTGCCCTCCAGACTCTTGAAATCATATAAAATAAAGCAATTATTATGTTGGTGAAACATTTAATGGTAATTAGAAAGCGTTTGGGAGCATTCAACTACAACACAGATGTCTGATGCAGAATAATGTGTTTTAATCTGGATTCTCCAAACCTGTTTGGGGGGGGGAATGACTGCCTCCTACATGGAAGGCATGTGTGCCCGCACTCTCTCCCTCTCCACCACACAGGGCCAGACTGCAGGTTCATGCGTAAACATGCCCAACAGCCCTTCTTTCCACTTTGTAGAACTGGTAGGGAGGGAATCAATGGACAGAAAGGGCACTTAAGTTCCGTATTTTGCGGCGTATAAGACGACTGGGCGTATAAGACGACCCCCAACTTTTCCAGTTAAAATATAGAGTTTGAGATATACTCGACCGCAGATTCTCCACCCGGCGTATAAGACGACCCCCGACTTTTGAGAAGATTTTCCTGGATTAAAAAGTAGTCTTATACGCCAGAATATACAGTATTTCTCTGCCCTGTTTCCTCACTTCAAGTCACCATGCCAGGCAACTCCCCCCCCCCCGTGAGGTTTGAAATGTTGTGCATTTATAACCCTGCGGGGTGAAAAGTCACTGTACAGCACCACTTAGGGCAAGGAAAGGATTATACACCCTGCTACTTCGCAATTAATTGTTCTCTCCTGAAGAACTGGGGTGGGTGTGCTACTAGGCCAGTGTTTTTCAACCTTTTTTGGGCAAAGGCACACTTGTTTCATGAAAAAAATCACGAGGCACACCACCATTAGAAAATGTTAAAAAAATTAACTCTGTGCCTATATTGACTATATATAAAGTAATTTTTCAATTTTTCCCACGGCACACCAGGCAACATCTCGCGGCACACTAGTGTGTCGCGGAACAGTGGTTGAAAAACACTGTACTAGGCTACCATTGCCCATGCTTGCATGTAAGCAGGAACACATGAAGCTTCCTTTCACAAAGTCTCATCACAGGTTTACCCCAGCAGGCACTGGCTCTCCTAGGTTTCAGAAAGGGGCATTCCCAGTCCTACCTGGATTGAACCCAGGGCACTTTGTACACAAAGCCCGGTGCCATACCAGCTGCACTGGCTACCAGTGGAGTACAGGGTCAGGTTTAAGGTGTTGGTTTTAACCTTTAAAACCCTATACGGCCTAGGACCCTCGCATCTACGGAACCGCCTCTCCTGGTATGTCCCACGGAGGACCTTACGGTCTTCAAATAAAAACATATTGGAGATCCCGGGCCACAGGGAGGTTAGGCTGGCCTCGACCAGAGCCAGGGCTTTTTTGGCCGTGGCCCCGATCTGGTGGAACGCTCTGTCACAAGAGACTAGGGCCCTGCGGGACTTGACATCTTTCCGCAGGGCCTGCAAGACGGAGCTGTTCCGCCAGGCCTTTGGCCAAGGCACAGTCTGACCCCCTCTCTCCTTCTGTAATCCTCATAGAACTCTAACCCAATGGTTGCCATTAATTTGATTCTGAATTGATTTTAGAATGTATTTTAATTAATTGACTGTGTGATTTTATGTACACTATGCTATTTTTACTTGTTAGTTGCTCTGAGTCCGGCTTTGGCCAGGGAGGGCGGGATACAAATAAAATTATCACCATCGGCGTCATCGTCATCATCATCTTTTTAGGGGAAAGCAAGTGACCAGGGCCATTAGTTCCATGAGAGCAAGAGTGGAAAGGAAGCGATAACACTGGTATTTATTAAAATCTGTGTGAAACTGGTTTTAGAAGTTGCAAGACCATCGTAAGGTGTGGCTCAATGTATTCTGCCTAGCTAAATATAAGCTGCTTGAGGACTGAAAGCTGGAGCCTACAGCTGCTTCTCCTCAATGCGCCTTTGTATTTCCTAGGAAACTATTTAAAATGGCGATTCCTAAAAATCAATATCCATACTGAACAGAATGCCAAGCTAAATACAGAATTTAAAATCACTAAATCTGTATTTATCTATATACATTCATCTGTAATATGGCACACTGTTACTATTCTGCATAGAGAATGTGAACAAAATTATCAAAGGGAACCAGAAAGTGAAAGAGACCTGAAGTTTCTCAAAACTAGCATCACAGAACCTGTCCTGAAAGAGACTAAAGAATTGGAGGCAGAGACTGACAATAGACCCAATGGCCACAACAGAATGATAACTATAGAACCACCAGAGTACTGGACAAAGATGAGATACTCAGAGGAGGAGGAGTCAGGAACTATGCCCAAGGAATCCCCGCGGGTGTGCAATTTGCAAAGAAAAGGTCCAGTGAACACAAACATGAGCACAGAACCTGTCATGTGGGTATACAGTGACCAAAATAAATTGCAACAGCTATTATGATAGTGTCAAACTAAAGATTTCTGCTGTCCTCACGTGGCCAGGGCATTCCGGCCAAGCTATATACGGAAAAGTGCACATCAGGTGATAGCTGAGAAATAGAAGTTTAAAGTCATTTGAGACTAAGGCATTGTAGATTAGATACTGCTAAGACTTCCTGGTTTCTAACTTTATTTTGTGTGAACAAAATGGAATAGCATGCCTGTTTACAAAGCAGCAAAAATGAGGCGGTGTACGAAGGGAGGTGCTTTGAAGTTAAGCACTGACTATTGAATCCTTAAATGTTGCACTGGACCTGCAGCAGAAAGGAGAAGTAAACTTTGGTCCCCTGAACCAGCCAGAGGGACATGGGCTACCGGAAGGTTGCAAAACAGAGGCTTCTAGGCACAGCAAAGAGGTCCTGCCATTGGAAAGGGGGCCACCAGTTACAGGGAGTTTGCTTCCTTCTCCCCCGGAAAGAACTTTGCTGCAGCCTGTAACAATCTACGATCCTGTGGGGAGAGTGCTGGTGAGTTTCTGTCCTGCTTGAAGCCCCCTTATAGGCATCTAGATAGCCACTGTAAAAGCAGAATATTGGAATACATTGGCCTTAGGTCTAGTCCACTGGGCCTCTTTTTATATGTGGCTGCAGAGCTAAAAAGGTCAATCCCGCCCCACAGTCACCAGGCTGGGTTTCTGGGGAGTTATAAGACATAACCCAGGAGGGCATATCCAGGCCCTTGCAGAGCCAGGCAGAGGCCAGGGCCAAGTAGATAATGTGCCCCCCCCTTTTTTTACCCTGGGGATTTCAAGGCTTGAACCGTATCTGCATATAAAGACAAAATGGAAAATATAGATATACAATAGTGCTTTTTAAAAATACATAGGGAAAAGGATTATTTTAAGTATTTACATTTAAATAATGGTGAGCGATTGTGAATATGCTGACCGAGGCCCCCTTTGGAATCAGAGGCCCAGGCCAAGTGTCCCATATGACCCTCCCCCTCCTATGTTTGGGCCTGGGCATATCACATTAATCCTAACTGGACACTGTCACAAACCATCCCCGCCCCCGGCCCCGGTCCATCTAATCACAATAAATTGCATTTTTAAAATACTTTGTGTTCTGTTCCATTTCAGGGTCCTTCTAGCAAGTAAGTTGGTGTGCTTGTTTTTAATTCTAAAATAAAAAATTTAAAAGAATGAAATCACCTGTAAATGTGGCCATGACGCCTCAAGGGTGGGTTCATCTTCTTCTGGATCAAACTCATTGCTATCGCTAGGAGGAAGTGTTCGGAATATATTGCAAGAAACCTAGGAAATTGAACAAACACAATTAAAGGCTGCTCTCTCGTCAAGATTACAGAGCAAGGCAATCAGAAGAATTAAGAGTGCATTCACAATTTGCTAAAAATTTGCCCAATGAATCCATAAATTGATATAATGCATTTCACTAGCAGATTATTCTTAGATAAGAACAATGTATATGGCACTTTATGGTTTCCAAATTGCACTAATCATTTCTTACCTCCGTTTTATCCTTGTAATGAAAGCAGGGAGCACCTACTACCAGCTCTAGAGAGAAGAAAAAACTATGTGACTCCTCTAAGCTGACTAGCATCTTCCTCTGAGAATACTTGGACACAAAGCATAGCTCATATTCCCAGAAATGAAAATGTGCACTGCTATGGCTACACCTCACGAGGCCCACATCAAGTGCCAATGCAGTCTCAACCTGCTCCCTTTCTTTACAGTGTTCAGATCAAGCCTAACAGAGCAATGTATCAGGAAGGAGCAGGAGCATTTTATTCTCACAACCACCTTGTTAGATGATAGCCAAAAAAAAAAAAAAACCAGCACCTTGTCCAAGGTCATTAAGGCTCACAATTAAGAAGGGAAATGAACTCAAGTCATCCATAGCCCAAGTCTGAAACTTTACACAACACTGTCTAATTGTCATCTCCACCTAATGCATTTCAATATTCCAGTTAACTTAGATGAAACAGAATCATTTCAATAATTGGAGCTTTCTCTCACATATTAGAATAGACTTTTAAATTGCTGAGAAAGGGTAAGCAGGAAATGGTAAAGAGGTTTTGTACTTAGTGTTTTCTTTTCTCACCACAAGAGGGTGCATTTTGATATAATCCTAGAAAAAGGATGCTGACTTTTACTAAAATCTTTGTTACGCACCAATATGTACTTCCGTCACACAGTGTTTCATAGTGAGAGATCAGTCTATTAGCAACAGATACCGAACAACTGATTTAAACTTGCCTTTGGTGCAGGTTTCCTAAGAGATTATCTGTTTATATTTTGTTCTAAAATTAACACCTAGTAGCAGAGTTCATTCAGAGAATCTATTTATGGTATTCATCTAATTTGAGCAATAGATCAAAGTGTTGACCTATGCAATCTAATTTAGCTGAAGTGGCAAAGATCCCTCACAGTTTAAATCTCACTTCTTCCACAAACTCATTGAGTGCCTTTTATATAAGACACCATCTCTCAAACCCAGTCCCCTCACCCCCCCAGTTCCTCCCCCAGCACATACTACAATAGGTAGACACTGACTTACCTTACAATGATCTTGTAAGGGTGAAGGTAGGTCACATCCACACCACACATTTAATGCACTATTATACCACTTTAACCACCATGGGCTTCCCTTAAAAAAAATCCTGGGAACTGTAGTTTATTAAGGGTGATGGAGACTTGTTACGAGACCCCCCTCAGAGAGCTATAATTCCCAGCACCCTAAATGAACCACGGTTCCCATGATTCTTTAGGGGAAGCCATGACTGTCAAAGTGATATGAGTGCTTTAGACGTATGGTGTGAATGTGACAATAATGTACATAAAGTACTTCCGCCACTCTTAACAGTTATGCCGTTATGCCAAGTGTTAGTTCCTCCAAAGATATTTCGGATTTCACACATTTTGCTGTATAATAGTAGAGAAGAACGCTATACATATTGTGGCAGATACATAAATAACTTCAAGAAAATCAATTATTCCATCTGGCCACACAAAGAGGAAATTGATCACTTGTGCTGGGACTGAAGAACAATAGCCCTACAGGTGAAACTTGAACAATTAGAATATTGTGGAAAAGTCCATTTATGTAAGCAATTGTTTTCATTAGCTACTGGAGTTTAATATATGAGATAGACTCATGACATGCAAAGTGAGATATGTCAAGCCTTTATTTGTTATAATTGTGATGATTATGGCGTACAGCTGATGAAAACCCCAAAGTTGAAATTGTTAATTTGGGGTTCTCATCAGCTGTACGCCATAATCATCACAATTATAACAAATAAAGGCTTGACATATCTCGCTTTGCATGTCATGAGTCTATCTCATATATTAGTTTCACCTTTTAAGTTGAATTACTGAAAGAAATGAACCTTTCCATGATATTCTAATTTTTCAAGTTTCACCTGTATACCTGAAAGCGACTGGAGAGCCAAAGTAGCCATGCATGGATTTTTTATTTTTATTTTTTATTATTATTTGTTTGTTTTTATTGAAAGATTTTCATGGATAACAAAGGTACATATGACATCTCTGTTTTCAATTCATAGAGTCCTTCCTACAAGTCAAAAGGCAAAGAGAAGTCACAGAGTGGGGGCTGATCATTACGAAGGCATCCAGCTGGCAGAAAGGCGGAGTAAAACTCTTTCATCCCCTGCTGTGGTCCTGATGAAAACTGTTTCTTTGAAGCTGCTATTTGCATTGGAGGGATCTCCTTTACTAGCACCAACACTTCTGCAGTGTAATTACAGAACAGCAGCAGCACATTGGGATGTTCAGTTACACTTTATCACAACAATGACTTTTCAACAGTGTATCATCACTGTATGCACAAAAGATACAACCCTGTGCGTCCTTTCTTAGGACTGAACCCAATCTCTTCTGAGGAAATATAGTGGTACAGTACCTTGGTTTACAAACTTAATCCATTCCAGAAGTCCGTTCTTAAACCAAAGCGTTCTTAAACCAAGGCGTGCTTTCCCATAGCAGCGGGGGACTCAATTTACAAATGGAACACACTCAACAGGAAGCGGAACATGTTCTGCTTCCAAGGCAAAGTTCACAAACCAAAACACCTACTTCTGGGTTTGCAGCGTTCTTAATCCAAGTTGTTCATAAACTAAGCTGTTCTTAAACCAAGGTACCACTGTACTTGTAGAAGTAGGCTGGCAATGAAATAGTTGTATGGAAAAGTAGCTATCCTAAACCTATCTTTACTTATCTGATTTATACTTCATTCCATCTTATCCTTGAAAGAACAGCCGTAATGAAAATTCATAATCTCTTCCATTTCTGTCTTATAAGCAGTATTTTCACCTATTTCCTGGTGTGACAAGTTGTTTAGCAGGCATCAGAGTTAAAAGTATATACACACATTCTTAACAGACACACATCCTGACTCCATGCAAAAGGTTCCATTCCTTTTAGTGTGGGTCTACAGGTTACGCTCGCCACAATGGAATGTCTATTTGCCAGGGGGTTGAACAAGATGGCCCTTGGGGGTCTCTTCCCAACTCTACGATTCTATGATCTTGACTACATTGCTTGACTGTAGCTTGCTTTTACAACAATTCACTTGTCTCAGTATGCAAGAAGGAGAAACAGCGAAAATGGAAATGTTATTAACTGTGGACTAAAAGGCAGATGTTTTTAAACTGTGGTAGCCAACCGGGTGCCCAGAAATCTTCATGTAGGCGCAATGGGAACTGTGCCAATAGCAAAACGTGCCTGGGGAATGTCAAACACTGGGGTGAACATGTATGTGGCTTCAGACATACACCTAGTAACACCACATTTCTGAAGACTGTAATTTTAACTGAAGGGGGCCACTCCCATGTTATGTGCCGCACAGCAACAAGTGGTTGGTTTCTTTTAAAAGTGAGAGTGTGTAAAAATCACAGTGCAGTCTTATCTAAGCACCAGCCTGGTAGCCAATGAGAAACTGCAGGCAGGCAAGAGAGATGGGTAACATCTAGGCTAGAAACTAAATGGGCTGCTCCCTCCAACACAGCCCCTTAAGGCTCCTTGGCTAGTCCCCAGCAAGCTACTATTTTTTGCAAGCTTATCTGCAAGGCTGTTTTTAGTATTACTTGTGCAGTGGCTTTCTAACAGACTCCTTAATCAAAACTGAAGCGAAGTTGTGTTGCATGTACATAGTTGAAGGGGGTGGAAGCGCAAGAAGCTGTTTGCAGCTCTAAAACCACATTTTCCACATGAATGAACGCCAGGGTTTCACTTATATGGTAGAAAGGAGGTGTGGAAATTCATTTATGAGCACCAGCAACATCGCCCCTCCTGTAACAGTGCTACCAACTACAGGTCACTTACCGGTATTTGTCCTACAGAACTCAATGGTAAACAATCGAACCTGATAAAGAGGCTATTAGGAACTAGCTATTGCCTTTTTTAGGGAACATTATGATATTTATATATATTTAGGAGTGCCTTCTACCAACTTCACTTGGTCAGGCTGCTGCAGGTGTTTCTGGATTGTCTCAGCGCTGCCGGACCATGGACTGGTAACCTCCAGACTGCATTATTGCAACATGTTATAGGTAGAGAGGCCCTTGAAGCTGACCCACAAGCTGCAGCCAGCACAAAACCCAGTGGTTGGGTTGCTCACTGGGGCAGAATATCACCACTGCGTTGTGCCACTAATAAAGGAACAGCGCTGGCTGCCAATTGGCTAGGTTCAAGATGCTGGTATTGGTGTACTAAGCCCTATACAGCTGGGTACCGGGATACCTAAAAGATTGTCTGATCCCCTACATACCTAATTGATCACTGTGTTCTGTAGTAGAGGTCTGGTAGATACCAGTCTATCTGTAGGTCCATTCCAGAATCAGCCCTTTAGTCTGGCAGAACCAAACCTCTGGAACACCTTCCCATTGCTATCAGACAACTAACTGCCTCTTCTCTTGGCTTTTAGACGCCATATTTTTTATAGCTGCTTTTTAAAACTGTTTTTATGTGCACTTGTTTTTAACTGGTTCTGTATCTTTCATTGACACAGGTGGCGCTGTGGGTTAAACCACAGAGCCTAGGACTTGCTGATCAGAAGGTTGGCGGTTTGAATCCCCGCGATGGGGTGAGCTCCCGTTGCTCGGTCCCAGCTCCTGCCCACCTAGCAGTTTGAAAGCACATCAAAGTGCAAGTAGATAAATAGGTACCACTCTGGCGGGAAGGTAAACGGTGTTTCCGTGCGCTGCTCTGGTTCACCAGAAGCGGCTTTGTCATGCTGGCCACATGACCCGGAAGCTGTACACCGGCTCCCTCGGCCAGTAAAGCGAGATGAGCGCCGCAACCCCAGAGTCGTTCGTGACTGGACCTAATGGTCAGGGGTCCCTTTACCTTTATCTTTCATTGTATTGTAAAATTGTTTCAAGATGCCTCATGTGATTCATAAATTAATTAAATAAATATTTATTATATAGGGCGTGAGTGTAAATAGCACTCTCTCCTCCTGCCATTCCCAGCAACTAGTATTTAGCAGCATTCATCTATCCGCTTTCTCCACACCACGCATGGATTTTATAAACTGCTCTTGTGTCACCTCTTACTCCCCTTTTTCCTAAGCTAAAAAGTCCCTTAATCATTTTGGTTGCCCATAATTAGATCTTTTCTAACCCTACAATTTCCTTTTGCATGTGAGGCAACCAGAACTTTACACATTATTCCAAATGAGGTCACACCACAGGTTTGCATAAGAGAAATGTTGTATCAGCAGTTTTGTTTTCAATTCCTTTCCTAATTATCTTTATTATGGAATTTGCCCTTTTCACAGCTGCTGCACACGGGGTTGACATCTTCATTCACTATGATCTTGTTCCTGGTCAGTCACCTCCAGTTCAGACCGCATAAGCGTCTATGTGAATTTAAGATTATTGCTCTCACATGCATCACTTTACATTGTAGACTGTGAATTGTATTTGTCATTTTACCACCCATTCACTTAGTTTGGAGAGGTCCTTTGCAAGTTCTGCACAATCTTTTTTTAACAATTTAGTACTATCACAAAACTTGGCCATCTCACTGCTCACTCCTAACTCCGCATTGTTTTCAACAAGTTAAAAAGCATACTGTACACTGCAATAACAGTAATCAACCACTGTAATATAATTTATTCCAGAGTAAGCAACAAGCAAAAATACAACATAAGGATGCTGTTTTAGAGCTATCGTCTGCTAATGTCCTTAAACTTTGCAAAATATTTATACTTTAAATGAAACAGCCAACCTGCTCAGACCTGCTTCACTTCAGCTGTTACAGGGGACTGGTTCAGTGTGGGAAACACAATATTTTACTTGTTCTGCTCTACAAGGGCAAGTGATAGCAATATGCAGGCAGCTGTGATGGTATCAGTGACAGTCACACTTACAACTATTGATAATCAATACTTGTGTCAGTTTCCAGAACTCTGAAAGGTTTAATTCTAAACTGTTTTAAGTGGTTCTGTGCAAACAGTAGTTTTTTCAAAAACAGAACCATAAATATTCCTATATTCATTGAGATCTGTAACCTGTTTCCAAATATGTTTGTTCATATTCTCTCTCTCTCTCTCATACTCATACACACACCACTTTCTCTATTCTCCTAAGTGTTCAGCTCCTCAGGTTCTTACACTGTCAACAGTCTTCAACATATTTATTCAACATACAAAATTAATTTTCCTTTAAGGATAAATGGCACCCTTGCAAGAGTGTTCAAGGAGAACAGGACATTGGTGCAGCCTCAGGCCTCCTCCCTATTCTTTCAAAGGTGAGTAAGACTGTCAAAAAGCTAAAAACCTGGGGCAAGCTCCTCACCAAGAAGTTTCCATATCAAAGGAATATACATTTCCTAGGGCTTACAACCCCTCCATTAATTAATGCCACTATTTCCCCAGGTTCATGGAGAAAGCTTGGGAGTTTCATCAGGGGGCTTATATAATCAACAGCGAACAAATCAGCAAGAGAGCTTTTCCATCATAGTGGTACATCACATAGGCAAGCTTAGGACAATAAGTCATTGTGTCACTGGATCAGAATGAGACAATGCAATGAATACACTGTGCAGCAGAACATCTCATCCTGTGGCACTGTGAGCAGATTCATGATCCCACACTAGGGCAGCACCACTATGCTCTCAACAGGAGGTTACATGAAGGCCAGCAGCAGAACCAGCAATGACAGTGCAAAATTAAGTCCAAGCTTCTAATATGATTTAGCAGAATGTTGTTTATTCAACTTCTATGCCACCCTCCATCCAAGGATCACAGAGAGGTTTACAATATAAAAAAACCCCAAAAATTCCTAACATAGTAACAAACAAAAGCAATACCTCCACACGCACAGTTTAAAGGGCCATAGATAGTAATTGTTTTATTTATTAAATTTCTATACTTGCTTTGTCATCAAATGCTTTATAACAAACTAGACCAACTGCTCTTCTACTGGAGCACAGTCTACCTAGAATGGAAGCAGCTTTTCTAGATTTCAGTTCTTTATTATTAAAACACCAATGATTGCTAACAGCAAGGTTACACCTGCAAGCGCACTATGTAAGTAGTAAAGGTAAAGGTAAAGGTACCCCTGACCATTAGGTCCAGTTGTGGACGACTCTGGGGTTGCGGCACTCATCTCGCTCTATAGGCCGAGGGAGCTGGCATTTGTCCACAGACAGTTTTTCCAGGTCATGTGGCCAGCATGACTAAGCCGCTTCTGGTGAACCAGAGCAGCGCATGGAAACGCCGTTTACCTTCCTGCCAGAGCGGTACCTATTTATCTACTTGCACTTTGACGTGCTTTCGAACTGCTAGGTTGGCAGGAGCTGGGACCGAAACAACGGGAGCTCACCCCGCGCGGGGATTTGAACCGCCGACCTTCTGATCGGCAAGCCCTAGGCTCTGTGGTTTAGACCAGTGTTTTTCAACCACTGTTCCGCGGCACACTAGTGTGCCGCGAGATGTTGCCTGGTGTGCCGTGGGAAAAATTGTTTATTTGATTCCTATTCAAGAGAATTACTTTATATATAGTCAATATAGGCACAGAGTTAATTTTTTAAACATTTTCTAATGGTGGTGTGCCTCGTGATTTTTTTCATGAAACAAGTGTGCCTTTGCCCAAAAAAGGTTGAAAAACACTGGTTTAGACCACAGCACCACCCGTGTCCCTGTTAAGTAGTACCTGACGCATAATTCAGCAGTAGGTATCTGAATCCAAGTAAGAAAAATTAAACAAAATTTCTAGTCTTTATGGATGCAGATAAAAGCTTGGAAATATGCAGGCAATGCCTGGTCTCAGATGGTCCCTCATGGGTAACAACTCTAGGCACTAAAGATAGCCCTCTACCCTTCCATAATGCCAAAATATCCTGCTGTCCTGATCATACTAGCCATTTAAACCCTATTTCCATGCAGCAGTCTTCCACCACCATATGGCTCACTGCTGCAAGAGCGCCAATGCCACTGATTCTGTGAATATTGCAAGGAGATAGAAATGTGCAGAATAAGGAGATATACTGCAAATGTGCCACAAATATGTACATATTATATATTAATTCTTATTGTACATTCTGAGGCTCTTTAGAACAGAAAAAGTGAATGCAGACTATTCACAGCCCTGCATATCAGACGTTATGGAAAGATCAAGATTTTCCCAAGGGCTGAGCCCCACTTCTTTAAATTATGGGAGCCTACCGATTATATTTTTTTACAATGCACAACTGTGACAATGAATCTAGTGAGTGTTAAACTGAAAGGATGGTGCCTTTCCAAGGATAAAAATTGCCACTGGTGTCATAATGAAAGATAGGGACTGCTCAGCTAGAAAGGTAAAGCAGCAGAGAGGACAGGTGAGATCTGAAGGGGAAACGAAATCAAAACTGCAGCATGTGGTAGCTGGCTAGGATTGGCAATGCAGGGTTTTCCACAGCAGTCTGTCTACTTCACTTTTAAGAACAGCGGGATTCACGAGTACCATAGAAATTATACCACCAAACTGGCATCACTTTTTTCCTACACTTACAGCACAACCCCCGAGATAAAGCTGTCAATTAGTTAACTGAATCATACCTTACATTCTGCCTACACATATCTCATTAATAAAATCAGCTCTGTCAGATTTTTCGTTAAACCTGTACACCTAAGGATGCATATATATCAAGCACTAGAGCATGAACATTTTATGCTTCCCATAAGCATGGTACAGGGAAATTGGATGTTGCTGGGATGCAATACACATATCTTATTAATGCAACTTCAATATAACAGCCCCTTCACAAATGAGCAACTTAAACAAATATTCCTCACAACCCTTTCAACTTTATTTTATCATTTATTCAGTCGCAGCAGCTAAGGATAAACAAAAGTTTCCTATCTATGTTATCCTAAAGCATTAAAAAAAAAATACTGTGACCCAGGACCAAGACATGGGCACCTCTGCTTCAGAAGGGGAAATTCCCTTTCCCGGGATCATGTTTAAGAAGCAGCAACTGGGGCAGTCTTTTTGGCAGATACTTCCACCAATAAAGAACCACCAATTCGAACTCTGCTTCTTTGATCCATTGCTTCTGAGGAGGTTTGTTTGCCAACATCCTTGGATATCAATCATCCCTCTTCAGAAATTCATTCACCTATTTCCCAGTAACAACGGCGTGCAAGCCCCAATATGGAAGCACTGCCCCTTAAATGAAAGTTGATCTCCCACCAGGGAGGTGGGAACTGGAACAACACACACCTGTGTATTTCAGCCCTTTGGAGGTTTCAGGCCATTACTGAAGCAACACTACAGGTTTCCTCCTTTCCAACCTAGGTTCTGATGCTTGACACTGAGCAAATGCTGCATGTCTGTCATTATTACCTATCCCCCAAACTCTGCAATACAAACTCTGACTCCAAGTACAAATGGGCGGGGTACAAATAAATTATTAGCAGTAGTAGTAGTAGTACTCTGCAATCCTCACTACCCGCCATCCATCCCTAAATATCAACTCCCTACTTGCTTAACCCCAAGTGTCCAACAAATGTCAGTCCATAAAAAAGTAATCTTTATACTGCCTTACAAAAGAACAGTGGTGAATCTATAGAGGAAGGAAATTCCACAAATTGGATCACCCTTTCAATGAGTGCCTGGTGCTTAAAATTTGTTCAATGTCTTATAATGGAGATGGGAAAAATTACTGCAACATATTAATGCGTTGACTTAAGCTGCAGTTCTACACACACTTACCTGGGAGTAGGTCCCAGTGAAATCAATGGGTCTTGCATCCAAGCAAGTAATGTATGTACAGTAAGGTAAAGGTAAAGGGACCCCTGACCATTAGGTCCGGTCGCAGACGACTCTGGGGTTGTGGCACTCATCTCAGTTTATTGGCCAAGGGAGCTAGCGTACAGCTTCCGGGTCATGTGGCCAGCATGACTAAGCCGCTTCTGGCGAACCAGAGCAGCGCACGGAAACACCGTTTACCTTCCCGCCGGAGCGGTACCTATTTATCTACTTGCACTTTGACGTGCTTTCGAACTGCTAGGTGGGCAGGAGCAGGGACCGAGCAACAGGAGCTCACCCCATCACGGGATTTGAACCGCCGACCTTCTGATCGGCAAGCCCTAGGCTCTGTGGCTTAACCCACAGCGCCACCTGCATCCAGTATTGTCCTATAAATCAGACTTATACCACTGACCAGTATAAATCCTAAACTCAATTTCCAAGACTAAATGCCACTTCAAATGTATGCTAAAATCTAGAATGGGGACAGGCTGTATACACTGTCCAAGTAGTACAGCAAACAATTTTGCAAACAAACATTTCATAAAAGTTTACACTGTTGAACAGTTCGCAGATTTCTGCACAGAGTACAGACATAGCATGTTTCCAGAGCATATCAGTACAAATTAATATTTTACCAAGGTAAAGGTAAAGGGACCCCTGACCATTAGGTCCAGTCACGTCCGACTCTGGGGTTGCGGCGCTCATCTCGCGTTACTGGCCAAGGGAGCCAGCGTACAGCTTCCGGGTCATGTGGCCAGCATGACTAAGCCGCTTCTGGCAAACCAGAGCAGCGCACGGAAATGCCGTTTACCTTCCCGCCGGAGTGGTACCTATTTATCTACTTGCACTTGGGCGTGCTTTCGAACTGCTAGGTGGGTAGGAGCTGGGACCGAGCAACGGGCCGACCTTCTGATCAGCAAGCCCTAGGCTCTGTGGTTTAACAAAATATTGACTCAAATACTTGTACTGGGGTCTGTGATTCTTTACTTTTTAATGTTAAAAAACAACAACCCCACAACCAACTCTTCAAAAACAAACAAACAAGCAGAGCCGCAAGATGGAACAGAGTGGCAAATGGCCGTGGAGCAGAGTAATAATCTGAGCAACACTTTCTGAGACCCAATGCTTTGGAATGACCCCCCCCCCCAAAAAAAAAAAACCCTCCTGGCATGATATACCACCAGTCCTGGTGTCCTGGGCTAAGAAACTGAGAGAGAACCTGGAGAATAAGCAAGTGTAAAGTGATGCACAAGGCACCAATAAATCCTCATATATTAATAGTCTGAACTGACAAGTGATGAAGCAGGGAAAAGACCTTGGGGTCAAAGTAGATAGCTCAATGAAGGTATGAACCCCACTGTGCAGAAGCTCTGAAAAAGGCAAATTCCATGTTAGGGATCATTAGGCTTTTTAGTTTAAAAAAAAACAACAGTAAGGAGGGAAATGACAGATGTGTATACAATTATGTAAGCTGTAGAGAAAATTAACAGAGTGAGGTTTTTCTCTCTATCTCAGAACACTAGAAGCTGAGTACAACCAATGCAAGCTTAATGTTGGAAGACGAAAGGAAGTACTTCACACTGAGCACTGTTAAACTATGGATTTCAAAACCACAAATTGTAATCATGACGACTAAACGGGGTGGCTTTAAAATAAAATTAATGCAGATTTGTGTTTCTCAGTGCAAGATGTCCATTACGGCAAACCATTTCTGTCGCAAAATTCTGCATAAAACCAGACTGAAAGGGATCTAGACAATAAGCTCCATCCAAGTAAATTTGATGTTGGGTAAACACAACACACAACTTTCTAGCCTAAGACTCCAATACTCAAGACTAGAAAATTTCCCAGTCTGCTTGAGTAAAAAGATAGCTTCATCAAAGGGCACATCACTGCCTTCTTGAGAACAGTAGCCTAGGTATGAAACACTCTCTCAAGGCTGCCCAGACACATAATCTCAGCCTTCCTGTCTTTGTCAGCCAGGAAAGGGAAAGGATCAAGCATATCTCTCAAAGAATTTCATCCATTTCCTCTAGTCAAACAAATAAAAGTAGGCATAGAAACCTGATAAAGACTGTGTTAAAGACACATTCAGCACACTCCACACACAACTGCAGTTCAAGTCTGAACAGATGTGAACATTTTTATTCACAAAGTGCTTTGCATAGACTCTGATGGCTCCTCCAACTTCCACTGCATGCCAAGTTGTAAAAGGCCCCTCGCCCTTTGAAAAATCAATACAATTAGTGATACAGTGCTAGGTGCAATCCAAATAACTACCGGTATTTAAAATCCATCACTTTAAAGCATTTTAATGTCGCATATGTAAAATGGTATTTCCCATAACATCAAAACACTGCACAACAACTTTTGAACATTGTATAGAAGTGTTCTGAACCACAGCTAAGAAGCCCAACATTTGAAAGACCTGTATTTAAACAAAATAAGGAATACCAAACCTCCTATGAGTCTTCTGTGATCCCAACCCACCCACTGCATTTTGAGCAGACATAATAAATTTGGCTGCATCTCATATTGTGAATTACCAGGTGTAAAGTTGTCTTCCCCATTTTGCATTTGAAAGGCTTTACAGCAATACACAATATCTGTCATGCAAACTCCAATGTTCTATTGAGCATACATACTAGCTAGCACTATCTTGATTTATAAAGTGTTCGTGATAAAACTTACCATTCTAACTACTTCAGGGTAAGTCTGCTCCGTCAAACAGCCTCTGCTTATTGTAATGTAATCCACAAGTTCATTAAGAGTTGAGCGCTTGTATTCTTTCATTTTAAGATCAGAAAGTGTGTCCATGAAGTCAAAAATGACACAGCACTGCTGAAGTTTCTTTAGGAACAACTCAGGTTGCTCTGAAGTTGGAACGTCTGGAAGGGGGGGAAAGAAAGCCTGTGTTAGTCTTAACATTCCTGCATAAAACAAATCACGCTTCAAAGGGACAACAAAAGCAGCAATAACTATACGAACAATTATGCTTTTCAGAGATTGGTATTTTGGATACTCATCAACTAGTAATACATCCATGGTTTCATAAATAAGCCCAAGCACAAGCAGGCAAAAGGCAATATGGCAGCCTTAGTCCTTCAATAGAACCAAGATCTTTAATTTCCATCTAGCGCCAGTAGAACATCACAAACAGCTCAAATAATAAAACAGCACTTTTTATTTATTTACAGGCATATTAAGAGTGGGACCAAGAAACTGGCTCAAATTTTATTACAACAGTTGTCACTTGTATTTTCAACTAATAACATTATAATCTCTCCTAAAACTGCACAGAAATCTAGGAATGGGCAGTTGGGCAAGTTTTTTTTAAAAAAAATATTGCATATATTTGAGTTTATTCTGGATGAGAAAATGCTAAAAAAAAAAAAAAACCAACATTTTACTTTCCTAGCAGCATATTGGATGCACAAGTAAATCTTTTAAAAGTATAAACAAAATAAAAAAAAAATTCCTTCCAGTAGCACCTTAGAGACCAACTAAGTTTGTTATTGGTATGAGCTTTCGTGTGCATGCACACTTCTTCAGTTAAAAGTATAATACACCACTCAATACTCTCCTCACGTACATGTGTGAGTGTTTAATTGTTGTTGTTGTTGTTGTTGTTGTTGTTGTTGTTGTTGTTGTTGTTGTTATATTTATACCCAGCCACTGGGCGGCTCCCAACAGAGTATTAAAAACATTATAAAACATCAAACATTAAAAACTTCCCTAAACAGGGCTGCCTTCAAGTATCTTCTAAAAGTTATATAGCTCTTTATCTACTTGATATCTGATGGGAGGGTGTTCCACAGGGAGGGCGCCACTACTGAGAGGGCCCTCTGCCTGGTTCCCTGTAACTTCACTTGAGGGAACCACCAGAAGACACATGGAAGAGGACCTCAGTGTAAGTAATATGTATAATTTATAATGCTTTAAACCATATACAGGTATGTCTCTCCCCCTCCCCTTGCACACGATCAATTTGTGCATGTCTGCAGATATGTGCAAAACTGGGAAATAAATGAATAGATTTAAATTAGGAAATGGCAGGAGAGAGCTGGAAAGTCCTTGTGGCTCGCGAGGAGACCCCTCCCAGAACCCAAAGAGGGTGAAGGAAGCCCCAAAGAGATTGAGGGTACAGCAGGGCTTTGTTTAGGCTGTTCAGCCTCCCCACCTAGCAGCTGACACACACAACAGCGCAGCAGCCACTTTTCTGCACGTCCCCCAGCCTCCAGCTGCTACAGAGAGGGGGGAGAGAACTAGAGAGCAGGAAAAGACAGGTGTTTAGAGGCTTTTTAGAGGGTGCTCTCGACTTAGGCAATTTTTGCTTATGCGTACAGGGGCCCGTGCTCTCGACTTACATTTTTGCTTATGCGTACAGGGGCCCGTAACATAACCTGTACACAAGCCTTTTGGATTTATTGCTTCATACTGAATCAATGTTTGACTCAAAATATCGTATGAAGGTAACCATGAATGTGGCAAGTCATCATAAATCTCCTCAGAACAGTTGACGGTTTCCATTTTATTCACAGTGGCAAGTTAGTTACGCTGTTACACATTTTCAAAGGAAATGCATAAAATGTAGATTAATCTCAAGTACCCAGGGGGCTAATAATAATGGGCAAGTCACAAGAACAAACACTGAGCTTTATTTGAACAGCAGACACCATGCAAAGGAAAAAGATTTTTCCTCTACCCTGCAGTTTGATTAGGAGCAGCAGCTTTATTCCCAATGTTTAAACAGCATCACAAAACAAGACAAAAAAACCCCCAAAATTGTATTTTAAAGCAATGCTTCAATGGGTACACATTTTGCAGTCTTAAACAAGGCTGTTTATCTTCAGACTCTCACCTGCTGCATATAAAACAAGATGACAATTTTCGCTTTCTAGTAGGAAGTTCTGGATTCCAAATTTTAATTGGAAACAAAATTAAAATATATAGGAGTTTTGTGGCATAGTATATTTTTCCATTCAACACCATGTATCTAATAATAGCCAAACCAAAACCCGAATGTCTGCTCCAAGCCTTGGCTTTGCATGCTCCTTCCTCCCCTTGCATGCTCCAATTTCTTCCCTGACTGGACACAGGCAGCACACCCACTCCAGACTGACTCACACTGATTGGTAGGCTTACATTTATGTCAGACTCCACAATTCACATGCTGCTGTCTGAATGGGATAGAAGAGGGCATTTCTTTACCCCACACATTACAGAGCTACAGTATACAACTGCTTTCCACTGCCTGTCTGTGCTTCAGCTGCAAGATATGACAGCTATCACTGTCTCAGCTTCTCCACAGACACTGCCCAGAAAAGGTTCCTCACCCCTGGATTAAACCAAGCTAGGTGCAAAACAAAACAAATTTCGCACAAGGCTACTCGCACAAACAACAATAGCTGCTTCCACATTTTCAAATATTATAATCAAAAGATAAATGCGGCACATCAAAGGGTACTCTGGTCCATGCAATTGGTACTCTGTCCTGCCTAGCAATTGTCGCCTGCAAAACTGCAGAAAGTCATTTATCATTGGATGCCTTAATTATTATAATCATTGATATTTATATCCTGCTCTTCTGCTCACTGAGCACTTTGAGTGACTAACAAAAAAAGCAAAACAATAAAAAGAGCAGCATGTTTCAGCACTAGTGAGCCCCCAAAGAAAGCCATCCGCTAGACTTCAGCCTGGGACTGATGAGGGGAGGAGCAAGGGGGTGCAGTGGGGGCGGTCCTCCCCGGGTGCCACCCTGGATGGGGTGACACTCGGCGGCGCCCCGCGCCCAAGCCGACGCCCAAGCCGAGCCCCATCGCCCGAGGCAAAAGGCCAGGTGCCAACAGCCTCCCTTGCCCCTCGCACCCACTGCCCCTTCTCCAGGTCAAATAAGTAGGGATGCTTGTGAAATTCCCGCCATTCAGATTTCTCTTTGGATTTATCTGCTCTTGGTTCTAGAAGGGAAGCCAATGCATTGGCAATTGGCCACTATCCCACTTTTGATTTCCAGAATGTGCTCCAGATCATAGCACATGCATGCTTCACACGTTCTCCTACCCTATGTTTAAAATTATGCATGGTGTACAGGAAGTGGACAGGTTTTCTCCCTTCTCTCATAACACTTGAACTTTTGGACATCCAACGAAACTAAACGTTGGGAGATTCAGGACAGACCTAAGAAAATACTTATTCACACAGCACAGAGTTAAACTTTGGAATTACAAGAGGCAGTGATGATGGCAATATGGTGTTTAACAGGCTTTGGACCCTGCAAGCCCCGGATGTGTCACTGGGTGGCAAGGAGAAAGAATTCAAAGAGAGCATTCCTGGTCATGGCACATCTATGGCCTTTTCAGTTGGATGCATCTGGAATTCTGGGAACCCTGTGACAGGCATGACAGAGCTCAGCTAAGGAGACTGATCTACTCACAGTACAGAAGGGAAAAACCTGGCAGTGATCATAGTAAAAGATGGTTCTGGGTATGTGAATCAAACACCTGGAGGAGGAGCGTTCGTGGAGGTGGGTGGATTGCTTCATAGTTGTTGAGAGACTTTTTTTGCGAAGGTGCATAGAGTGTTGAGAGTAACTTTTGGGAGGTAGGATTGCCCAGAGTTCTTCAGCTTTTTATGTTCAACTTTTTTGGAACTTTATTTAATCCAACGATCATTAAGGGTCCCATGATGTATCGGGATCAGCCGGGGCTCTACCAGTAGATCATGATCTACTGATTGGACATGCCTGCCTTATGAGATCTGAGAAGTGTGCTGCCTCTTTGGTGGGTTCTATATCCTTATTTACTAATGGGTTTTCAAGCTTAAGCTGCTCAAAAATCATATTATATCCAGAGGTGTCATAGATATCATAGGACTCCGCAGTTCAAGGAGGGACCCAAGGGTCATCTAGTCCAACTCCTGCAATGCAAGAACGCATCTTCTGCTGAATGCATGAGCTCAGCAAAATATTTATTTAAAACATAAATATACTACTTTTCTTTCTATTAGGACTTAGGTACCAGGGTGTTGTACAACCATTGGTAAAAGTAGGCAAAGGACCCCTGGACGGTTTAAGTCCAGTCAAATTTGACTATGGGGTGCAAAGCTTTGCATCTCTTTTTCTCAGATTTTTGTTAGCAGAGGCTTGCAGCACCCAGGCGTTTGTCAACACAGAGGCAGCTTTTCCAGGTCATGGTGGCCAGCATGACTAAACTGCTTCTGTGCACAACAGGACACCATGACGGAAACCCAGAGCGCTTTATCTACTTGCAGGGTCTATGGTATGAGCTTTCTCACTGCTAGGTTTCGGCAGGAGCTGAGAACAGGAGTGACAATGGGAGCTTGCACTCCTGTCGTGCTGGACTGCATTCGAACTCAGCCAAACCATTACAACCGGCAGGGCTCAAGAGATGGGGTGGTTGTAGACCACAGCAACCACCTGCGTCTGTTGTACAACCATTATGTCACAATACAAAACTTGACAAAGGATGGTAAAGAGTCCTTATATCCACAGCTCAACACTTGCAACCATTTACAAAGTGAGGGCAATTGCAAGAAGCATGAGACTGGCCATTTCAGAACAATCACAAGTGCTGGTATATTTCAAAACAACTCATATAATGTTAGACAAATGCACAGGCCTATTTAGTTACAAGTCTCACACATTGTTTAGAGTGCAAGCCTCAGATAAATAAGATGTTACCTGGAACAGAGTGTCACAACGAGTTGTGAGCTCCAGCTTGTTGCTGAATGAGCTTTGTGTCCAGCCTTCAGGAACTTGGGGCTATCAGGGAAAGCAGTAAAGTAAAGCAAGACCATAAATACATTTAGATAACCTCCCAAGCACCTACAAGAAACTTAGCCCAACCTGTGCTGATCATGCTTTATAGTGTGCTGGGCTCCATAATCCTGAAGTGCTTCTGAGCTGAGGAGCTGTCTGAGCTTAAGTCAGCTGGCATTCAGCTGGATCTCAATTTCTGCAGACTTCATAAGTCCTTCAACCTCTATCTCTGGGTCAAAAGAGGAAAGAGGCAATGCAGACTGAGGCTTCTGAAGCTCATGTTTGTACAGCAATCTCCACTCCAACTGTAGCAGGTCTGAGTTCTGGAGAAGCTGAGATTACCCATAGGGGACTTACAAATACAAAGAATGAGTAGATATCACTCGTGTAACATGGCAGTCCTATAGCTCTCAAGAATCAACAGATGCAAAAATAGATAAAGCTGATAATGGCTTGGATACCAAGATAAATTAAAGTAGTTTGTGGAAGGAAAGTTTCCCAGACTCTCACTCCCAGCCATTCTTATCCTCTGTACCCCAAATGCTGCATGGACCATCATGCAAATCCATTAAACCATTTTCAGACTGTAAGCTGTAGAACAGGGGTGGGCAACCTAAGGCCCGGGGGCCGGATCCGGGAATCAGCATGTTTTTACATGAGTAGAATGTGCCCTTTTTATTTAAAATGCATCTCTGGGTTATTTGTGGGGCATAGGAATTGAGTCATTTTTTCATTGACAATATTAGTCTGGCCCACCGCATGGTCTGAGGGAAGCAGTGGACCAGCCCACAGCTGAAAAAGGTTGCTGACCCCCTGTAGAACCACCTTGAGTCACTGATGGGAGAGACGTGGCTTGGGCACTTTAGCCCATTTACTCGTAACAATAGGGCCACTATTACTCCCCCAAAACAAATAGACATATACTATTTCATATATATTGCCCTGTTGCCACCTTCTACGCCCCTGCCTGAACCTCATCTGAGCTCTCCACCATGCATGGCAAGATCTCCAGGTCATGGCTTATGATTTCACCTTTCCCATATTTGGGAAATGGACTGCCATAGTATATGCAGCATAGCACATGCGACATACCCATCAACTTTCCCCCAAAAGACAGGACATCTCACTCCATTTAAACTTCATTTGCAACAGATTTGTGCTGAGCATGCACAGGTCCACACCATTATGAAATTCTATTGAATAATATTGGTCACAAAAATGCCTCTTAAAAAACCAAAAAAACCAAAAACAAACTACAAATATGTAGCACTACACTTAGATGAAGATACTAGGTGTTCCCCTTGACCTAATAGTTTCCTAAAAACCACAGCAAAAACTGAAAAACGTTTCCAGAAGAACCGCCCCAGAAAAGTCTACGCAAGAAAAACACCCTGCACCTGCCAGTCTTGCTCATCAGAAACTTAACTCCTTCGAAATGAGCCACAGAATGCTCAAAGTTACAACGTTTAATTAACACAGTTACAGAGTTTTGGAGGCACCAAAGGAACTCATGATGGAATGCAACTTCAAGAGTTGAATATACTCTTGTATATTCTATCATAGGGAGAATGATTATTCAGACATCTTTTTTCCTTCCTCCTTTGTTGTTATGCTGCTTCATTGGTTGTGCCATTAATTATACATTTTTATTGTGGACTATTATTTTTAATTTTTCCATGGCTGCAAGCTCATTTGAGCAGTTCAAAAAGCGTAACATGAATATTTAGAATAAATACTATTTGTTGTAGTCTGCTTAATATTTTAGATCTTTCTTCTTCTTCTTTTTTAGATCACATACATTCCTATATTCACTTTTCCTTTCACAGGGTCTTTTTTGTCTCCCATTAAGAGGATATCTCTCAAATCTTCACAGGAGAATGGATCAAAGGAAAGGTTTCCATTTTTTTCAAGACTGTGGTTAGGGTAGAGCCAAAGGTTTTTAGACAACAGCATGAAGAAGCTCCAAACCTAGTTCAGTCATGTCCGACTCTTCGTGACCCCATGGACATAAAATACTGGAAGCTAAAAACATATAAATGGCTATTGTTAAAAAGTAATTAAACTCTAATAGAATTAAAATGATTTTTTAAAAAAATCCGTGAAAATAGATGATACCTGCAAAATTTGTCCTATGAACATTTGATGCCAGTTTTCAGAAAAGCAGAATATATCCAAGTGGGGGAAATGAAGGTTTGTTTGTTTGTTTTTCACTTCAGAGCTTTCAGAATGGCAGAATACATTTGGGATGAGTGCGCAGGGGAGAGAAACAATATTCCATCCTTATACTTTGGGTTGATATATTATTGTCTCTCCGTTTGAGAGATCTTATAATATAGTGCATCAGAAAATGGTATGAGGCTTGGGAAGTATTGGGAAATGGCTACTCGGGCTTACTAACCATTTGAGGCCAGCAAACAAACTCAGCTACATCTAAACAAAGAAGCATCCCATAAATCTCGGTGGACTTCTCCAAGCGTTTTCACAGCCTTCCTGCCTTCCTGGGCAGCTCCAGCAGAAGATCGCAACCTCTTCCACAGTTGTTTTCAGCATCTAGCTACGTCTGTAGCAGTCAGCTCTGGTCAAATTATTAAGCCATGATATTTATGAGGCTATGCATTATTCCATCCTTGCCATAACTGTCAAATCAATCTGATTAAAAGTGCTCCCATCTGGTTCTCATGAAAATAAATTATCGAAATAATCTGCTTCTTTCCCTTCTTCCTTTATTGAAAGCCGGTCTTTATGGCTGTCAAATGTGTTACCCCCTATTTAACAAAATGGACAATGGAGATAGCCGTGATTTTTTTTTTTTGGAGGGGGGGTAAATAAATAACGCAAAACAAATCACAGCAGAGTGGTTTGTAATAAGGTTCAGTGCATTTAAAGATAAAAGCCCAAGAGTGCAGTACTGAGAATTGGAGCTCATCGGGGAGGCTAAGAGGACGGCAGTTTTGAGCAAACACTTCATTAGGGATGAATAATGGATGTGATCTAATGAGAGCAAAATTGTGGCTTGAGAAGGACGGGGGAGCTGAGCTGTCAATGATTCACAATTGCCTCACAGAGAGACTGGTCAAGTGTGCTTCTGCCTGTCACCATCTAGATCTTCCTTGCATCCATGGACCTGAAGTCGAATGCTTATCCTTTAATTAGACTGCATGCACACCATACATTTAATGCATTTTTCCTGCCCTCTCCCCACAAAACCCTGGGAACTATAGTTTGCTAAAGGTGCTGCAAATTATCGGCTCTGTGGCGAGTAAACTACAGTTCCCGGGATTCTTTGCGGGGAGCTATGCACTTTAACTAGGGACGTGGGTTGCGCTGTGGGTTAAACCACAGAGCCTAGGGCTTGCTGATCAGAAGGTCGGCGGTTCAAATCCCCACAACGGGTGAGCTCCCATTGCTCGGTCCCAGCTCCTGCCCACCTAGCAGTTCGAAAGCACGTCAAAGTGCAAGTAGATAAATAGGTACCACTCCAGCGGGAAGGTAAACGGCGTTTCCGTGCGCTGCTCTGGTTTGCCAGAAGTGGCTTAGTCATGCTGGCCACATGACCCGGAAGCTGTATGCCAGCTCCCTCGGCCAGTAAAGCGAGATGAGTGCCGCAACCCCAGAGTCATCTGCGACTGGACCTAATGGTCAGGGGTCCCTTTACCTTTACCTTTTATGTGCTTTAACTATCTAGTGGCTATGCAGCCATAGTTTCTGCTGTTACTCAGTATCTTGACCGTTGGGGACATGAAATCTCTGGTGATTCACGTTAAGAAGTCCTTGATTGCTTCCAAACCAAATAATTATTTTATTGTCAAAATGTGCTTTGCACATCTAGCTACAGTTCTCTGTAGATCTTTACCTGGTTTTTTTCCTGTGAAAAGTTCATTGGTGCAAAATGTGTGGTTCATGAAACTTTTCCATCTGCCCCCCTGCCTCTGCAGCTATTTCTAACATCCTAAAGATTGCACCTCAGGATATTTTGGGGTGACTTTTATGGTCTGTTGCTCATTATTCCCCATTGAAAGCAGTGGTCACGTCTAGCATTTCACACTGGGCTACATTGCTCCCTTAAAGCTACAGCTTCCTAACTTAAGTGGCTTAGCAACTGTTTGATGCAACATGGCATAACTTCCCCACAAAGAAATCAGGATAAAGCTCAATAGTTAACATTGTCTAACCTTGCCTGCAAGCTTTGTGTAAACAAGTCGGGACAAATCTGCCATATATTTTGGAAAGTGGCTTGTCCATTTGTCTGCTTGTTCTCTATGGGTTTGGACACCGCTTAGATATTCCCATATTTTGGCACAGGCTTGTTCCACCGCTTGAGATATAGTCGCCAAACTCAGCATGAGGGTTCCCAAGGTGGGGGTGGGGGGTCGCTGTTGACATTTGGATGCCAGGCACCATTTTGAATCAATATGGTGCTCTGATAAATGACTTTGGTCTGACTTCACCTGTTTCAGAGCACAGGTTTGGCCACCTCTGGAGATGTCATCACCAAACTTGGCACTCCTGAGCTGCAGCGGCAGACTTCATCACCGTTTGGAAGCCAGGTGCCATTTCGAATCAAGATGATGAACTGAAAGGTGAGTTTGGTGTGACTTCACTCATTTTTGGACATAGTTTCAGCCATCTCTCGGGATACTGTCACCAAAATCGGGACAAGTGTCCCCAAGGTGGGAGTCTTCATTGATGTTTGGACACCAGGCACTATTTAAATCAGGATGGTGGGCTGAAATGTGACTTTTACGTGACTTCACCAAGTCCAAACTCACAAATTACACTAGCCATTTAAACAACACAGTATGTTTTGGTTTCTAACAAAATCCTGGGCAGCACTGGGCACTCACCACTAGTCCTCAGTAAACAGGTCACCCAGAAGCAACCACTTCCTGAGAGAGAAAATATTGCCTAAGGCAGATGTGGGGGAACGTTGGACCTCCAAATGTTGCTAAACTACAACTCCCATCATCCCTGGCCATTGGCTAGGCTTGCTAGGGCTGATGGGAGTTGTAGTTCAATAACATCTGGGGGTCTAAAAGTCCCCCATGCCTGACCTAGTGCCTTTACGGCAGAGGTGAGATTCAAACAAGGAACTTCCTGATTCATAGCTCAATCTTTCAGCCACTATGCTATAGTAACATTTCAGCGACAGCACTTGCCCATCTGCTCAGGGCTACTAGCATGGATGATGAAGGAGGAGGAGCTGGGATGGAACCAATTCAGAAGAATGGGTCTATCAATGACTATAATCATGATAGCTAAAGCAGAAAAATTAAATATACCATTCAGAGGTAGCATTCCTTAAATTATCAGATTTCAAGGACAAGTAACTTAGAATGGCTTTCAATGGACCATCTATCAATGGCTTTAATTTGGGGGGGGGGGGCCTCACTGTTCCAACAGAGTTTTGGAGTATTCTATCCACCATTTGATATTGATATTGGGGGGGGGATCATTCAACTGACAATCAATCTGCCAATTTCAAAACAATTTCCGTGAACCAATAGAACATAAATAATAGAATATTATCCTACAGCCTCTTCTTGGAAAAATTCAGACATTGGTTATGTTTGGTTATGTTTACTCAGCAGCTCAGTGGCATTTCAGAGCTCAGGGACTTTCTGAACCAAAATTATCCCTTGATTTCAACACATTTCATCTTCACTATTCAGATACTCTTCTGAGAGCACATCTTATTATCTACACACAGAAGTTGCTCTGGGGGTAATCTCATGGAAAGTTTGTTCAGCTATTCTGTAACATTTCTAAATCCATTTTGTTTCCCCTCTTAACTCCCAAGCAGTCTAGCAGATTGTGGAGGTCTAATTTCTGTGTGTGACATGAGCCACAAAGAAAGCATATCCCTGGGAAAACCTTCACACATCCTCCCTCTTCTTCCCAACACATCTAAATGTGCTTTCCATGCCTATCAGTCCATACATATCCAAGGCGACAGCTACAACTAGCAGCATATTGAACATCTGCCATTTTCCTTGCCAAAATCCCATATCTGGTGTGCTAAAAATATGGTGGTAGAATTTGAAGAGGAAAAGCAATGAGGCTGTAGAGCCAAAGCATGAACTTTTGCCACACACACCCACACACACACACATGGAAACATACAATGCCATACAATGCACACACATATATATATATATATATATATATATGGAAACAAACAATGGTCTGTTTTGACTTCATTAACATGTTGTAAAACACACACACAAACACACAAACACACACACACCCCACGTACTTTCCGTAACATGCCAATGAACTCAAACAGTATCCAGGTTTAATATGTTTTCTTTTAAATTTTGTACACTTCAAAAGAAATCCGAGAGCTGGGCAAAACTTTAAGCAAGCAATAGATGACAGAGCTTGCTACCTTGGCAGAATTCTGATAAATTCCCAGTAGATGCTCATTACAGCAAAAGCGACGATCGAACCCCCAAGCCTAACATTTTGTTGTTTCAGAAACCAGTGAGGCAAGATCAAAACCATTGGTGAGAAAAGAGTGGAGCTGTCTCTAAAGGAAGAGCTGCCATGCTCAGGCCAGATTGCAAATTGCTCCTGTGTGGATATGGAAAAAGCAAAGAAGCAGCCAAACTTTCCTTCACTTTTCTTGAGCGAATGGATATTGTATATTGTGCCTTCCTCTTCTAAATGATCTGGACAGTTGTTAAGATAAGGACCATTATTTCTCTCTAAGTAAATATTGCAGTAAAAAAAAAATTGTATCATCCAAATAAATGGTGCTCATCTTACCTCTGTGGCTGGCTAATGAGGATGATGATGATGATGATGATGATGATGATGATGATACTTTTATTTATACCCCACCCATCTGGCTGGGTTGCCCCCAACACATAAAAACATAATAAAACATCAAACATCAATAGTAACAATCTAATCCAATATAAAGGTCTCAATAACTTTAAAATAAACAACTTATATCAAACATAAGCAACATTCAACAATACATCATAATCTAATAGTAAACATTAAAATTAAACATCAGCAAATAATAATTAAACACTTCATACTTATCAACCACAATAAAGAATTACCAATCTATAATCAATAAAAATAACAGCAAATCACAATGCATAAAATACCACAAAACATACTAAACCATGTAAAAGGATTAATAATAATGAGAGAGTCATGCATCAATGTGCTCCATTTTATATGCACGCACTAATATTGGTAACTTTTTCTGCCACTACTCTCTTTATCAGGGACAGCCAATGTGCTGCCAATCTGGACGTTGTTGGACTACAACTCCTGTAAGCTCCACCTCCATGGCCTATGGCTAGGGATTATGGGAGTTGTAGTCCACCATCCCATCGGCTACCCCTCCTCAGAATGGATCCATGAAATATTCACACACACACTTTCCCAGTTAGCAAATGGCGCTGTGAAAAGTTACAGAAGGGGATCTTAGCTCAGGCCTAGTTTTAAGGAGATTTATTGGCTTCACCATCGGTGGAGAGGCTCCCCCCCCACTCAACGCCCACTGAAAATTGCATCCTTCGTGAGAACTTCACACTATGGTATGCTGTATAATGTACACTTGCTCTTATATGGCAACGGAGCAGATGACAGAGTTGTGATTGGTGCAAGATAAGGTAATATAGTCTAGTTCAGGGGTTCATCCTTGATCTGAGATAAACATCGAGGTCAGCTTTGCTTTAAGTCCTGTGACTCACGTGTATGCTTATTTAACACACATGTATAGGCATTTGCAGTCCATGCCTCCTTCCCTTAGTAATTTTATCACTGTTTTCAAGCCCTGTGTCAGGTATTCATAATAATGCTGCCTTCAGCTTCTCACAATCCGCTTTTGGGATAAGGGGTTATTGGTCTGTTAGTCTGAATTTTCTACAGGCTTTACTACAGGCTTCCCAATTCCTGGGACACATCCAGCATTAAAAATAAATGCAGAATTTGTGGCTCTAAGATATGCATTGTTTAATCATGGTTTTGCTTGTTTGGATGCACAGAGACTCCAGAATAATAATTAATGTTTCCTTTCAAAAGGTTTGCTCAAGTGTCTTCCGCCCGTTTAAAGTTATGCCTCTCCTTCTGGACAGCTGCTGTTTGTTGGTTTTTGCCAGAGATGAGCAAATGCTACAGCGATCCATCCCGATGCTGCGGAGAAACATGCGCTGAACTTTGCATGGAAAACAAAGAGGCTTAGATTTGATTCACAGTCATGGCAGCCTCCCCCCCCCAAAAAAAATAAGGAATGTTTTCACATGCTGCACCTAAGGCAGTTTGAATGCTCAGAGGTCCATGTCCTATAAAGAATGCAGTGGCGCCAGATGCTGATACTAGCGCAATGTGTTCCACAAGTTGTACGGAATGCAGTCATGCCCTGGGCCCTCGAACACTCAAAACACATGTGAGCAACAATTGGACACTTGGCAACAGCACAAATACAGCAACAGCAGACTTCGGCATCGCTTTGTTTCAGCAAACATTGGCTTGCTGCACCCCCCTAAGCCTACCAGGTCGCAGTACATGTTTTCAAGATGCGGGGTGGGATTCATTCCCCATGCACTGCATTTTATACTTGTACAAAGGAAGTACTAAGAAGTAATGTCATTATTAGCCCAGCCATGGATAGAATCAGCTTGGGTGCCATGGATAGAATACTGGGTTGCCGGGAAGGCCATGTGGCCCATCTAGTCCAACATCTCCTTCCACAGCAGCCAACAGTGTCCAAGGGAACGTAACGTGCAGGCCTGCCTCTCTACCAGTGAGAAGCAACTGGTATTCCAGTGGCATATCTACTTCTGATGGTGGAAGTCCCATTGGCCATCATAGTCCAACATCTCCTTCTCACTCTTTTGAGCCATCTGGGAGCCATCACTGCAGATCCTGTCCATGGCTGAAATATTTTTTATAAGCTTGAGGAGTGGGGGTTATACAGCAGATTACACAAGGAGAAACTGAGTGCAAGACTGCTCTCTCTACCAGTGATTCTGCAAGCAACTGGTAGAATTCAGATGGCATATCTCGAACCACCTTCTGATGGTGGAAGTAGATTCCTTGGCCATCATGGGTGGTGGCCAGTGATAGGCCTTCTCCTCTATGAATTTCTCCAATTCTCTTTTGAAGCCATCTGGGTTGTTGGCCATCACTGCCTCCTGTGGGATGACAGAGAGTATTCTGAAATATTTTTTATATAAAGTTGTAGGAGTGGGGGGGTTATACAGCAGATTTTTTCCCCAACCTGGGTGCCCACCAGATGTTCTCGAATGCAACTTCCATCAGTCCTAGCCCTGGCTACTAGGTAGAATTGGCTTTATGGTGGATCCGAACCACCCCTGGAGAAGTGATTTCCCCCCACCCCCCGGCAAAATAGACCTCTGGCCCATCACAGAACCCAGAAGTTAGTCATCCTTTCCATCAACTATATATTCAAATCAGAAAATATCTCACACATGGTGTGCATGCACTCACCCCCACACAACTAGAGCACAAAGAAATATAACCCACCATCTGAGGCAGATTTGGGGCAGAATGACTAGTTGCATCCCACTGGGTGCTGAGCTTGGGGTGCCGCAGGGCATAGCAACTATGATGTAGTGAATTGAGCAGAACAGAAGGCAAAAAGGTGGGGGGGGCACAGGGCACCACTGAAATTTGAAAGACCAAAGTCTGCCCCTGCCGTTGGTCAGAAAGGAGAATTTCTGTTCAATCCTTTTTCCTCAATAAAAGGCTTACCTGAATGTTGGGTAGAACTTCATTATGGCTGAGGTCACTATGGACCAACTATGAAGTGTTTTTGGTTGCACACACATAGGCAGACACTCACACAGACCTGGCTAGATGTGCCCTGGCCATTCTTGGTTCTGTGCTCACACATGGCAATGGGAGAATCATGTTCTTACTAGGCAGGTCAGACAGCATCTCTTCTGATGCTGGCAGACAGCATCTCTTCTGATGGCACCGGTTGATGGCACTAGGTTGGCAGACAGCATCTCTTCTGACACCGGAGGCAAATGTGAATAAGATCTCTTCAACAATATCAGCACTGCTGTACTGGTCTGCTAATGCTATGCACCATGCACAAACTCATATACACCCTGCCTGGAAATAGTCCTTGTGTGCTTTGGTATTTGAAACTGATCAGCCTCTTTGAAAAGTCAGTGAATCGTGACATCTTCTCCCTATTCTAATCAGCATCCTGCTCCAAGAGCCAGTGAGCTTTCTGCCATAGGAACTAATGAATCTGCTAGATAAATCCCCTCACTGGGTGAAAGATCAGGTGATGTTATTATGGCTATTGTTACTAAGGGACAATCTTGCTTTAACAGTGGCAGTGGCACTGCAGGCAATATTCTTTGATATCCCCTCTGAGGTATTCCAGCTGGGTAGGCTGAATAATTTTTAGCCCTGGAGAGCAATGAGGAGAAGCAAGAGGGAAGATGATATTTGCTGGAGAATAAGGAGTGGTGTGCAAGAATGAGATTAGAAAGACGATGCAATGGGAGAAGAATAACAATTTCGGGCAAAACAAATGCAGACCCAGTGCGCGTAGGGAAGTGGGATATAAGTGCAACTTTGCTTGCTTTGCCAATGTTGGTTAGAGCATGCATGTGCTGATAACGCCAAGGCTGCGGGTTCGATGCCCATATGAGACAGCTGCATATTCCAGCATTTACAGAGGATTGAACTAGATTATCCTCCAGAGATTATACAATTCTATGATTCATAATGATGATACTTTCCAGCAGCAGAACATTTTCTAGAGCTGAGCTGAATTTGGGGGTAGAGAGGATCCGCATATTGCCATAGTGCCAGGCTGCAGGCACTACAAAGCGGGTTCTCCAGGGGTTGTTGGACTACCATTCCCATCACCCCTGATCATTGGCCATGCTAGCTGGGGCTGATGGGAACTGGGAGGCCCCAGACTCCCCATTCCTGTGCTAAGGGACATGGACTGGCAATGATCACAATGGAGCTCACTTTTTTTGAGCATGTAGGAAGGGGGAGGATCGAAACTGCAATTCATAGTGCGATGATGATTACCCACCAAACTATTGACGTGGGAGCCCAAATTCTAAAGAGAGGTGTTTCTGGTACCTTCATTTTGTAGTTTCTGTTACCAGCCAGAGGTGGATTTAGGGGAGTGTGTCTGGTTTGGTCGCGCTGGGGGTACAGAGCCTTGAGGGTGTTGCATGGAGCACCAAAACTATGATTTAGATAGAGTGTGAGAGATGAGCGAGCACCAAATTTTGGGCATCACTCAGGGCACTGCTGAAAATTGAGGACCCCCCCCCATAGTCTACCACTGTGCCTGCTGGATATGTACTTTTTACCTTGGGCATTTGACAGCTGAGATTTTTAGGATCTCATCTTTTTTAGGGCCTACCTCTTTAGGAACCAACTCTTCAGACTGTGTTTGTTTTAAACTGGTTTTAACACTTTGTTTTAAATTGCTGCAACCCGCCACAGGATCTTGTGGTAAATAATAAAAATATTCACAATCATAGTAATGTGGCACCAAGGAACAGCAACTTTTGTTACCGTAGGCATTAAGAAAGGGATAATGCAGGAATTTTATGTCAGACCAATGTGCCTGATTTTGCAAAGTATGGAATGCACAGGCAAATATACCAGGGCCTACCTGACTGAGCAGAAACAGATGTGCTTGCTAAATTACCAGTCAGATTTGGTAACAAATAAAAACAGCTTAAGAAAGATGGACTGCCCTTCTAAAGTTTCTCTGAACCTTTTCTGCCATTTATTTTGAAATTATACACCTAACTATGACGACATAATGTTTGAGGTCGATTTGGTTTGGTCTTTCACAATACCCTCTGCCATGCATGGATCCAAGCTATATGTCAGCTACATCAAGGTTAGAATAGATGATTTTGGAATCCCTCCTTCAGTGACATCTCCGTTTATATCTGACTCTCTTCCCCATCCTTAATCAAAGGGCACACCTGTTAAGGTATCAGACTTAGCTTCCAATTTCTCAGCTTTGTGGAGCCTGAGCCAACAAGAGAAAGCCTTAACTCTGGCCTCAAACCCGAGTGGCTTTTGCTAAAGGAACTTCTGCAGCAGCAAAGACCACTGAAATCAAGAAGAACATTTCCATGTATTCCCCTGATCAAAGGCTCCAAAACCAGATTAATATCCAAACACCAATCCTTTAGCTGTGGGTGAGAAGGTCACACACTGTCATGACTAGGTCACGAACAGTCGCGTTACATCTCTGAATTTTGCTCTATTCCTTGACTTTCGCCGGAACTCCATTGCTCAGTGAAAAAAGTTTTCAATTGCCTTAGCGGATGTGCCATTCTGATGGTTATTAAATTTTTTAGTAGAGAGTTCTTACAAGAAGAGACACAAGGAGTGCTACTGTAGTGAAACAAAAAGGATAGTTAATTAAATCATGCTAACGCCTTGCCAGATGGCTTCAGTGTCATGGCCATGTATGCCATCCCAATTTGTTGTGGTGATCTCTCCACCCCCCTTTCTTTTTCAAATGCTCTTCATATGTTTGGCTCTAACATGACTCAGATGCATATGGAGGAAAAGAGAGACACCTTCCCTGGTTACAAATAAAATACCTGACAAATCAACCAACATGTTGAGTCCCAAAACTGGGATGCACTTTTCTCTCTGTAAACAATGTCAGATAGATGGATATGGTCTGACTCTGTATAGAGCAGGTTCTTTGCCTGTCTGGGGCAGTCAGTCAATCAAATCAAATCGCTTAATCCATCAAATTAAACTACTTAATCCAGTACAGATGCTTAAAGATGTTTAAATCTACATATTCATTGGTACTAAACTGGATTAAGTGGAACTTGCTCTTTGGGGGATAGCAGCCTTGATCATTCGGGGGGGGGGGGAGAGAAAGACTCCTCTTCTTATTCTTTTATAATCATTATTTAATTATAATCAATAATAATAATATTATTTATTATGATTATGTATTCATTTATTCACCTTTCCCACAGCGTCTCCGACAGGTTTAGAAATCTCAAGAAGGGAATATAATAAAGCAACATGTGAGGACATTAAAACAAATATAATGAGTCCTCCTTTTCTACGACTGAAAACTTCTGTCTGTGTCACTCCTAGCAAGAATTGGTTCCTGTTGGAAGTCTTGATGGTGGTAAGGGGTTTTGCTTGTTTGTTTTTGCACCAAAGGAAACAACACTACGGGGAAGTATGTGTTTTACCTGTAGGCAATAGAATACAGTCATACCTCGGGTTGCACTTGCTGCGGGTTGCGTTCACTGTGGGATATGAACGCGCCGAACCCAGAAGTACCGGAACGCGTTCCTTCCAGGTTTTGGCACTTGCGCATGCGCAGAAACGCTAAATCGTGCATCGTGCATGCGCAGAAAGTGGCAAATCGCAACCCGCACATGCGCAGACGCGGCACTGCGGGTTACGGACGCTGCTTGCGAGTGCGCTCCCGCACGGATCGCGGCCATCGGCGTCCCTGTATGGCACCAACGGTTGAATACGTTCTAAGGCAAAAACCACACAAGCTTTCGCCTTGAACGGTCCTGGTTTCAGGTATGCACACTGTGAGGTGCACCCTATTCAATAAGTGCTACGCTCAAAATAATGGGATCTGCAAGGGTAACCTGGCCTGAAAGAAAAGTGTGTTTGCATGTAATGGGTCATTTGTGTGTGGGTGACTATACAAAATGCAGCAGTCAAGGGGAGGGATCAGAAATGAAAGGAGGAGGCTGTAACGGTAAAGCAGAACAAAAACTGGATGTGTGTGGAGAACCAATACGTGTTGTTAAGCCTAGGATATCAGAGTGTACTGGGTTGCCTCATAGATCTCTTCATTACTTCTACAGCACTGCATTGTGCGCCAGCCATGCCATACTACTCCTGCTGAAGCATTCCTTACCTGGGTTGTATGGTGGCACAAAGCAGCAACAGGTTCCGGCAAGATCTTGTGGTGTTTTGGCAAGAGCTCTCAAGAGCTCACCAAAAATTGGTGCCAATGCTGGCTCTGCCTCCCTGGCGGAGGGCTGCCCAAAGTAGCTGCTTCACCCCTGCTTCCTGGGAGAGCTGGCCCTGATGTGTTTGTAGCCCGGTAACCCCATATTATTTTCGATGTGTAACATAGCAAAACCTCATTTTCCCATAGTGGAATTTTGCAGAACCAAACACTCTCAGCACTGATATTGTCGAAATACAGTAAATATACACACAACACTACAAAGCTATGAGAACATCAGCACTTCTTAAGCACGAGACTATCGACCCTTGTTGAGCTTCTTCTTCATGTCAGACACTTTTGTTAGAAATACCCTTCAAAATGCAATGGGTGTGCACAGTGGAGCAACGCCCTTTCAGACTGAAATGTAGTCCAAGAGGTTTTCGTTGAAAATATGACATGCGTTAACACATTCTACAGGGCTATTCGTTCATACCAGCTCGGAACACCGCAACCACTACATTTGCCTCTCTCAGTTTTAAGAGAATTGTCTCCGGAGACGCAACCACTATTTTTGATAATTATCTCAGGAACCCCGCCAAACATTGAATTTATATTTTGCAACTGGAGCTGAAGATTAAAAGAACCAGCACTCTGCGAGAAAAAGGAGGATGCCCAAAGGCCAGTCTCTGCTAACCACTATGAGCCTGTGCATTTCCTGATATATTGCTCGCATCTTGTGATAGCACCAAAGTTGTTAGCATACAAATATTACTTATACACCCTAAAGTAGATTGCTATTTTTAGAAGCTGGCTTTAAAGGCAATCGCACTAAAGCTAAGAACAAGCGGAGTCCACCCAGCCTAGATAAATAAACCTACTGAAGGAGATAAGGTATAATGAAGGCTAAGAATTAATAGAGCAAGAAGCAGGGGATCTCCCTGAATTAGTATACACAAGCTTCACAACAGCGTCCAAGATAACTACGCTAGTGATATGGGTGTTGCCAGCGTTCTCATAACACTGTTTAGAGAGCTTTCTCAGCAGTTCAAGAGGGAGGCCGCCCGTTGCGCCACACCACGCACAGACAGCCTTTTCTCACCATTAGTATAGTCTTTGAGAGATACATGAACTAAATATGCTTAACTATACAGCTGCCTAGGCTAGGAGTAAGACTCAACATCAAATGGAGAAGTGATGAAGACTCTTCACACTCGTGAACCTTAAGACTGACGCTCCCGTTCTTTTAATGTTTTAACTTACCAAGCAAGTACCCATTTTAGTTTAAACACATCTTTGCTACCATTCTGCAACGTTAGTGAGACTAATATGTGACCACTGCACGAATAATATGCTTCACGGAACAAGAATAGATCCACTAGTGTTTAATTTGGCTTGGGGGAGGAGGCCTTAGGGTGGAAGCGTTTCCAAAGCATATAAACCTCCATTGGACGCAGGGCATGATGTGAGATCGCCTGACTCTTGCTGGAATCATCACGAGCTCACCAGAGCTACATTGAAGTGGTACCCACACCACAGGCCCACCACAACTCGCAATTTAGACGAAATAAACAACCATCTCGACACTTCGTCGTACTCCGAATCGCGCACACTCTTCGCGAAAGAGTGGTAACTGATCGGGGAGTTTTGGAAACTATGTAGGTGTAAATATCACCAAAAGTCTCTCTCGCAACTCAACAGTCTTGTGTTTTCCCCTAGGGCAAGTGTATGATTACTGGAACCTACTGTCATTTTATAGGTGTAAATTACAAAGGAGGACAGTGCTAGGAAAGACGCAACGCTCCAAAAAATAATTTGGAACTAATGTACTGATTTATAAGGCTGGTGGGAGAACAACAAAATTCCAATGCAAGAACTCATCTCCCCATCCCTAGTCCAAAAGACCGAAACGGTCAGCACTGTTATCAGGATTGAGGTGGCTATATAGTCACTGGTAGATGGCAGCATATTTAACCACGCAAGTATTTGTGGGATCAAGAGGGTCATGGTTCGGGGATCCACCTAATATACATTATACAAATCTATATAGGGTTGGACAGTTTGGCTGAAGGTCCAAAAACCTCTTCTTGTTTGAGTTTGCGGGCAGTGAAAATAATTGCGTAAAGGTTTGCAGGCCAAAGACAGGGAGAGGGAGCACTCAAAAAGTTGTGTGATTAAAACTACAAGGGTGATAATGGTTATGTGATGGTCTTTTGTTAGGGGATTAAGGCCATTAGGCAATAACTATTCTGTCTAATGTATAAACAGGTTCGTGTGCATGTCATCGTCATTATGACAAAAAAACGAAATGCAGTGGAACCCGCCCAGGTCTGGCAGGCGAAGGACAGACAAAGGCGTTATTACATTTTTGTGTTTTTCCCCAACCTCATGAGTGGGTAGCCACCTTGTATGGTACTCCGCGTTCCTCCGCTCCTAACTTAACTCCCAGAGTTTATGTTAAACACAATTAAAGCGACACCATTCAAAAGTGGCTTGGTAACTATCTGTCCTCACCCAAGATGCAGTAGTAAATGTGGAGACACAAACAGGTGATGTTCTTACAAAAAAGTACAAAACAAATTCAAATATCTGCTGGAAATGTAAAGAAAAAGAAGGTACCTTTTATCATATGTGGTGGACTTGTAAGGTAATAAAAGCTTTCTGGGAGATGATATATAATGAAATGAAAAAAATGTTTAAAATAACTTTGTTAAAAAACAACCAGACATGGTCCGTTTTAGTTGCTACCTTCACATTGTAGCCGGCATCATGACAACATCACAATATTCCAGCAGACAAGCTGGGTGATAGTTTGCTATTTGATGGGGCACTGGGCTGCACAGTTAGGGGAACCACCCAACCATGAAATATCTCGTGAGTGCATTCCTGATTACTGCCGTCAGCAGAGGAATTTGCTTCATATTCTTCAGGCGGTACTTAAAATTCCCAAACCAGGGTTCCAAAAGATAACTGTAAACTTTTACATTATAAATGTTTACCCCACTAGGAAAATGTAAGTAGGCTGGAGAAACTTAAGCTCTGTCAGATGACACGTTAAAATGCCAAGAGAGGCCAACAGCAAGAAGGGAGAAGGCTTTGCTTCGGTCCTGCTGATTCAGATCTCAGGCAGCCACAGAACCTGAGCTGCAGCACTGCTGACAGGTAAAGACAGCTCAGCTTATCTAACAAACATGACATCCCTGCAACACATTTTTAATGCTCTTACAAGAGTATCTTGCT